>JANDJT010000032.1:8365824-8376278 GCA_024331685.1 Stegophilus panzeri
CAAAAAAAAAAAGACAAGTTGTATGTCTTTTCTTTAAAAAAGGAACATATTAAATAGTTAAAACCACTATCCAGTTTTTCTTCTACCAGTAGTAAAATAAGTAAGTGACACAAAGACTGTAGATCTCAAAGATGCTTGAAAAACCTACTAGGTGATTTCCATATGAAAGTGTATAAAAGTAGAACTGATTCACATCAAGTTTTGAATTGGATTACTCTTTTATTGTTCACCATATCTTTTTGTTCATCTCTTTATATTACAAACGGTTTCATTTCACAATTTGTTTTGGAAGCATATCAATTTCTACCAAGTCGGTATCATCTAATACTGTATTTTTGCAACAATATAAATACACTCACATGATGTTAAATTAATAACACTGGGTATTGTAACAACTGTGTAATGTATAAAGCGCATATACTTACACGTATGTGGTATTTTTTGGTATATGGTATGGCATCTGATGCACTTTGCTGCCAAGACACAAGAAGGAGCGAGTTGTCCCATTGGCCAAACAAGCATAAGATCCCAAAAACATGTTCCCTGCATGCATCATGAGCCAAGAAAGGATGAAGCGCATCATGGCCACCCAGACCAGCTTCTTCATTGTGATGGACAAATGCACTGCCAGTACACTCTCTTTCTGTCCTGTGTGGTTGAGCGATGGTTTGTTTTACTCTGTTAAAGCTTGAGCAAGGCCTTCAGTGCTGTTTTCCTGAAGCCTCCATCTCTTTACTCCAGGTAAGAGTCAGGATGTTTATGTGGATTTGTGGTGCTGGGATGCTACATGTTCAGAGTATTGTGGCTGGAGTTGTGGGAAGGGCGATTCTTGCGGAGCAGCGTGGTTGGTTTAGAGTACTACAGCCAAAGCCATTGAAGACCTTGGGAGAGACAACCTCTGATAACAGCCATATGTAATGCTCATTTCTATTCCCAGCCGTCTTGTCCTCCTCCTCTACTCCAATCTCATCCCTCTCTCCACTATCCTTCCTCCCATTTCTTACCAAGAGTCTCACACGCAAACATGTCCAAGTCCAACATGCTAGCATTCATCATTGTTTCACTGACTTATGTAAAACCAAATCTCTTTCTCTAGACATTTCTCCAGAGGAGGGATTTCACATATTATATTGACTAGTTCCTTAGACTGTGGTTTAAAATCCAGCATGAGTAGCAGACATAGTGCTTTCTTATAACATATAATAACCTGTTCCCAGCAAGCCTTCCTTGAATGGGACAATTGAGGTTCTGTGTTGACATGAAATGTTTAGTCTTAAAATTTTCATGTGTGTGTGTCCAAAGGACATGTGATAGTAGTGAACAATGTGTTCCCATACTCTCTTCAGTAACATCCTGCCTAAAGAGTTTTGACTTTAAACACAAGTGCATAATTAGGGCTGGGCAATATGATAATATCATATCAATATCACAATAGATTACATGACTGAATTTGTGAATAAGATCAAAAAAAAATAATAATTTAAAGTTGAAAATATAAAAATGTATGCATAGCATAGACATAAATAGTAAACTAGTAAATAGTAATAAAACAAAATAGAGTGGCCGATTTAATGCATATATTAACAGTGTTATTCTCAAAAAAAACCCCCAAAAAACCACAGAGGTTGAAGCTGCTTTTAGCTTGCGTTTGTTGCTAATTTCAGTGGGATTTTAGAGATACAGAGTACTTTCCTTTTATACTTCCTGACATATATAAACTAAATGTTGATACTCCTGGCAGTTTTGTGATGGTTCTTATGTTATCTATATTCGAAAAAATGTGATCTCAGTGGATCTCATGGACTTTGACCAACTCATGGATGTTGGTACCAGGCTGGTTTGAGAATTTCAGAAACCGCTGATCTGATGGGGATACTATAGTTTACACAGAAAGGTGCAAAAAACAAAAAACTTCCAGTAAGCAGCAGTTCTACGGGTGGAAATGCTGCTGATGAGAGAGGTTAGAGCAGAATGGACAGACTAGTTCGGACTGACATGAAGGCCACTCTTTACGTACATGTTTAGGCTAGCATTCATTACACAATTTATGGTCATTTTGGCTTGCAGTCATTAAGTCTGAGTCTGAGGTCATTTTGATCTGTATAGCAGCCCTGTGGTAATTTGTGTTTGCTTTTGCTAACTAATCCATGGCAATGTACATTAGCATTCAGTGTGTAGTCTGAGGTAATTCATATTAATATCTGCTATGTTGTTTGAAGTCATTTTTGTGAGTGTTTGTTTGCTAGTCAGATAATTTTCCTTGTCATGCTAGTAAGTAGAGGAATTTAAGTTAACATTCTGTAGTGTTATTTCAAAATTAATTTACTTAGACATGATCTCTACAAGATGTTAAATGTGTTGTGCAGGAATGTTGTGCCATGTGAAAAAGCTTGCATTACACATTTACTGCAAAACGGATAGCTGCAGCATGTTCTCTACAGCCTTCTTTTTTATTTTGTTTTCATTAGCCATGGATTTAAAAAATAATAATCATGGGTAAACTTTGTAGTAGATTTTCTAAAATCTGCAAAGAAATAATTAGTATCTCTCACTTCTCTCAGATTTTCTGTAGAACGTCAGGACTAATACATTCATGCTTAATTTATGCCGCAGCACAGTCTGCTGATCACAGCGTGACCCCTGTTTGGCATCAAGAGGCCCCTTGTGGCAATCACAGGAAATCCACAGGTTTAGTATTTTCCAGTAAAATACTTTATTTTTTGACTCACTGTAACTTGTCTTTGACTTTGCCACACTTTATTTTTGGCTAGTGAATAGATGTGCTGTTGCTATCAATTAGTGAATAAAAATCTAAATGTCAAAACGATTAGGTGGATGAGACAGTATGCCACCGTGTGACTTGTAAATGTGATTGCTCAGAAGATTATATGAATGTAGTATCCAAGGTGGGAGCAGATTTTTAAGTCAGAACACTTCTTGTAATATTTTCTAAAGCTGTCATTATTTTAAACGCTTGAACAGCGAATGTGTGAGTTCACGTTCACTGTCAAAAGCACAAATTCACAGGTTTTATCTGAACGTACAAACAGGAACATGTAGCTGATTGGAGATTAAACTCTATTTTTTTTCTGCCATTTGCTTCACTCTTCTTCTATTTATTGGTAATTACTTTTTAGATTAATTTAAAACAATAAAATTTGGTGATTTTCTGGTGCAAATTTATTTAGTTAGAAAACAAATATTATGAGAGTAATTGTGTATCATGAAAATTCCTTCAGGTCTCCTTTGAACCTCAAGCATTCACCAGTTTGACCACTGGGGGAACCCTTAAAGGTTCTGTGTAGAACTCTGCAAAAGAGGATTTCCCTCTTAGGAAGAACTCTTTTAGGAAGCTAAAAACCAACAACTATGCAAACAACCCTCCATTTTGCATTTTGAGGGTCACTCATATGGTAAATAGTAAATAGTCTGCACTTATATAGCACTTTTTTTAACCTTAGCAGTTCTACAAAGCACTTTACACTGGTTCTCATTCACCCATTCACACTCACACACCAATGGTAGCAGAGCTGCCATGCAAGGCACTAGCCTGCCATCAGGAGCAACTTGAGGTTCAGTGTCTTGCCCAAGGACACTTCAGCATGTGGAGTCATGCGGGCCTGGAATTGAACCGCCAACCCTACGATTAGTGGACAACCCGCTCTACCACCTGAGCCACAGCCGCCCACATATCTTTTGTGTTCAAGTTTTTTATTAGTTACAAATAGATAAGAAAAGCCAAACAAAATGAAATGTCCTTGGGCAAGACACTGAACCCCAAGTTACTCCTGATGGCAGGCTAGCGCCTTGCATGGTAGCTCTACTGCCATTGATGTGTGAGTGTGTGTGTGAATGGGTGAATGAGACACAGTGTAAAGGGCTGTGTAGAACCGCTAAGGTTAAAAAGCACTATATAAGTACAGACCATTTACCATTTACCATTCAGGACTTGTAATTTTACATCAGTGCTTCATAACACAAACAAGCAAATGACATGAACATAATTACATTGTCATACCAACGGACAAGACCAAAGTACATATAAAGAGACTGGATTCAGGGTGATTCTTAATGAGATAACATTAAGTCCTTAATGGACAAAGCAATCCTTGTCATTGCAGACATTGTAATTGGTTAGGTTTATTAATCAGAGCAGTAATGAACTCAAGGGAGATAACATTGTTAAAGAATAACAGCCATTTTTTCATGACATTGGTGAATATGGATTCATCCAATTATTTAAAATAACTTTTTCAGTTTTGAGAAAGTATGAAGCAAAATGACCCCAGATTTTCCGCAGATTTGGGCCAAGACGCATCATGTGACCATCACAGCACGCATTCAGCAAAAGTACAGCTAAAAGGTCTCATTTACCAACAAACATCACTGTGAAAGACTGTGTAAAACAATTTTATGCAACTGCAATTTTGCCAATTCTAGTTGTCCACAAAGAAGCACAAAAACTCCACAAATTGCATCACAATTTTTGAAAAAAAAACTGAGGAAAATTTATTATTATTATTATTTTTTAAAAAACCTCAGCGAAATCCTTTATGGAAGCAGTGCTAGTTTTAAATAGAATGCTACAAAAATATTGTATATGATAGTAAATCTGCCAGATTCAACAGTTCAACAGTATCTCTGACTTTTAAATCATCTGTGGATCTGTACAACACAGCTGGAGCTCCAGCTGTATAATGTGACACACAAGGCACATAATTGATCTCATCAGAAATAATTCGGTGTAATTGCAATATAAAGCAGATAATTTGTCTGTTTATCATTTCCGAATGTATAAAGTGTGCATGAAGATTGCAAAGAGAGATAAAAGGATGTGGAGGAAAAAAAGAACAACAACAAACTAAAACTCCACTAATACTAGGACTTCTCTTTATTCCTCTTTTCATTTTCTGTTGTTTTGCATGCTTGTCTCCCATAATTAAGTGTTTTTGTTGTAGTTTTGCTAAAAATAGCAGCACAGCAGACTCTGAGAGCTCGGAGAGCAGGTTTGTTTTGTCTGCCATAGATGCTCAGATTCAGTGTTTGGTAGAGTAAGTGAGAGCTGCCGCTACTGTAAATTCCTTATCCTCACACTGATGTCTGCACCTGGGGGAAAAGAGAGAGCAGGTTCTGAAAAGGCTCTTACAGAGAACCTCCTTTATTGATGTGAACTATTGCAGAGTTGTGCATTTAAATTTTTTTTTTTTAGATTTACAAGCCATATGAAATGAGTTGAAATAAATTGTTATTGGTTTGAGAACCTGCCAAAGTTGTTGATGATATTTAATACTTGCGGGTGAGTGATTGAAGCTATATAATCACCTTTTCCATTTCACTGTGTCTGTAAGGCCATCACATCTGTTGTGTTTTGTTGAATTTGGCATGAGTACAGGGCTGGCTGGTCTTTGGCTGATTGAAAAACCGATAGAAACAGCTAGATGATGAATAGAGACACATGCTGACTGAGTGATGGAGTGAATGCATAAATGAGTAAGTGAAAAATGTGAGAGAGCTGCTTAGAAAAAGAAAAGAAAGAATTGTAAGTCACTCTGGATAAGGATGTCTGCCAAATGCCATAAATGTAATGAAGGTTATACTTTTTTGTGATTAAAGAAATAGACGTATACAATTACTTTCATGTAAAGTATTCCTGGTCAGGGTTATGGTGGATCCAGAGTCTATCCCAAGAACACTGATAAAGACACTGGTAAATCACACTTTCACACTTACTGATGGATTATTTTTGCCATTTCACCTTCTAGCATGTTTTTGGGAGATGTGAGAAAGCTGGAGAACCTGGAGGAATAAAGGTGTTTTAGTACATTTCTAATAAACTGAAAGTATCATAGTACTGCAACCATAATAGTTATAAAATATATACATATTTTTGCACTCTTAAGCACAGTATATGGCCAAAAGTGTGTGGACACCTGAGCAACACACCTATATGTGTCTCTTTCCCAAACTGTTGCCACAAAGTTGGAAACACACTTGTATAGAATGTCCCTGTATGCTGTAGCATTACAATCTCCCATCACAGGAACTAAGAGGCCCGAATGTGTTGTAGCATGACGATACTCCTGTGCACAAAGCAAGGCCCATGAAGACATGGCTTTCCAAGTTTGGACTAACTGACTTCACTAATATTGAATGAACTCAAATCTCCAGAGCCAAGCTCCAAAATCTAGTGGAACCCTTCCACTAGATGACGTTATTATAACAGCAAAGGTGGACTAAATCTGGCACGAGTCATGGTCAGGTGTCCACAAACATTTGGCCATTTAGTGTATATACACACTGTGGATTAAAACACATATATCATATTATAGTTAAAGCATAACAAAATGTACTTATCATAGTTCAATTTTAGCATGGTTAAGTACACTTGATACAATTAAAGTCTGGCTTTAATCATATTTTGTATCATTAAAGTATACAAAGCACAGCAATAGTTCCATTTTAGCACACTAAGTATATTAATCAGTACAGTGGCTGCAATTACACTGAAATGTGCTATATCATAATCAAGTAAAGTGTACTTATTTCACAGTAAAGGAAATGTATATTTACCTATTTATTTATTCATTATGTTCCACAAGAGGGCAATAAAACACCATAAGAACACACATTGAGCTTCAGCACCAGGGAGCAGTGTTAGATGACAGAAGAAACTGCAACAGGCACTTGAATGTTTGTTCAGCTGTTTGGGCTGATTTACACTCTATCTCTGTCACAACAAAGAATGGTTTCTCTCTCACGTATATCTATGCCATACTGTACAGTATGTGGGTGTTACATATGTAGGAGAATGGAGATGCACGTGACTAATATGTGTACTGTGCACTGCTTGAATTTTTGCTGATCGTGTTCCTGGTGCTGTGCAGATCTGTGAGGCAGAGCGCACTGGTTAGCAGGTTTGATGCACACTTAATCGCTTAAACCTTTTAGATTCTTTGCTATCTGTCTACATATGGTGATTCCAAAATAGATTTTTGTGCTCTTCTCTGAATAGCTCCAGTACATAGATCATTGTAGAGAGCATACAGAAACCCGTACACATGACTAAAATACTCATATGCAGGAAGACAGTCATTCAGGGCTGAAATAGAAAAAAAGCACCAAGTCTATTTATGAATGATTGTATAAGCGATTACATGTTATTTATTTATTTATTTATATTTGTTTATTCTTGGAATCATTTGCACTCTGTGCAGACAAATTTGTCTAAAAGTGAATATTCTTCCCAGAAAGATGGGAATCAGCAGAGAGATGGGGCTTGTCAGCGGTCAGACGCATGGTGAGATTTACTCTGACAGCCACCTCATTCTTTTCACACGTTCTCCGTCACAAGATCAAAAATCACAGAGGGCTCAGGTGTATGAAGCAGTGGGATAATAAAGGGGTTTTATAAGCTCTTTACGCATTTCTGAACACTAGGGAGGTTTTTCAAAAACTGGCATGGCTTATTTACTGTTCTCTCTCTCTCTCTCTCTCTCTCTCTCTCTCTCTCTCTCTCTCTCTCTCTCAATATTTTTCTTATTTAAAGTAACTGCTAGATAAAGCTGAGATAATGCTCATATTTGACCTTACTATAAACATGCATAGTGATTTTCATTAAATTTCCTTAAACACGCCTTGGGTAGAATTCGGGCTTTAGAAAACCCCTGCCTCCCATCCGGGCCCATATAAATAAAGCCCACATTCATTTGTTAGCTAGCTAGTTAACATTACACTGTATCAACATGCTTGGCCAGTTATAATAAAATCAGCTTTAAACACAAGGAATACTGGCATACCAAATAATGTATTGATTTGCTGATGCAAGGAAATCAACAAAAGGAAAAGAGCGATGTTTATTTTGGTCATACGATCATTTCAGCTCTGTTAACCAGTTTTGCTAGCTAGCTTACAAGCACTGCTTGGCCATTAAAGATAACGTTATATAAAACACACAAATGCTGACACACCAAATAACAACTATTTGTTGCTGCAGTCATTGATCCAAACAGAAAAACCGTTTCTAACATTAAGAATTACATTATATTTCCAGAAGAAAGTGTCCGCTCTCAACCCCTTCATGGTCAGCAGGTTATCCATTCCCTTGTTTTATTTGTTTTGGCATCATTATATTGGATTTCGCCAAGTTTGCATTTCTAAGCAGTAAACGGGGGGATGGGGGGTGTCTATAACAACTGACATGAGGGATGTAAACACAAACAGCAAGGACCTGCATTTATTAGGTGCTAGTTTGGCAGGAGCTTTTATTTTTCTTCTCAGGCCTATGATACAGTTGTTTGGATAACATTGTTTCACTAATGTTTCATTGTATTCTCCCAGACATTCCCACATTATCAGTAACAGTAAGCAGCAACACAATGACTGGACTGGTGTGTGATGGGTAAAATATTATTGCCACAGCTAGCAGCATTGAAGAAATTGTCCCAATATCCTAATCCTAATGTCCTAGTCCTAATATTTACAAATTATGTTAGTGTGTCCAATTACTTCTGATCCTGTGAAAATGGTGGGCTTCTGTATAAAATGGCTATAATTCCCAAATGGTTAATGCAATACTTTTTTAAACCCCTTGAATTAAAGCTGAAATCACATCTTGATTGCTTTATTTAAAATCCACTGTGGTGGTGTACAGAGGCAAAATGATGAAGATTGTGGCACTGTCCAAATACTTATGGACCCAACTATAAATCTATAAATACGAAGTGTTTTTTGTGATTTTTTTTATTTTACTGCAATGGTGCAAATCATAATCCACCATTACAAAAGCTTTTATTATTATTATTATTATTATTATTATTATTATTATTATTATTATTAGTTTTTTGTCTGGTCATGTGAATGAAAAATAAACAAATAGGCCTATAAATAATATTAAGTTAGACCTAATGTGTTCTGTTGGTGGAAAGAGAAGTGAAAAAAGATCTATAGTTACAATAAATAGCTAGAATATTATTCTACACTTTTAACTTGTGTGTGGTGTTCAGGTTAAGTTGACCCTTTTCAATTTATTACTAAAAGAAAAATGATAAATACAAGGATAACATTTTTCAACCTGAAACTCCATGGCCTTGAGTACACATGCAAAAGTGCTTCAATTCATTGAGAACATATGCTACAATGCCCCTACACATTCATGTCCTTCATACGATGTTTGGGTCAATACTCACTGACACACACACACACACACACACACACACGTATGGAGGACCCCAGCTTCTCTAGCCATAGTGAGGAGGATGGCAGAGGCTCCTGCTGTTCCACCTGCATGACCCACACAACCACAACCTCCAGTGCCTGAAGTAAGTGTCCTCCTGTTGCTGTTGTTATTTTTATGTGTGCGTGTGTGAGTGTGTGTGTGTGTGTATTAAGAAAAGTGATGGAAAAAATTCCTGAACTAATAATCTTTTCATTATTCTAGACTGCAGCTGGTGGCATCAAAAGGAAGTGCTGTGAGGTGTGTGGACCTTCAAAGGACTGAAACAGACCACATGCAGCAACTGTAAAAAGTACATCTGTAGTACACATACTCTCAAATTCTGTGCATCATATGTTGTGTAGACAGGCATACCCATGAGCAGACACAATTTTATACAGTGTCATTTCAGAATTATTTGAGAGATGTATTTTTTTTTGTACTGTATTTCATCAACAGTGACTAAAACGGTTTACATTTCGTTCATGTTTTGTGTTTCTATTTGTTGTTCATCACCTCTGTTTGCTCTACGGCTTTGATTATTATAAGACAAAGGTGATAATCAATTGAGAATATCAGTTCAAAATAATAAACATCAATGAACACAATGTTTCAGTTCAATTGTTCCTAGATAAACACCCAAGTCTTTATTACAGTGGATTAATTTTTTTTTTTTTTTTTTTTTTTAACATAAATTATAACTTTATCCCAAAAGCTAATGACACTTTCACTGTTAAATGTGATCTAGCAGAGATTAATTGTAAACATTAATCATATCTTCATTGTTTGGAATTGAGATGTTATTGAGATGTTATTTGATTATATGAGTTTTTTAATGTAATTTTTTTATTTCTGTATTGCTTTTAAAACCCCAATAATGTCTCGGGTCAGTTTGACATCACACAAGGGTTAAATAATGAATCTAATCTCTGAAAAATTGGATTATATTCATTATGGAAATCTGTGCTAAGAGGGTCTGAGGAGTTTATTTTACAGTTAAAGACTACAGTAAACAAGTCTAAAAACCTGGGGCTATTGGTCTCAACATTTACAGTGGGGGAAATAAGTAGTAAATTGATGGTCTATAAAAAGGTGTCACACAAGAAACATCTCATGACGGGTAAAAGCAAAGAGTTCTCCCAAGACCTTCATAGCCTTATTGTTGAGAAACATATTGATGGAATCGGATACAGACGTATTTCAAAACTTCTGAATCTTCCAGTAAGCACCACTGGGGCCATTA
>JANDJT010000032.1:8377218-8419642 GCA_024331685.1 Stegophilus panzeri
CTGGTGAAAATTTCATGTGAATAGCCTCATTGGAAATATATTTACTGAAACAAATGTTGACGCGTCCAATACTTATTACCCCCACTGTATAAATAATGCTATGAAACGATCAGTAGATCATGTCCTGTTGTGGTTTTTGAATATTTCTCACTGTTGGTGTATATTGAACACAATTGATATAGTTTGGATATGTTCTATAGATTGATGATGGCAGCAGCAGCACAGAACTGGAATAAGCTCATCCACTATGGACGTTTCACCACTTGTAGAAATCAGCAGCTGCCAAGCAAACAAAACATTTCTATTTCATGGATACTTTAGTCAAACAACCAGCACTCACCAAGACTATTATTCTGCTATGAATGGAGATTGCTGTACATTTTTACAAGTGATGTTCACTTTTACACTCCATCAGTCTGCTCCTTTGTTACAACTCCAGTCCAATCAAACACATCACGCTCATGAACACATCACGCTCATGAACACATCACGCTCATGAACACATCATGCTCATGAACGCAGCATGGGCAGAAACAAACCAACCGTTGAGAAGAGCGAAGACAATAGAGGAGTGGAGATGAAAAAGATGAGTAGGGTTATAAGAGAAAGTCTCCTGTACTTATTTGACTTTTTGACCCAAAGCCTGAGATGGATGGTTACAAATTCTATTGCAGAGTGACCTACATCATAAGTACTGAATTTGATTCAGCCAAACGTATCATGTGCTTGGAGCTAGAAATTGGTTAAACATAATCTCTAATCTCTGGTCTCTGTCTAGAATCACTTTTCTGCTGGACATTAAAGTGAGGAAAAATTCATTAATTGTGTAAAAGGTTTTGTTTTTTCTAGTGGCTTTAGAAGTCAGTATCATAATGATTTGATCATACATTTCAATGATTCGGTTTCTTTATTTCTTTTTATTTTTTGTTCATTTAGCCATTTAAATTTAAAGCCATTTAGCCATTTACATAGCCATTTTGTTTCATTTAGCATTTATTTAGCATTTATTGTCATCTTCTTGCTGTTTTTGTCTCAGGTTTATATTTTGAGACCTTAGCAGAGTTGCTAACATTTATGATTGAGCCATAGCATTTATGATTTTTAGCCCATGCTGTGCGATAAACACCAATCAGTGGCCAGAAAAAACACGAAAAAATTTCACTCTGCATAAAAACAAGTCAGTGAAAGAGTAATGGAAGCTGTTATCATGGAGTCATCTTGACCACTGACATACGCTAGAGGTTTTGCTATAAAATAATTTTTTTCTCTCTACCTGCTAGGATTTTCTTTTTAGTGATGTTGGCAGCTCTGTATTAAATTCACTGCTTAAAGTCCCTAAACACTTTTCTGCAACAGTTAACTCAGTGCAGGTGAAAAAAAGCATTAGCAGAACAATGAGTGGGATTAAGTATTAGCTCTAGTTTTCAGAATATAAAAAAGGTGATACCTGACTTCTAGTGGTATAGTGATTAGTGAAAGGGGTTGGGTTAGCTGTTGTGAATTTCAAAAATCCAAAAAAAGAAAAAAAAAGAAAAGAAAAAAGGTGTTGATGTGAGCTTACCTGCAGATGGTCTTGATCTGTGTGACTCACAGTGCCAGATCGGACCTCACCCATCAACCACCGGACTCTGGTGCCTTCAGATCTTGCTTAGAGGAGTTTATCCTACACATAAAGCTATGTGTTTATAAAGGAAAATCTTGACTTTTAGTTGTTGAAATCCCTCCTGAGCCTAGCTTTGGACCATGCTTGTCAGAGGGAGACCATGCTTACCTGCCCACTGATCTACCAGTGCAGAGTGCATGACGTATGAATCATGCCTCGGGTCAAATCCTGAATATGGCCTGGATATTGTAGGGTGTCTGTCTTGATCTGTTCGTATTCAAGATAAACTGTTTAAAAATAGGTCAGCCAATGTGAGGTTTTGGGGCTTCGTGGGAGAAAACAAGATCTGGTATAGTGCCTTTTTCCCATTGGGTATCGGTTTATTAAAGATTAGGTCTGCTTTTGGATGATAAATATGCTAAACAAAAGCCCTGCTTTTTGTCAGCGTTAGTGGTTCAGCAGGTATGTGTGTGTGGTGCTGAGACTCTTGGTTCAATGCATAAGTAAGGCTGAAAACCAAGGCCTTGAGCCTACATGAAGAAATACAGGGGTTATGCTAATCTGGAGTAAAATAAATCTTTATTAATTTGTAACATAGCATGTAGATAATGTATGTGTATGCCTGCTTATTTATGCAATTATCAATCAATCAATCATGTGGCAGCAACACAATGCATAAAATCATGCAGATACAGGTCAAAAACTTTGTTGGTGCCAGACTGGTTTGAATATTTCAGAAACTCCTAATCTCTTGGGATTTTCACACACAACAGTCCCAAGAGTTTACACACAATGCTTCCAAAAGCAAATAATGTCCAGTGAGCAGTAGTTCAGTGGAATGAAACACCTTGTTGATGATAAGAAGTTCAAGATGACATGAAGTCATCAGTAACAGAAACTCAAATAACCACTCATTATAACCATGATGAGCAGAAAAGCATCTCAGAACACACAACACACCAAACCTTGAGGCAGATGGTATGCAACAGCATTAAACCACATTGTGCTCCACTCCTGTCAGCCAAGAATAGGAATCTGAGCTTTCAGTGGGCATAGACTGCACAAAACTGGACAGTTTCATCTGATACGTCTGATACGTAGCAATATTCATTTTCTTTCAGCACTGCAAAGCACTGTTCTTTCAGAATAGTCAAGATAAGACATACAGGGGCTACAGGGTGCTGCTGGTCTAGCTGACCTCAAGGTCAGAATGCAGAGCAAGTCCAAAGATGAGAAGGGCTGTGCAGATAGTAGCAGTAGTATTGTCATATCATCAGACAGATCTGAAAAAGACATTTTTTTTTCTAACTGTAACAGTAGACGTGGAAGGTGATGGAGTGTTGAGAATCAGTGGAGGAAAAAGTGACACAAAGTAAGGAAGAAATTGTGCAAGTGTGAAGAAATGAAAGGAGAGACTAGACCCCCTTGTTGTCCTTTCTTGATGGACTCCCACAGGTAGATTTTCTTCCAGAAAGACTGAGTGAAGAGAGGCTTCTGCTACAGCTGCTGCTGTTCCAAACTTACTTAAAGAAATACTTCACAACTAATTAGCTTTGATTAGCCACCAGCTGGGAGAGCTGAATAATTGCTAATTGAGCAGTTTCAGGGTGCTAATAATAATCCACCCCCTGCAATTGCCCAGTTATGGTAACACAAGGTAGTTTAAGATTCAAATCAAGCAGGAAACAAATGTAATTTGGATTAGTACCCATACTGTGCCATGCTGGCTGGTGGAAAATTGCTGTTGTTCTTTAGACTAATGCTATTATTGAAGTGGTTTGAAAAATTCTGGTTTCATGGCTGAATGTTTTCTCTCTTGTTGTTCTGTCTGGAAGAGGCCTTTATAGCCCTCAGACTCAGCGTTAGATAAATCTGTTTGATCACTGAATGTCTGAATGTCAGTAAGCCTGTGGTTACAGTACATGAGTCAATCAAGTGACACATCGGCTTGAAAGGTTGGAACAAGGGATTTAATGTGTTTTCCTGAAATGAGTCCACATTCACCTTTTTCACTAACCCAAAGTTTGTTTCAGATGAGGTATTGGTGTCAGTTTCTAGAAAACAACTTTATTAGAAAACAATTGGCTGTCTTACTTATGAAACAACTTGTCCTTGGTGCATATTTACTGTAAATGGGCATTTTACGTTCATGTCCATGTCAGTGTGTTTGATGTTATGGTTTCGGATTTATAGTGGAGTAAATTACTTAGAGTAATACTTCAAAATGATCAAAAGTCTCTCTTTCAGGATCAGTGCGTGGAGTTGAACAGAGGCCTTGGATACTCATCAATGGAAAAGCCTTTAAGACATCTTCCCTCTGTGAAGGTTTGATGCAGAAAGGGTTAAAAAGCATCTCCAGATTGAATCATCATCTGAAGTCTTTAATGTGTACATACAGCTTATGAATACATGATGAAGGTCAGATAGCGTTAAAGCCATTCCAAACATGAAGCGCTTAATATTTAATGATTGAATATTTCACAGATATAATTCTTAGCTGTTTTCCTTTTTCCCTTTCTAATGGTATAAATGTCTTATTTGATGGAATCTATGCATCTTGTAAGCCTGGGTGGAATTGTTCTCTCTCAGGAGGTCAGTTTCTATATTAGGGTCTTCAAGAAGTAGAAAAAAGGTTAGAAGAAGAACCTTTAAGATTTCTTTGTTTGTCCTGGGATAATGCTTAGAGGTTGCTGAACCCTAACAATGCTTCTCTGTCAGATAGAGAATCCCTGAAGATTTTTTTTCTCTCTGTGTAAGCCAAAGTAAAAAAAAAGATAAAGACACTCAGAACAGTGCTTTAAATACTAGAAAAATCAGAGGAACAAAAAGTATTCAAGTAAGTATTTAAGTATTTTGCAATAATTAATACATGTACTCTTACCAAGTTACATTTTCTTGAAGAAATCCACACATTTACTTATTGCATTTAATTTAAACCTTCCATTGCAAATCTAAAAGATCAGAACTTATTTTTTTTTCTTCTTTTGGCCAGCTTCCAGCTATTATTAAAATTATCCACTAAAACCTGGAGATAGGACTGCTCTGCATGACTTTGTTTCTCATTCATTAAAGTACCTGGACTTTTTGTCATTTTTGTCAAAATCATTTACTTTTTACTTTTAAATATTTGAGTACATTTTGACACACACTTTCGCTCAAGTCTAATTTGTACAAGGTGCCTCCATTTTGAATTAGGTGAGATTTTGACACATCAATCACCCTTTTGTAAAATAAAACAGAATTGTTTCAGCAAAAAGAACTGCTTTTATGTGGAAAATCTATTGAATCTAGCCTTTTGGTTTAACCTTTTGCTTTTGGTTGAAAACCCTTTCGGCTTTTCTCAGGTTAGTCCAGTGTTCATTTGTTCCTTGCCCCATATGGAAGAAATTCAGGGTCCATAGCAGGTAGGTACTGAAATGTATGTTTACCAATGACTTTGTTACCACCAGCTTTGCCAAATAACTCCGAGATAACAAGACACAATTAACCAACATGTGACATGGCACTAAACAAGGACTACAGAGTGCTCAATGTTTGATTAAATTACTACAAAACAGCGTTGTCTAAATACTCAGTGCTTAATTTCCCAAAAGCTTTCCAGAACAATGAGTAGAATAGTGAGGTGATATTGGCACTTTGGTGAAAATCAGGCCAGATAAGACAAAAATCATTATAAACAGGCTAAAGCCTACAGCACAGAACAAATAAAAGAGAGCTTCTATCTCTGAGTCTTCCTTCCAGCTTTAACAGTGTGTGTGTGTGTGAGAGAGAGAGTCTGTGTGGTGTTGTGTGATGTATGATAAGGACTGTTGCTTCCCTGACAAGTGTCCATGATCACAGCAGCAGGCAAATCTCAAATTCATCACACATAACAGGTGTTAATTCATTCTCTCACACCAATCTCTGCTTTCCCCAACCTCTCTCCCTCTCAGGCCCAGCATCCTGTCCTCTGTCTCTTTTTTTTCTTTCAGACTAAAGGCTTTACAATCTTCTGAGATGGTGTATCTTATTTGGACACTGATGCAGAAAGCTTTTAAAATGCAGATATAGTGCTATCTGTGAGTCATCTCCCAGCTCTCTTTCTTTTAGAATTGATGTTTGTCAAACACATCGTGACCTTCTATCTAAGGAACTAGCTGCCATTCAGTTTTCATCCAGATAGAACCTTACTATTATAAGGTTACAAAATGTTAGACTTTCTGGATCTTATCAGATGACAGAAAAAAAATCGTTTGTACTTTTTTTTCTAATGTTAAAATTAACTTTATTTAACTCCATAAACTTACAGATTATTATGTTAAACACATATTGTAAATGACTTTAAGGGGCTTAAACATCCAGTCACAATCAAAGAATCAGTATGAAATTATTCTACACAGCATATTATTATGCATATTATGTTTTGTTTTAAAACAATAAAGTGAAATTAATTGACAATGAATGATTTTGAAAAAAAAAATTAATAAAATACAGTTTTTGAAATAAGAGTTCAGAATGATGAATTTTGGTGATCGTGAGATGCAATTGGATGCACATCGGGGAAACTGAGAGTAGACTGACTGAGCATTTCTTTAA
This sequence comes from Stegophilus panzeri, assembly GCA_024331685.1. Classification (NCBI taxonomy): domain Eukaryota; kingdom Metazoa; phylum Chordata; class Actinopteri; order Siluriformes; family Trichomycteridae; genus Stegophilus; species Stegophilus panzeri. The sequence continues at coordinate 8,383,397 of JANDJT010000032.1, forward strand.
GCACAAGGTGGAAAAAAAAACATGTGAGGGAAACAACAGTGGCTCGCTTATGCTGTATAGAGTTTGTATAGGTTTTCTGACATGTTTTGGGTCCACTTGTCCACTTAGACTGAACACTGCAAATCACTACAGAGTTATTCTGACTGATTACCTTTATTCTATGATGAAACATTTCTATACAGTTGGGAATCCAGAGTGCACGAGGGCTCACTGAATCGTTTGATGAGGATAGAAATGATGTAAATCATATGCTATGAGGTGTTACACACCGCCCTTTACCACCATCTTCACAACACCAGTTCAGGTAATATTTTTTGTTAGAATGGTGTTCATCCCTCCAATGCAATGTTTTGACAACTCATGGTGGCCCAACATCTTGCTAACCCATATAGCTGTTTTTCCCTTTAATTTGTCACCCCTCAGTATATTAAATATCAACTGGTTCCACCTCCTATATTCTCAGAAACTTGGATTATTCTTTAGATATATAGACAGATAAATGAGATCTCCATGCTTGAAATGCTTATATGTACAGTATATGCACATACATACCTGCAAAGATGTTTTAAACATATGGGCATTTACAGCAGCATTTAATTCTCACAGTTGTGACTGATGCATAATAATACAATGGCATAGCAACAGCTAAGATGTTTCTGTCATTTCTGGCTTTTATATCAACAACAGGAGCAGGGCAATGCCTCAACATTCAGCGTCAAAGTGCCTTTGTTTTCTATAAGGTATATAACTGACCTCTCAAAATGGTTCATTCTTCTTTATGAATCATCTACCGTAGGCGGGTGGAACAGTCTGAATGGGATCGGTGATGAGCGGAATAACACACTGTCATCTTGAGAAGGTGAGCCATTCAAATGTCTTGCGATATCTATTCATAGGGAATTGCAGAAATAGATTAGATGGCATATAAAATCATTGAGAATGAACAGAAAATTGTTATTCACCATTTTTTACACTTCCATTCAATGTCTGCCAGTGTTTCAGATGTGCTGGTTTATTACTACTAATTCAATGGAGACAAATAAAACTCTAGACAGTCTAGGATTACAAACAGTCGAATAGGAGGGCTAATTTTTTTTTACCATCTATCAGTAACTGTGTTATTATTATGAAGCTGTTATGGTTGAGCATGGAGTCTCATTGTAGGCATAAAACTATTGTGCATACAGTACACAAAGGAACACCCTCAGTGAAAGACAGATAGTTAATGTTTCTTCCAAATAATTATCATAATAAACAGAAAATTGCTGTTAGCCAGAATTTGTTTATAAAACCACAGTTTCTAAAACCACATGAAATTTATGGTTTTGGTGTTGGTTCCTTTGTGTACTTTAAACTTTGACTGGACAATGTTCACTTAATCTATTTAGTCTAGTTTCTCCTCCCAGTTGATTTGGAAAAATCTGAAAATAATCCAGCTCATTCATTGTATTTTACATGAAATTTAGGGATGTTTCACCCAATGTAAATCGCTTGACATCACTGTCAATGATAATCTACAGTCTGGGTTCGAAAAAAATAAGCACCAGCTTACTCCTTAACATTCTCTGTATTTTACTTCTGACCGTTGGCGTTGGTTCCACAAATCCACTTCAAGCCATTTGTTAATAACAAATAAGATAACGCAGATGCCAAAAATTATGTTTACATTTATTCCTTGAAAGATATAGAGGGCTTAGCTATGTTAGCCCATTTATACCTGCCATCCCTACAATACAGAGAGCCACTAAGTATTGCTTATGTTACACACATACACACACACAATTCTGTCACTGCTGTTATGATCTGCTATTATAGTGTCTGTCCATGGGGGATTAAAGTGACTGGCCAGTATACAGTGGGAGGGACTGCAGAGATGGATGGTAGTGGGATGATGCATGATTGGCTCCCTGACTAATGATCAGGGTGAGTTGGAGTGACATAGTGGGAGAAACATGGAGTCAGGAAATGATTATGGCAGGCAAAAAAATATAAATGACAGCCTCTCTGACATCTCTCCCAGTGCCCAACCACATGAGACAGAGTGATAGGGAAAGCCACTCAGATAGGCCTCAGTGCCTCACTGCCACTATGAGCAGTGTGCGACAGGCTTTTTATTATTTATTTTTTATTTTTATTTTTTACAATCAGTGCTGTGATCTTTAAGGCCTTTTATGTTTCTGACAGTTTGATACCTCACACAGTGCATGATGTGCTTGATATACTTGAAATAAAACACTGGTAAATTTTTGTATAGTTGTACATACTTTGCATGCGCCTGTTTTCTATGCCTGTCCTTATGAGATAATTATAGCTAATACTTCCAGAGGCATGTACAGTTCTTAGGTTTCTGCCAACAGGCAGGCCAATTTATCCCAGGTGAAACACACCCTCAGTGTCTTATTTGTCAAGCTCCTTTTAAAATGTCAGTCTAGTTCTTCACTCAATCATCGTCAACAGCAGAGTTGTCCCACATGTCAGACTGACAGGCTTGCTCTGTCAATCAGAAGAGCTTCTTGGCTGTTTGACTTTCTATTCTCAGATTTATTCAAATGTAGCATTGAGTCGCATATTTCATCGTGAGCAGAGCTACTCAAAGGACATGATGGCTGCCTCTGATATTCAGATCTGGCACTTCACCTGGAAGTGTTCCCAGACATCTGGAGCATAATGCACATGCTGAATACCAACAAACAGCCACATGTCCCCTTCGGCCAATAGGGTCCCACTTCCCATGCCTTAATTTCCCTCTCATACATTTCCATTTCCTAACAGATTTCAAATTTCCTTTTGATATCCGATTTACAATTTCACTTCCACTCTGCCACATGACTTATTATCAGCACTCAGGTCTACAGGTATTATCAGACATGGCAGCTTCTCAAGACCTTGCCATTTACATTCCATCCAGGGAAATGTCACAGTGCAGCAATGTCCCGCTGAGGGAGACAGATGGCCCCCAGGTGGGCCGCTGGTGCTGGAAATAGTAATGGCCTTATGCTGACCTGTGGAGAACCTTGATGAAATTCAGGAAAGTGATCAATAAAAAAAATGCCATCTTTAATAAGAACCTCACACATTTAAAATGCAAGTATGTGCAAAACACAGCACATGGCAAATAGTTAAATATCTAATATTCAAAAACAGTAGGGAAGGGAACAGAATATACACCAACAACTATAACTTTAAAACCACCTGCCTAGTATTGTGTAGGTCCTCCTTGTGCCACCAAAATAGCTCTGACCTGTTGAGGCATGGACTCCACAAGACCTCTGAAGGTGTGCTGTGGTATCTGGCACCAAGACGTTAGCAGCAAATCCTTTAAGCCCTGTAAGTTTTGAGGTGGGGCCCTCTATGGATCGGACTTGTTTGTCCAGCACATCCCATAGATATTTGATCAGATTGCGATCTGGGGAATTTGGAGGCCAAGTCAACACCTTCAACTGTTTATCATGTTCCTCAAACAATTCCTGAACAATTTTTGCAGTGTGGCAGGGTGCATTATCCTGCTGAAGGAGCACACTGCCATTAGGGAATACTGCTGCCATGAATGGGTGTACTTGGTCTACAGCTATGTTTAGGTAGGTGTGTCAAAGTAACATATACATGAATGCCAGGACCCAAGGTTTCCCAGCAGAAAAGAACATTGCCCAGAGCATCACACTTCCTCCACCAGCTTGCCTTCTTCCCATAGTGCAAGACACACTGTTTTGGAGATGCTCTTACCCAGTTGTCTAACCATCACAATTTGGCCCTTGTCAAAGTCACTCAGATCCTTATACTTGCCCATTTTTCCTGCTTCCAACACATGAACTTTGAGAATTGACTGTTCACTTGCTGCCTAATATATCCCACCCCTTGATAGGTACCAATGTTACGAGATAATCAATGTTATTTACTTCACCTGTCAGTGGTTTTAATGTTATGGCTGATCAGTGTATATTTAGGCATACAGTCATGTGAAAAAATAAGTACAGCCCATGGAATTATTATTATTATTATTATTATTATTATTATTATTATTATTATTTTTACATATTTGGACAAGCAAACGTTTGATTCTCTATGAAACAGTGCCTATTAATAAAGATGATAAACTCTATCAAATGACACATAAAATTGACATTTTGCAGACAGTTTAAATTACAAAAAAAAACCCAGATCAGTCATGAACAGTCACATGGAAAAGTAAGTACACCCCTACATTTATCACACCTTCAAATCCATAAAATTAGAATCAGGTGTTGAAGATTGGGTGCCAGTGATTAGAACCTGCTTAGGGAGTGCAGGTGGAACCTGTCTTATTTAAACCTTTCACATCTCACTAGATGGTGATGTCTGGTGTTCCCTTTGCTATTGAGGTGTGTGGTGTCATCATGCCAAGATCTAAAGAGTTCTATAAGGCCTCCAGGACTGGCCGTCCCAGCAAATTTAGACCAAGAGCTGACAGTCTGATGCTAAAAGAAGCCTCCAAGAACCCCAAAATTTCATCACAGGATCAAAGGAATGGCTCAAAAAGAAGAAATGGAGGGTTGTGGAATGGCCTAGTCAAAGCCTGGATTTGAATCCCATTGAAATGTTGTGGAGGGATTTGAAACAGGCATTACATGCAAAACACAACAAGCCCTCAAACATCTTGTAAATGAAAGAATATTGCATGGAACAGTGGTCAAAATTTCAGCAAGCCTGATGGAATATTATGCAAAAACGCCTACAAGAAGTTATTTCTGCTAAAGCGGGCAATACCAGCTTCTGAGGCCAAGGGTGTACTTACTTTTTCCACAGAAGCATATCACATCTATTGATATTTCTGTTGAATAAATGATTGAAAAAGCAAATTTTCCTTGTGGGTTTGTTGAAGTATATCAACTTTAATAGGCACTGTTTCAAAGATGATCAAATGTTTGTTTATCCAAATATGTCAAAAAAGTCAACAATTTCCATGGGGTGTATTTATTTTTTCACATGACTTTAGGTTCTATCAGGCCATAAAGATGATCCATTCCTGCTTTTATTCAATACTCATGCTTTTGTGCTCCAATAATTTGGAAAATATTGCTTTTTAATATACCATATAGTATACCATTATATTATTCAACATGTGAACTGAATGTCTCCTATTCCTGTTATACCTAATTATTTAATTGTATATGATTTTAGTTTTTTTGGGTTTTTTTTGTCCAGATTTTTATCTTAAAACAGCTTCTATAGAAGGAGTTTACAAATTTATTATCTCCTCAGCATTGGCGATATGTGAGGGATTTGTTGTTAGTAATAACCTGTAACAGTGCAAAAGATTGCTGAGGATCCATTTATTTAGTTATATAAGCCGGCTTACACTATACGACGAGAGAAATCTTGTCGTCTGACTGCTACTCACACGGCACGACTCAGTCTTTTGACGGAACGGTAAAAATTGCATCGCAAAAGTGCTCACACTGCACTGCAGGAACCTCCAATGTTAAATGCCATGATACTTCTAGTCACCTCATTCTGAAAATATTAATAGGCAGGCCAAAAACAGTTTGCACATTTTATGCTCTGATGGTGTTGCTACTGCTCACTTACTGCCACTTCCATTACTTTCTCTTTTCTTTTCTTTTTTTTCTCAATAACTTGTCTGCAGTTGGATTTCAACTTGAAAAACAAGCTGCGTGCAGCCTACAGTTCATGAATATAATTACTTAGCAACCACAACACCGCTGATGAGATAGCAAGGTCATCGATATTCTTTAATTGACTATTAGGCTTCTAATATGAATATCGCCACATGACACCATTCAAACTACATGACAGCTGTTGACATTTTCGTGACACGTCAGAAACCGTTGTGAATTCGGACAGGTCGAGTGAACGCATTTGCATTTTGACTGATTGAAGGCATTTGAATATATTGTTTACCCTCTCACACTGTATGATTCACACATGATTTATTCACATGTAAAAATAAGCGTGATAGTTGGTGACAGAAAACAACAGCTGTAAATTGTTCCAGAATCATAGTGTATACCGAGCCTTAGTCCAAAAATACAATAGTGTTATTTAGAAAATCACTAGTGTTCAAAAACCAGAGGTCAAAATGCAAACACAGTCCAAAACAAAATCCAGTAAAATAGTCTGAGATCAGAGATCTGCAAATTTGAGCATAAGATACTTGAAATTCACACATTACTACAGACTTGGACCATTTAAAATAGCTTTCTTGATACAAATGCAGCAATAAATGGTTTGTCCTTGAAAACAAATGTCAAAAAATGTTGCACAGAGTGACTGTGAGCATTGAGAGTAAGTAGACTGAATGTCTAATTAGTGCTAATGAAAACCCCCCCCAAAAAACTAGACTTGTAAGTGAGACTAGAAAGGTGGGGTAGGTTATTATGTTATGTGTTTGATGTAACCACCTTATGCTGATACTGTACATATTCATGTAAATATGCTACTTTTATCATTCATTCATTTTCAGAATTCACATTATCCTAGTCAGCATCACAGTGGATCTATAGCTTATCCAAGCGGGAATACCTTGGATAGTACACTAGACCTTCGCTGTCAACATAGACCAGGGATGTCCAATCCTATCCAGAAAGGGCCGGTGTAGGTAAAGTTTTTTTGTTTTTTTTCTAACCAAGCAAAAGCCACACCTGAGTCTACTGAAAGCCAAGATCAACTGATTAAAAACAGGTGGAATCAGATGTGGCTCCTGCTTGATTGGTGTGAAAACCTGCAGCCACACCGGTCCTTTGCGGATAAGATTGGACACCCCTGGCATAGACGATCCACCTGTTGTCATATAACTCAGTGTTAACCCATTTGAAACTCCACACAAACAGGAGCTGTGAGCTAGCAACTCTACTCTACACTGTGCACCACTATGCCACTCATATGCTAGATTTATTCTACTTCAATTTTCCAACACAGCCGTGTATTCATAAAATGTTAATGTTGCTGTAAATATAGACTCTTGTATGTCACAATTTTACAATAGAAAAAAATCTATCACATCCTAGCCTATGCAAATGATTACACTGATTAGATTCACCAGAGTAACCACATATTTAAATATTCACAACTTGCAGTGAATTACAAGAGGCCTAAGCTGTAAGATTCCCTATTGAGACAGGAAAAGAAATGAGGAGATAAAAAACAGAATATTAGATATAAAAGAGCAGCTAATGACAGAGACAAAAAGGAAATGAGGAAGGAACAGGCAGGCAATAAGAATAAGTTGGAAATCTGTCCTAACGTGTTAGTCAGGTCTTTCATGCAAGCGCTCGTGTAAATGTAATAATTTTTTTTCCTTACCTGCAGACTAGATTCTCTTTCTCTTTTTCAAAGATGCGTACACCTCTGAGATTTCTGTTTGTAATTAAAGGCATGTAATGACACAGCAGCTCTGCTGGAGCATTACTGTGTCACAATGTGGAAAGCAATGAAGATTTATAGCTATATTACGCATATCTACATGTACATTTCCTTCGTTTTATCTTGCAGAACATTCCTCTAAATGCTTTTATTAGAGCTTTAAAAAAAAATATAACAGTATAAAACCATTCAGGCTGAGAAACCAGTACACAATACACTCCAACCACAATCCCATCTCTTCACTGCTGGAAACCTTGATCACATGTTCCACAATGATATAAAACACAATAAAATATAATAGTGCTTATTCATTTAAACATGTTGAAACGGTTTTGTGTCCACTTTCAGTTCAGAATGGTGTATGGGTTTATTGGGTGATATCAGGGAGTGTAATCAGAGTAAAACATGGACCATATGGCTCTCCTGCTGCAAAACAATCATCTAGTATGTAGTCAATAACGTTCTATGGTACGTAAGCTTGATGGGTCCATCTTACCCTTCTTTACAGATGGGAAGCTAGACAAAGAAAGACATAGGCATCCCACAGGGTTTCATTGACATTGCTAACGTAAAGAGCATTCAAAATGAGACGGGTAAGTGAGGTTTGAAATGGAATAGCTTCTACTTTATATATTCAGAATATCAAATAGTACGATAATACAAATAACAATAACAGTAAGAATGTTTTAAGCATGACAAGATGAAATTATTCCCTAGCAAGACATTAACAGGAATTTTATGTGCTGACAGAAGCAGAGAAATGAAAATATTTGCAAAGAGATGGAGAGAGAGAGAGAGAGAAAGAGAGAGAGAGAGAGAAGCTGAAATACTGATAGAAGAGACAGCTACTTAAACGAACTGAAGAGTGCGTGGTCATTTTTCAAAATGTCTGCAAGTGTCTCCTAACTATATTTCTGAAAGCGTGAAGTACAACAGCAATTCTTATGTTGTCTACAGTGAGTGAAAAAAAGCCTTATAGGATGCAACTGGACAAAGCGATATCTCAGCTGTGATGAATGACTCCATTTATGTAGGAGTTTGGCAATTAAAGCCTGTACATTTCACAACCCTTGTGCTGTGTGCTATGCTTAAACATCTTCTGACAATGAAAAGGGTAAATGGGTGGATAGGGAACAGAGTTTGGTAGAAAGTATGGTAAAATAGTAAAAATACTCACTGCCTTAAGAGAAACAGACAGATGACATATGGTAATGTATTTTTAAGAGGGAACATTTGATCTATTGGCAAATGTAGATGGAAAATTTAACTCATAGTTAAAATTTAACTGATGCGTATATGCCCACACACGCACACACACACACACACACACACACTAAAATGAGATTAGATAAACTGCAATGAAGTGCTGCTATTTTAAAAAGCATGAAGAAAAGAATACTAACTGTCATGACACTCCCATAGTGCAGCACTTTGCATGGCCATCCATACTCTTTATGGCATTCTGACAGATAAATGCACAAAGAAGAATACACACAATGTGAATATTATACTGTTCATATTACAGTGCAACAAAGTCATTAAATAATTAATTCATGATTCTCCTTACAGTCCTGTTTCATTATTCACTTATTCATCTTAAAGAATATTATTATCTACTATAAAATATCCAATAACTGAAGTGAAACTAATAGGGGAAGTAGGTAACTCAATGTAGATTACAGTTATAAGAAATGTGTTACATTAGATTGATAAGATTCTTCAAGTTGGACACAAGCCAATGTTCCATTGATTTGCTCGCATTTCTAGATGTTGCACAATCATGGGGTAGCACACTCACTAACCCTAACCATAACCCTAGCCCTATTGAGCTTCCACAGAGTTATTATTACACCAAGTGGTCCAAAATGGGAACTGCAACAAGCACTGATAGAGGCCCACTGAGACAGGATTGACTCTGCCCCATGCTTGCTCTATGAAGATTTTCAGTGACAGAGGAGCAGCCGACCATATAGTTACTGACAGGGTTTACAGAGTGATGTTTTTTATGTTTTATAGGAATTTAATCTAATACGTGTCTGCCAACAAAGGTGAAATGTAAGTGTAGACAGTGTGTCTATGATGTACCAGAGCAATTTCTATGTATATGATATGTTGAAAAGATTGAGAGAAGAGAAAAGGGGATCATAGATTGGATAATGTCTGTATATCAGAAATGTATGTGCTCTATGGTGACCTTGTTTTGCATGCAAATGCTGAAAAAAAGAAGAAAAATGTGTGTCCTTTTTCCAATGTCCAATTTTTTGGGTTAGTTTCGAGTTGTTTTGTGTGGTTTTTAGTCCACTAGTGAACAGTGGACTAGTTCAACAAACAGACTTCATCTTAAAACCATAATGAACTTTCTTTTACTTTCACACTATCCGTTGTTACCCAGATGAGGACGAGTTCCGAGTTTGATTCCTCCCAAGGTTTCTTCCTCATATCATCTTAGTTTTTCCTTGCCACTATCGCCACCAGCTTGCTCAATAGGGATAAATTCACACAAAATCTGTATCCTGTGTTTATATATTTCTGTAAAGCTGCTTTGAGACAATGTCCATTGTTAAAACCGCTATACAAATAAAATTGAATTAAATTGAATTGAATTGGTTTTTGAGATTTTGTGTAGTTGGGCTGCAAATTTAGTTGAAACCTAGCAACTCTGGTTAATGATATTAGCTCTTCGGCATGTACCTTTTGTGAAACACACCTGCTGTATGGAACACAGTTGAACAAAAGTACTTCTAAAACAGCTCAAAACAAGATGCTAGACTGTATACTGAATGTCTGTATGGTGTTGACTCTCAACTGCCTAATAGAAATTCACTAGATGGTAGGCTATAGCATAAGTCCAGTGTGATAGCCTCACAACCTAATTTTGTTTGAGGCTGTCTGAGGCATGATTATTGTTGTCATGCCTCATCAAAATCTATGGCCACCTTATCTTTTCCAGAACAACTGTAATTCATCAGCTTCTTATGGGTTTCAAAAAACAGATGATTGAAAAAAGCTACTTACAAATATGTCCTTTGAGTGCATATATTACCTTTATTCTGTGTTACAGAGAGACAATATTATCTTGCTGCTTTTATACAGTGGGAATTTTTCAATTAAGTCCTTGTAGAGCTGGACCTCATGACCAGTGTTTTCTTAAGTATCGAGCATGAGAGTTTGCAAATAGGTTAACCGTTTTCCATTACACTTGCAGCTGCAGAGAGAGAGAGAAAGAGAGAGAGAGAGAGAGAGAGAGCGAGCGCGAGCGAGAGAGAGAGAGAGAGAGAGAGAGAGAGTGTGTGAGTTTTTCTCTTTTGGCTCTGTCTCGTTCCCTTCAGGCTTTCTATTCAGGAACATAAAAGCAACAAGGTTTATATTTTACAGGGTAACACAATTCATGCCATTATCATTGTGTGAGATCAGACTTGAAAAAGGCCCTGGGCGATGCACAGATTACAGGCAAGTCCAAACACAAAATGCATTAGTATGGTTCCAGATTGGAGAGGCTGAAACATGGCGAACATTTAGAAAGACCGGTTAACTGGAGGAGAAAGAGACTGGAGGAGAAGAAGCCTTCATTGCTGACATGTTAGTCCCACAAGGGTGCTGAAACTACTTAAGTCCTCCTTACCCATGAGCCACAATCAAAGCTCAGATAAGGATGTCAACCTCACTCCAGCGCACCAGTGCCACTTCTGAAATATGACTCTGCAGCCTGTAATAACACAACACAGACAGCATTCAATTACAAACCTGCCTTTGCCAAGGTCCTTCTCTGGGGGGCAGGGCTGTCGTATATACACCAGTCTGCCTATATCTGTTCCCCCCTGGGTTGAGTTATGGCCCTCCACCCAGACTACTGCAGCCTAGATGAGCTTCACACTCATTCTCAGATCTCCACCACTACACACAACTGCAGATAGGACACCACTTCCCATTTAATTAAAAGTACACAATTATTTCATAAAGATTTATAGAGCTGTCATCAGGCAGGGCGACGAGATAGAGGCAGAATGTGAACTTCTCATTTTTTTCTCGTTTTGACAGGGAAGGCAGAGCAAAGTCAATTGTTATGTCTCTCTCCTTGTAATCTGCTGAGGCTTCTGAAGACTTCAGTAAAATGGTGCAGCACATCACGAGATGACCTGCTATTTGCAGTAATTGAGGTAGAGTAAAAGTATTTTGTGCTAAGAGCTGGGGAAGAATGATAAGAGAAGCTTGTCAGAGTGCCCCTGAGCAGCTGGCCAGCCAAAGAACATAATTATATGGAAACAGGAGTTAGAGCAGTTAATTAGATGCATTGCTCATATCTAATGCTGTTAATATAGATGCCCAGATATTCACTACTTCAGCATTTCTTCCTCCATGATTCATTCTCATTCCTATGACAGCTGTGACAGATGTGAGTTGTTTGTGCAGGGACTTGCAGCAAATGAGCTGAAAATGTCCATTCAGGCCTTTGTGCCCAAGACCCGAGATTCACTTTTTGCATTTCTTTCTAACCTCTTGAGACCCAAACTGAAATGTTGTGTGACTTGTCATGTCTTCACACTATTTCAGTTTATTAGAAACTAAACCATGGAAACAAATGAATGTTAAAGAAGAAATTAATGCTTCTTAAAGAAGCAGGAAGACGTTTGGGAAAAGAATAATACACTATAATACAATATATGTCTTCATATGAAGATGTTACCAGCATGTACAGTATATTACATAAATGTGATATCATCATATAATAACAGTTTTAGAGATCTACATTTAACCCTCAGCTGCTTCTGCACTTTTATTGTTCCAAACCTGGAAATAGGTAAACAATTCATGAACAAAACAAACCATAGAATATTAATCTCAAGAAGATTTAGAAATCATTGACTGATATCATGCAAAAATGACTAGTGATTTAAAATATATGGTATACATTTTCACTTTATGTGCATGTAATTATAATAATAAAATAAGAAAAGGAGAACTATAATTCTATCCATACTTGATCCATATTTAGATTATTTGCAAATATGCCAATGTGTAATCTTCTGGCTTGACTGAGCAAACTGCAGAGGAGTGTTTAACTCCTTAAACTCCTGGTTTCTTATCTAGTTTTTCATCTTAAGCTGGTTTTAAACTGTGTGATTACAGTGATGATTTATAGGTTACTACATTTCACTCTGTACAAGATGATCTCAATACAATCTTAGCTGAATCTATAATATAATGTGTGACAATGTGTTCTTCATATCGAATTATACAGTGAAGATCCTCTAATGATAGGCTTTAATTAAAGAAAATGACTGCTTTCTCCTTATATCATCATTCAGAGGGTTACATGTTCATGTAGGAAATGGGGTCACATAAACATAACCATTCTTCAAAGTGAGCTTGAGGTATTAGGATATTTTTTCTCTCCATTAGCATGTTATTATTATAATTTTTTTTTTTTTTTTACATTTCACCACTACCAGTACAATATTTGTAGCTGTTCCTTGAGTTATTTTTAAGCCAGGGGTGTTTAAAGTTCGACCACAGGGCCAAATGCAGCCTGTGAAACAAATTCTATAAAGTCTGTGGCTTCTGTCTTAGAATGTATGATATGTGTCTTGCGGGTCAATACGCTGCTGGTCAGCTATCTGACAGTGGCAGCAGACTGTGTTAACACAGCTAGCTAAATTGCAAGAGCCTTTTATTCTCTGACTACACCTGCAAATTACTGTAATTTGCTGCATGATATTTAGTCATAGCTACAGACAAAAATAGCAACATTAACAGTGAGAAGGGGTAATTTTATAAGAGCTGGAGACTCTTTTTCAAATAAAAAGAAAGTAAGAAAAGTAAATCTTTAGTATTTTGCATAAATTCACTAATAATATTTGGGGACCTGTTGTCAGGTATATTGATGTGAGGTTTGGACACCCCTGTTCTAAGCACTACTCCTATTGGAGGCTTTTAGATGAGCATCATAGCAGCACTCCCACTATGAGATTTTAATAAACAATTTGAGTCACTATTAGATCTTTGTCTTTGGCTGTCTTTAGTAACAACAGCACTAAATCAGCTGCTATGAGTTCATCACACTGTGTGTTCTAAAACCACCAAACTCAATCTAAACTAATGACCAAAGAATTATTATATGATGTGCAATTTTTGTTTGCACAGCAAAATCAGGCTGAGAATTTGACAGTGTAAACCTGACTGTAAAATATATTACTCAGTAACTACTAACCACTATTCACTAACTGCAGTAAAACTAATGGGTGTACACTTACAAGAGTGTGGAAAGAAAATCTGGAACTGTCGGAAAATAGTCTGCATTGCAGTTTTAGCCTCCAGAAAAGGCAACACAACCACTGTGTAGCCACAAAAGACTTTCCCTAAAAATAGAGAAAAATATAATGGACACTGTAAATATACATTAAACAGCTATCTGTATTGCATTAGAAAAAGGAACCCTTTAGCTGAATAATGCACCAGAAGTGGAGTGTAGAAATCATGCAGCGGAGATGGTGAGGAGGAGACTTTCTGAAATCAGTTTTCATGGGTTCTCTTTTTAGTTAGAGATGATGGTAAAAAAAAAAGCCAACTGCAGGTAATTTCATAAAATAATTGACCACATTTTCTAGTTGCTTACCATCACTTGGTTCAAATGCAGGAACAATATCCATGACAACCTTTACCCACGCAACATGTGGAAGATATGGAGTATTTTCAATAATGAAGGCTGATGTTAAGGCATTTGTTGTTTTAAAGATGAATGTAAAACTGTACAATGAAAAATCCCCAGTATCTGCTGGGCATCATGGGAAATAGCAGGTAAAGGTCACCAACATAGTCAGTGAGGCATTCAAAATGGATTATACATGACTGGGGATTAGTGAAGTGATTTGTGAGTTTGATACTATGATCTGGATACAATGTGAAACTTCATTAGACATCTGAGTTGCCTTGGCAACGGTGTCTGCTGCTGTGAATTTATTTCAGTCCTGCTAAAACCTGCCTTCTGCTGTCAAGATTCCTATTTAGCATACACTCATACCTCATATTCTGTATATTTTTAATACATTAACATCTTGTATATGTTCAATACATTGGCGTATTTCACTGTATGACCATGATCAAAATCTTACTATAAACATTCACCCCAAAGAAGATGGGTTCTGATTAACTGAAGATGGGTTCCTTCTTTAAAGCCTTCTTCTTCTTGATGTTGTCTCAGTGAGTTTTCTTGCCACTGTCCGCTGTTACTTCCTTATTACGGATTTCAGTCTAGTACCAGATTTCTCTACCGATGCTGTATGCCAATGTCTACTGTTAAAATAACTATACAAATGAAATAGAATCAAATTGAACTAAGTTGAAATAAAATGAATTAATTTGGATCAAAACCAGGTTAGGCAACTGGTCATTTCCAGGAACACTAAGATACACAGCAAAATCGCCAGTGTTGATTTAACACCCAGAGTGTTGAATTTACACCCTACAGTGTTTATATAAGTTCACTGGACTCAAATGGACACTCTGGGTGTTAATTCAACACTAGGGATTTTACTGTGTAAGCTACATTATTCCAGCTCGAGCAATAAGTAAGATGTCACCATGACAACGGCAGTGTTTTTCCATTAAAACAAGCATTTAAAATGAAAATCTTTTTCTCCTTATGAAGACACAGATTAATAGCTACTTTTTGCTGATCTAATGCTCCACATCACACATTTCAAGTATGGGAATTGGAAACAGTTGTTTATTGGTGAAAATCTAACAGACGTTTCATCAAAACAGCAGATACAGAGTTTAATAAACACGTAAATTCGCCATAGAGCTCATCAAAATGGTGATAGAGATTAAACCACCATATGATTCCCAAAACACTGGTTATCCCACATACTTGGCATATCTCACAGCTTGGAGAAAGAAAGATTAAAATCTCTTGGCAGTTATGATATAGATATTTAGATTATTTTTCCCATTCAAAGAGATGACTTCATTCCTAGCAGAGCATATAGCATCACAATCTGGCCTGCTTTATATTCACATCATTGGACTGTTTAGTACTCTGTAACAGCAGGATTCTGTCAGTTGCTGTCACATAATCTGATGAGAACAAAGAGAAATAGTCAGTACAACTGCTAGGTGAACAGCTGGATACATATTAAAATGAGGTGGCTTTCTTCTGAATGAAATTCAGCCTCTAGGTGACCCAGGATTGTTACACTTTAAAGTATCTACTGATGCATGATATTTATTTTAGGCCATCTGCTATATTCCCAAAGGTCCCCCACTGTCTTCACTCAATTGCATTATTTGTGACATTTTCTGTTATGAAATCATATTGCCAGTAATATCCGAGATTTTTGACATTTCTTTTCGATAATAATTACTTTCATGTTTACTTTGCAAAGGCTAAACCAACGAAACTAAGACTGAGCCACTAATAAAAGTGTTAAATATTTGTCACTTTTTCACATGCTGTAAAGTTTAACATAAGTTCACAAGTCCCCAGTAAGTTTGTCAGACCGGCCAAAGAGAGATGTTGGGATTAGAAGTATAGGTGGCATAAAAACTATGTTATCATTTGATGCTGTCATCCCCTCCCTTTTTTCCTTACCTACTATTCACCTTTCTCCTATCATACCACAACTACCACCCAGGAAGGGCAAAAGGCTAACATGTGCATTTAGGCATTTCAATATCCAGTATACCTAGTGTAACTGAGCAAATGACAAACACTTGACTCTTGCTTCCTCCTAGACACATGGATATTTTCAAACTGCTGCTCATGGGGTCACCAGGCAGCATAACACACTTGGAGGAAAGCACTAGCTACCAGCTACCCTCTTTAGCATACACAAGCTCACAGACACCCTTGATTGGCTGTGATCGACAGGAGAAAGAGAGACAATTCTTTCTTCCCACCCAGAGAACATGACCAATTTTGCATCCTTGGCTCACAGCCATGGATGGCTATGGCAGTGTCAGGATTCAACCTAACATGTCCTAATGACAAAACCTAACATGTCCTGATGACAGGGTGAACGCTTTTCTGTTGCACCACTCTAGACCCAGCACAAGCCTTATACTGAGAATCCAACTCAATAGAATCTGACTAAGAAATCAGGGAGGTATCAAATGATCAGACTAAAAAAAAAAAAGCAAAGGGAAAGGAAGAAGCAAAGGTCAAACCAAAAAAAAAAGGACAAAAAAAAAAAAAAAAAAAAAAAAAAAAAAAAAAAAAAAAAAAAAAAATCGCAAACAGAGACACCACCATGCAGAAACATGCATAGAAAATGGCAGAACCTCACATGAATTAGAAGAACATGAGCTAGCATATATACACTGAGCTAAATGAGGATTAAACAGGGAACAGGTGCAATCAGTAATCAGATGAGTGGGAGTGATATAAAGTCTGACATGGATTTTGAAACTTGTACCCACATGGGTTCTTTTGGATAAGATTGCACATCCTCGAAACACTTGGTCTATAGTTGGATCCAGGTGTGATTTGATAGCTTTTATGAAATATTCTCACTGATTCACTATAGCATGCACTGACATATTTATATTGCCAATAAATATTACTGAATAACCTCAGTAACTTGCAAGCACCATTATCTCAGAGCTTATTTCAATTCCAGTTCAGTTCAGTTATGTTTGTAGAGCACTATTAACAACAGACATTTCAGAAAGCAGCGTTACAGAAATCTCCCTGAGATTGAGGAAGAAACCTTGAGGTGGAAGAAGCCTTGAGAGGAGCCAGACTCTAAGGAAATCCACCCTCTTCTATAAATCATTGCAGTATACAGTTGAAGAAGAGTAAAATCAAACAGTACTAAGTTAGTGTTCAAAGGATATTCACTATGAGAATATCGTGACTCTAAGGCTATCATGGGCACAGGCTCACCCAAATTTTCAGTCTTCAATGTTCTAGTTTCAGTGAGTCTGTGCCCATGATAGCCTCAGATCCTTGTTCTTGGCTAATAGGAGTGGAACCTAATGTGGTCTTCTGCTGTTGTAGCCCATTCACCTCAAGGCTTGATGTGTTGTATGTTGAGATGCTTTTCTGCTCACCATGGTTATAAAGAGTGCTTATTTGAGTTACTGTAAAACTTCCTGTCAGCTCAGATCAGTCTGGTCATTCTCCTCTGATCTCTCTCATCAACAAGGTGTTTCTGCCTTCAGAGCCTCTACTCACAGGATGTTTATGAGTATGAATGTAAAATATATAATTATATTACTTGTTTAGTGGTTAGTAAAGTACAGGTGGTTAGTAAAACATATTAGTAATGATCTTCTGATGTTTTTGAATTCTGTAGTAACTTCATTAATGTACATTTATTCTCACACACCATAGTATAATGTTTTATCAAGATTAGCATGTGCAAAACAGAACGTCAAATAAGGCTCCTTATTAAAACTGTAAAGCATTGCAGTTATGTGGTGCTGGTAGCAGAGCGGTGCGTTGATCCATGTATGTTAACTAAGATGATGCCAGCAGTGTGGGTGGATTTGGACTGGGTCTGAAGCTGCATCTACTGAGAGCCCAAGTTTTCTATTTCACAGCATCATGATGTAATTTTTGTCACAAGTTTGCTGCACGACCTTCAGTCTGTTTCTCACCAGTGTTCGAGATTTACATAATTTAAAATGAAGATGAAATTCCATGATACTGTGAAGTAGTTTTGCAGTGAAATAAATAATTCATGTTTGACATTATATTGATTTGTGTAGTGAGTTATAATTTTAAAGCACTGTTTTTTCCTCATTTGATCATTTTGTTATCACTAAAATGTCAGTTATATTGAAACAATGAAGTCGCATGTTTTCTGTTTCAGTACCCCAAGTAAGTGTGGATGAATAAAACTGCTCTGTTAAATGTGTGCACTCTGCAATGCAGATCTTTGCTTCTGGGAATGAAACTACTGAAATCCACCCTCCCCCCCAATTTTGCCTTTAATACTGAACTTATGAAGCGTGTTGACTTGCTTTTGAATTCAATTTTGTCTTAAAACAATATTTCTCATGTTATTGCCTTTACACAATGCTAATCTTCTTCCACTTCAAATATGTTTCATCTGATGTAACATTATTTGCACGGCCATGCTACAGAATCCAGTTAATGACTAAGACTCAGCTACACAATGAGATGATTTAGTTGTCCTGTGGAACACAGTAGAGCTGCTGATGTTAATAGATTTCTGGTCATAATCATTTGTCGTCACTGCCTGCACAAGGCTGAAAAAGACACCACGGTACAATGAATAAAAGCTATTAAAGAACATTCAGTCTGATGTACAACTACATCTAATCAGCAAAATGTAACTGGTGGATTGTACAAAAAAGACAGAGAATCATTAGCAATCTTGTGCAGGTTAGGCCTTCTGGGAAACTACTTATAGTAATATATAGTAAAGTAGTGCAAATGTGTGTACATAAGGGATTCCCTTGTGTGTACACAAAGGATTTTGGATAGTTATGAGTCCTTTGCTTCTTTAAAAGGGTTCTACCTGGGATGCTCCCTGAAAAATTAAACATTTTGTTTCACATAAAAGCTTTAAGGCTTCCCTTATACCAGGGGTTATCAATTTGATGTGGCCTAGGGCACATCTGCATAGTAAATCCTGTATGGGCCAGAAACCAAATAGTATCAAGCTGTGCAAAGCTGTGCAAAGAGACTTATCTGAGAAGACTTGCAGCTGTAGTTGTAGCCAAAGGTAGTTCTACCAAGCATTGACCCAGGGTGTGAATACTTATACAATACATTTCTGTTTTTTTTTGTTTGTTTGTTTTTGTTTAAGTAATCGTTGTGTCAGTAAAAATATTTTGTACAAATGTAAGACATATTATATAATTCAAATGGTAAAAAATTCCAGTTAAGCCCATTTTAGTTCCAGGTTGTAACGCTACAAGATGTGGAAAAGTACAAAGAGGGTGAACAGTCATGCAAGGTACCATATTTTCCACACTCATGATTCCTGAATATACATTTTGTTTACTTTACATTAAATTTACATCGCATTACATAGAATAGCAGTATGGTAACAGAGTTTTGCACAGTAATTTAGATTTTCTTGGGGATGCATCAGCACCATAGATCAAGTATGAGTAGCTCTGTTTATGTGGCTATGAAAAGTATAAGTGTATTTGTGCACTTAGGGTACTAGACTTGACCTGTATAGCGAGTTGATTTTAAATGAAGTAGGTGCATTAGCTAGCTACATTAGTCACAATGGATCTAATAGGGTTGCATGGAGTTTGTTTGTCTGCTATACAGCTGAAAGTATGGTTTATTTATTTATTTAACGTTGGAAGCCCTTATTGTCCAATATCGGCTGATTGTCAAGAACAACATACTGGATAAGGGTTGTTATTTTCATCTAGCATTGTTGGTAGACATTTCTTCTCACCTAGCCTGAATTTGCTGCAGCAGTAGCCTAGTTTCTGCAGTCTGTTTCCAGCAACTAACACTTCAGTCTGAGTTTTATTTTTAAGAAGTTTTATCAGGTTAGTTGTATTATAGAAAGATGCTGTAGGACCTCCTCTTGATATTTTCACAGAACACAGGTTGCAGTCTACTTTTCTTTGATTGCCATCATTATCTGTGAAATACATCCAGATCGCGGTCATTTCCTGTTGTCTATTCATTAATGCAACAATCTACACTAAGCTCACATCACATACTGTATAATCACATGGTATCGGATTGGAGCAATTTTGTATGAGTACAGGTATGGATTGATGCATCTCTAGCTTTTTTCCCAGTGTAATTTGTGCCTTTTAAACATTAGAAGCTCTGACCTAATAAAATGAATGCTTTAATATGCATTTCTGAGAAAATGTGGTTGACTTTAGAAAGATAATTTTCATACAATAGATATTATGATAATATGATTGTAATATAGCTATATGAAAATAGCAATCAAATATTATGCTGGTTAACTTTTGTACAAACTTAAACTAAATAAGCCAGGATTATTCTTATAGTATATTGTTAACTACAGTGAAAGCAATAAGGAATGTATGTAGTTAGAGTCAGGAATTGAAGTCTGGACCCACTGATTGGGTTAAAGTGATCAGACAGGGGTGTTAGAATCCTGTCCTGGAAGGTCACAGCACTGCTGAGTTTACTGTTCTACCTCATTTAACACACCTGATTCAACTCATTGGCTAATTTACAAGGGCGTCATGGGCTGAAGATGGTATGCTAGACTTGGAAAACACAAATCTCTGTGTAGCTGTGACCCTTCCTGACCTGATTTTGAACCTCCTTCCCTAAGAAAAGTTTCCACAGGACCATCTTCAGACCTATTACCCTTCCCACCTGCTCTCCTCTGCTCTCCCTCCCAAGTCGAAATGATGCCTGACAAATGGTCTGTGGCTGCTGAGAATAATTCATGAACCATAAATTGGCAAGGATGCTTCCCTATAGTGGTGGTTATTTCATGCAAGTTGTTCCCTCACCTCCTCCTGTGCAGAAAATGAAAAGGCGGCTTCAACCTGCAAGTCCAGCGTTGTGACCGTGTACCCACAGCATCCAGCTCTCTGAGGGCACAGCGCCGTTCTTGTTCAGCCATGCATGGTGTATCAGTGATGTTCATTATCATACTGGATCAATGACTTCCTGCAGAATGAAGACCCAGTTTGAGGCCCTGTGAGATGACCAGAAAAGTGTTTCAGTGCAGAATGAGCATCTAAAGCATTTTGTGCTTTTAATAACATACTAATTTACACTGATCAGCCATAGCATTAAAACCACTGACAGGTGAAGTAAATAACATTGATTATTACTTTACAACGGCACCTGTCAAGGGGTGGGACGTATTAAGCAGCAAGTGAACAGTCAGTTCTCGAAGTTGATGCTTTGAAAGCAGGAAAAATGGGAAAAGGATCTGAGCAACTTTGACAAGGGCCAAATTGATGACTAGATGACTGCATCAGAGCTTCTTCAAACAGCGACAGGGTCATGGCCTTTGATGCGCATGTGGAGTAAAGACTAGCCTGTCTGGTCCAATCCTACAGAAAAGCTACTGTAGCATAAATACATCTTACTGTGTATGGGGGCTGCGTAGCTGCAGACCAGACAGAGTGCCCAGCCACTGCCAGAAGCACCTACAATGGGCACATGAGCATCAGAACTGGATCATTGAGCAATGGAAGAAAGTGGCCTGGTCTGATGAATCATGTTTTCATGTGGATGGCTGGGTGCGTGTGTGTCACTTACCTGGGGAAGAGATGGCACTATGGGAAGAAGGCAAGCCTGCAGAGGCAATGTGATGCTCTGGGTAATGTTCTGCTGGAAAACCCTGGGTCCTGGCATTCATGTGGATGTTACTTTGACACGTACCACCTACCTAAACATTGTTGCAGACCAAGTACACCCCTCCTCAAAATGGTAGGGGAACATGACAAAGAGTTCAAGGTGTTGATTTTGCTTCTAAATTCCACAGATTCCAATCCAATTGAGCATCTGTGGGATGTGCTGGACAAACAAGTCTGATCCATGGGGGCCTCAGCTCGCAACTTACAGGACTTAAAAGATCTGCTGCTAATGTCTTGGTTCCAGATACCACAGCACACCTTCAGATGTCTTGTGGGGTCCATGCCTCGATGAGTCAGAGCTGTTTTGGTGGCACGAGGGAAACCTACACACTATAAGGCAAGTGGATGGCTGATAGTTGTATATTAAGTATGCATATCTATATATCTATCTATCTATCTATCTATCTATACATACATACATACATACACTCACAGAACATTTTATTAGGAACACCTACTCATTCACACAGTTGTCCAATCATGTGGCAGCAGTGCAATTCATAAAATCTTGCAGATACGGGCCAGACGCTTTAGGCAATGTTCATATCAACCATCAGAATGGGGGAAAAATATGATCTCAGTGTTGTTGACCATGACATGAATGTTGGTGAACAATGTTTATTTTTTTTGTTCTTTGCACCATTCTGTGTAAACTCTAGAGAGTGTTGTGTGTGAATTTCCCAGGAGATCAGCAGTGTCTGTATGTGTATAGATAGATGGAGAGATGGATAGATAGATATAGATATGCATACTTAATATACAACTATCAGCCATCCACTTGCCTTATATTGTGTAGGTTTCCCTCGTGCCACCAAGAGTTCTGAAAACTACAGGCTTTTCTGAACTGAAATATGTTTCTGTTTTGCATGTATCTCAGTCACAAGTAACAACATATTATTTAAAAATCTGGTCACTCCCTAAGTGAACATGAAGAAAGTGACATTTAAAGATTTCATTCTGACTGATAAAGATACCATTCTGAACTGATTAGGCTTATGTCCATTTCTCTATTGTCATTGTGTGAGGAAAACACACTTAGCTAGCAAGGTTTTGAATACCATGTGCAGACGAACTGTTTTATCACTGTGTTTGTTCAACTGGCTCCTAACCCACAGTATTTTCAGGAATATTGTCTAGGCAGAATAAAAAATAAATTCCAATATTCCCATGCAATTTTGGTAAAACATTAAGTTGAGATCTCAAAGTATATTACAGGTAGAAAGTCCTAATTTTGGTCCATACCTGGTTTTAAATCTTTCTTTCTTTTCTTTTTGGCTGTTTGCCAGAATTCAATCACACATATGGTATCAAATGGTACCGAAT
The DNA here is from genome assembly GCA_024331685.1 of Stegophilus panzeri. NCBI lineage: Eukaryota > Metazoa > Chordata > Actinopteri > Siluriformes > Trichomycteridae > Stegophilus > Stegophilus panzeri. The sequence goes on from JANDJT010000032.1 coordinate 8,406,374, forward strand.
TGGTGTCCTACTCCCTTTTCATTAATTCATTAGGCAGCACAAAGTGGCAGTTGTCCCCAAACCAAGCATGTCATGCAAAAAGATGAGCCTTATGCCTTATTCCCTACTAACTGTAAAGTGCATGAGATAACCCATAGGTCTCAAACCACACCCTATTCACTACTTAGTGCACTAGTTAGAGAGTTTTGCTATTTTTCACTCATGCACCAAACCATAGTGGAGAGAACATCCAGTGCACTAGCAAAATCTCACAAGGAATTGCAACAGGTTAATGTCTAAATGTTGTACCTTAGCAGATAAAAAAAAAAAATACCAATAATGCACTTTGAAGGGAATTGGAGTTAGGGTTGCATTTCTGACAGAATGATACCATACATGTACAGATGTCCCCTGGTTGTATTACATGAGAATGATTAAAGAGTAATCTCCAAAAGAATTATTTATTTATTTAAAATACCACTGCTGCTCAACATGCCTTAAACAAAACTTGACGCGTCAGTGGAGATGTGTCTCTGCTTTTCACTGCCAATTCATCTTCCTCTTCTCACTCCTCAGTGTTTTTCTGATACTCGGTACTAACAGCACTTATCTTTTTCAGTCTAACAGCTTACAGCAGCAGTGTTTTTGCCTGTTCACATGTGTATGTTCTCCTACGCTAATGATGTCACCTGCACAAACAAACAAACAAACAAACAAACAAACACACACGCACATATAGAAATCCATAAAAAAAATAAAATGATGTGCAGCAAAACAAAGCCAAAGTGTTTTTACATCAAACTTAATAACCAAACTCTCTGATATGATTTGGTATGGTGTTAACATGAACAATAAAAGGCAAATAGCTTTACATCTTAATTAATATTTTATTTATTTGTTCGATTTTTCAAAACTATTTTTTCATAATAAATCTTCACTTTGAGGTCGTTAAAGAATTGTCACAATAAAAACAAAAGAAGGTATCATAGAAAAATTGTACACAAATAAAAACACAAAAAAAAAAAAAAAAAAAATCTAACATTTATTCTGAAATTTTATGTATTTTGTGCCTCTTGTGCATTCAGTGTAGTACAATATAGCAAAGAGGAGTGTTCACAAACAATACATTTTTAGTTCTTGTTAAGATTTGTGTCTTCTGGCTGAAATATTTCAATACATATATTTTGGGATCCAGTTCAGTGTCATTTTTTTTCATTTTTTTTTTTTCTTTTTCTTTTTTTTTACCATCATGATGTCTTCTCATAATAAATCCATGTCAGAAGAGCAAAAATGATATTGCTTTAACAATTCCAATCGTTATACTATCCAATCGTGATGGTTTGCTTTTTCCCAAACCCAGGCTAGTGTTTGTGTCTTTTGTATGCTGACACAAAAGGAGTAGTTGTGAAAATAAAAAGTAATGGCAGAAATAAAATACTGGCATTGAAGGTGTGCATAAAGCAGAAAAAAAAATATAGGAGCCCAAATGTTCATAGCTAATGGCAGAAACGGTTCTATCGCTATAGCAACACATTAACATTTAGTTTTTTTTTTTCTGTTTTTAATCATTTTCCCAGTTGCTTTTACTAGAAAATGTTTGAAGAGCAGGTATACTGTAGTTGGCATCATCTATATAACAGGCTATAAAACACCACTTCAGCCACAGTCCAGAGAGCACACATAGATAGTCTTTGCACCGTATATAAACATATGTAATAAGATACTTCACGTGCATGGAGTATTTCTCAAACTATCGCCAAATGACCCCACCATTCTTTACCTTAATCACCCGCATCACCACCTGCTGTTGTCATTATCATGACAAACATACAGACAAAAGAAACGCCGATCGATTTTACACTTTGCTTCATAATAAGGCCTCCATAGTCCTCTTTGACACAAGGTATTCATCCTCGATATTGACTTATGTTTGGATCCTTTGTCTTTATCTTCAGTTTGGTCCTGTCTCCAGATGGCCAACACTGCCATTAGAAAAGAGGGGGCGAATACTTTGGCTGATTGAACGATCATACAGTAGGTAGCTTCTCAAGTCACTTTTTCCTCTCGTTTAGTGAATGTCTTTTTCATTTTTTCCAGATGTTTATGGATTTTCTGCATGTAGAGGGCATGTCCCAGTAACACATACACAGGCAACATAATATGAAACACAGTAAGACCTCAGTCCTGACCAGTGGCCATGTCTTTAAGAGATTCACCCTACAGGGTTGTACTGGCTTGTCCCTGTCCAGAGGATTGATTTTCATTTTCAAGGTTCCGTTCGTTCTCACTTTTATACACACGCATAGCTTTGTATAGTTCTTGTGTGCTTGAGTATAAAGTATATGTTCTTATTGTTAGTAACAGTATATCTGTGTCTCAGTTTAAACTAAGACTGTGCTTTTTTTCCTCTTAATTACTATACACAGGGTTGGTGTCTCCTCCCTTTCACCTGTGGGCTTCTGAACACAGGAACTGGGAGGGGAAAAAGTCTCTGGGATCAGACGTAGTACTCTTTGTCTTTGTTCTTTTTGTTCTTGCTGGAGATCTTGGCCACGCCGATGGGTTTTTCCTTGACAGCAGCTCCGTTGGGCTGCGTGGCTGAGTTACTGATGTAGTTGCGGCTCTCGTCCACGTGGTATGAGCCCTCGTCGCGGTTGCGGTATTTGTACATGGCATAGAGGAGGATGAGGATGCAGAGGGCGGCGGCTGCTACGATGCCCACCACCATGCCTGTGGTGCTGCTGGATTCGCGGATCACCTCCGGGCTCGGGTAACCCTTGGCTTCCGGCAGGGGAGGGTGTGCTGTATATACGGTAGAGACAGAAAGAGTGAGACTGTTCATTTTAAACATCAATCTATCTGCTTCCCAACAGCAGTCTATTATCATTGATTAGCCAAGCACTAATGGGTAATCAACCCAAATATTTACTCTATGCAAATACAGTGCATGGAGTAGTACAGTTAATGACAGGCCCTTGCTGATAAGCAAAAAACCTTTATTAGGAAACGCCGAATGGGGAGATAAAAAGGCTAGACATGAAGAAAATCAATCCTTTAAGAAACGGATTTGACGGTTTTTCCTCAACTGGATTGAACGGCTTTGTAGCATATACAGTACATAAAAAAAATCCATGATAACATTGATATGTGCATCTTCAAGGCGTTGGCCTTTCGCTTGCATTCACTTTACAGCTTTAATGCAATCTACTCATCATATTGACAGGCCATAAAGTGCACATTGTTATTGGCTGATGCACTAACACACAGTGATTAAATTGGATGTGCCAGACATTTATTTTTTTTTAACTTTGGTGCCCGCTGAGCAAGTTTCATTTACTCACTGTTTATTTCCGAGCAGAGATATAGTGATCCATTTTTACGATTTATGTCATGATTTGCTTTAAGTCACAATGAGAAGGGGGAGTAATTCGGCATCCGCATGGCTGCAGGCAGGACATAAAACCTGTAGTGAAATGACACCTGATACAAACAAGTCCCCTTACTGTCGCTGAGTCAACAGCTGCCTGCAGGTGTGGAAAAATTTGATGATAAATGTGTCTAAAGAACAAATCAGGTTTTGGGCCCATGCGTTTGGGCAATAGAGCGATTACATCACAATGCAGGAAAACAGAAACTTAATTCCTGCTAACATTATTATTCAGCTCGAACTATAATAGCCGCATTCATATTATTCACTAGACTAGTCTGCATCTTGGGAATTTTCATTATTTCTCTGACATGCTTACAGTGCTGCTGTAAATGGAACAAATGCATGGATCACTTGCAGCTTGTATCGAGCTGCTGAAGAAAACCCATTTCTGTTAACCTTTATTCTTTTAATTCTTTGTCAAAAGCAGTTGACAGCATTAGCGTGTAGCCAGACTGCTAAGAGATTCGGAAAAGGTGTTCTGCCCGTGCTCAGTGGCCTTTTCCGAATCTCTGTTCTTCATAGCAAACATCAACCACCATATTTAAAAACAGAAACACACACCAGATTAGATCACGATAGAACTCAAGTTGATTTTAAAAAGAAATTACGACATTTAATTAACCGATGGGAAGCAGTGAATGGATGAATTGGAAATGAAAACATGAATATTATCAAACAAAACAGAACTATGGTTTACACTCTAAAATAATGGGACCCTCATGGGCTATTTGGACAGTTAATAGATTCCTAAAGATTTTCTATTTGAAACCTATCTGTTGTAGGTTTTACATAAAACCTTGAAAGAATTTCCATTTAAGAGTTTACTAGCTCGTCATTATGCGCATATTTGTATTCCATAATAAAAGTGTTCCATAATAGAAATTGTTCTTGGTAGTTCCTTTCATTATAATAAATAATTCGTTCTTGCATTAGTGATCACAATCACCAGCTAAATTATCAAATCCAACAATCTGTGTTTTGTCTCCACATGAATTGCTTAGGTCAGTTATGTTAAATTATGTGACTGAAATGATTATTACTTTGTAAAAAGAGAGTAACTGCTTTTTCTTTTTTTTCGGGGTCTGGGTAAAGATGCTTTATTTTCCTGTTAAATGGTATGCCTTTCTGCTCCAGTGCTGATTTTCACAAGTCAAAACCATTTAGTGAAATGCCAAATTATTTGATTTCATCACAAGAGGGAGTTTAGAATAAACTGACTCATAGACTTATTTAAATGGTTGAGGCTTTAAGGTTATTACAAATGGGCTGCAGCAAAAGAAAGACACATGGACAGCAATAATAAAAAAGAAAGATGACTAACCTAACCCACCTGAGGTTGGGTCACATGGGTCGATGTCCTCATCATCAGTGGGACATTCAGCTGATGCTACTAACAGATCGTCCTGGAGTAGAGAGAGAGAGAGAGAGAGAGAGAGAGAGAGAGAGAGAGAGAGAGAGAGAGAGAGAGATATGAATGATTAAAAATGTCCATTTCCAACATTAAGCTTTTGTATGTTGGCTGTCTCATCTGAGTCTTGAGCCTGTGTGTATTAGAGGCACAGACAGAGACTGCTGGTGCTGTTTGAAAAGAACCAAGATGAACGTTAGCGATAAATACAGTCCCTGTGTATATCCACAGGCCTAGCACTCTCTCACTAACACATATTAGCCTCACAGGCAGTAAAACATCGGTTCAATAGTAAGCTTCATCGTGTAAGTACTGATTTCATTAAACTTTGAACGATGTGGCTGGACTGTATTCAGTTTTGTACAACCCTAACCTTAAACTTTTCATACAAACTGTTAAGAATGTTCAAGCCTGAGACCATGTTAAGATATCGGTAGATTAAATCGAGATACAATTGTATAAATCCAGAACAGTATTAATTTATAGAAGCATACACACTCACACACACACACACACACACACACACCCACACGCTAACAGCGTACACTTTGCCATATCTTTTTGTACAAAATGCATACAAAAAAACATTAATCCCATCCCTCCTTGGAAACCAAAAGCAGTTGGAACAAGGCCATAGACACGCAAACGCACATACTAACAAACAACACACAGCAAAACCTTGCCTCTGTTCCGGTAATAGTCCCAAAAGGAAAGAAAGCCATTTCTGCAATCTTTCTGTCGATGGAATCCCACTGCAGATGATCAGCACAGAAATCAACTTAGATGATCGTCCGTGACTGTAAAGCTGATCTGCTCTGTGTGGAGAATGTTGGTGCTACATTCTGCTCCGTTCTCCAGCAAGAATCTGACGATGTGAAGTGGTGGCATTCATTCAGCGCCAGCATTCACACCTCTCTGATTAGCCCTGTGTGGATTTGACGCCAGCTGGCGAATGCCTGTCTGTGTGTGAGTCGACCGAAAGGCAGAGATGGATATAACATCGATCTGCCTCTATGTAGTCTCTCTCTCTCTCTCTCTCTCTCTCTCTCTCACACACACACACACACACACACACACACACTACCCACAGGCATCAGGGCAGTGCCCACTCCAGTCAGGACGTCTCATCAGCATCACAGACTTCCACCCCACACAAACAATGGTGGGAGAGAGAAAGAACACGAGATGGTGGGAGTGGGAGTGCCCCCTGCACAGTTATATCACTGTAGTTGCCATAACCACACGGCAGCTTTTTTTTTGCTCACAGCAATATCTCTTCAACTCCCAACTCTCAAACGCTCCGCAAGTAGGTCAGTGCGGGTAAATAATTTAGATCTCTTGTGCTGGGGAACTGGGCAGATAGCAGACGGGGGAGAGAGAGAGAGAGAGAGAGAGAGAGAGAGAGAGAGAGAGAGTCTATAGCTCCACTCAGGCAATTTAATGCACCTTAGCTTGCTTTACTGGCAGGACACATTATCACATACACTGATATTAGGATTGGGTTACTAATGTTAGGAGAATTATGTTACGTCAAATGAAATCTGAGAAATATTACTGTACTGAATTATAATGAATTAACTGTTAATGAGACTGGACATAAGATTTATGTGTGTGTAGTGTGTGTAGTGTGTATGTGTGTGTGTGTGTGTGTGTGTGATTCCTCTCAAGGTTTCTTTTCATCTTCATGTTGTATCAGGGAGTTTTTCTTCCCACTGTCACCTATGGCTTGATCATTAGGGATCCAAAGCTACATCTGGGTTTCTATAAAGCTGATTTGTTTGTTAAAAGCACTATACAAATGAAATGAAATTGTGTGGGAAAACATTCTGGTCATGTAAAGTACATACTACAATATGTTCTAATGGATTAATCACTATGTAACTTCAGTAATTATGAGATGAAGGCTTAGACATTTGGAAATCTGTGGAAACCTTTAGAGAGAACTATGTTCAAATATTTCTTATGGAGTAGACACTACAGGGTGTCCTAAAAGTACATAGGGGACTATGTTTGCCAGCACCATGTCGGTTGTGCCTTCGTCAGTGGATGTTCGTGGACGTCCACTTCTCGCTTGGTCCGCAACACTTCTAGTCTTTTTGAATTTGTTAATAAGTTTGGCAGCAGTGTCATGTGTGATGTGCTGGCCATGTTTCCTGTTAAAGTCCATCGCAACTTTGTGACAGCTTCCGGATCGAGGCATGAGAATGCTTTCAATACGTCCTTCTTTTGTCAAAGGTGTTTAATATATATATATATATATATAATAAACTAAGTATGAAAAATTTTGGAAGACATTTTACTACAAAAATTGTTAATAATTATGTATGTAGACTTTTGGCACTCCCTGTAGATAAATATAGGCATGTTTAAAATGTCCAGTCCGGTCCTGATATTTCACTCTCTAACTACTTTAACTGTGGAAGTTGCAGCCATATTTTTAAGAAACTGATTAAAAAATCTTGTTGATTTTGATCTCAGTAATCAGGATATTAAGCACATATAAACTAATATCTTTTTTGGAAATATGTGCAAAAATAACCAAACAGAGTAGTAAACCGCACAGACTTACCAGCTCACAGAAGAACTGTAATGTTTGCTATTTGCAACAACAATTTATACGTGAAGAAATGTGGCTGGAAGTTTATACTGTATTATATCCTGTATTTTAAAGGAAATCTGGATGTTATTTAAAAAAAAACTTAATTCCACATAAACATTTTGATGTAATTATTCCCAAAATCTGATTTGTTGGAGTTATCTGGAGAATATAAATGCACTCAGTGAACTTATCCATAGTCTTATAACACATCTGCATGCCCTAGGTCCTCCCCCTTTCTATTTTATTGCTCTCTTTCTTCCCTATCAGAAGTGAAATGTCTCACTGAGGTGTCAGGACTAAAATCAGACTCCTCAGATGTCGTATTACACAAGCAGTGAGCATGAGGCTCCATAGAAGTCAAATATGACTAAGATTGAGCTCTCAGCCTCCATCTGCTGTGCGTTACCGTCCTCCTCTGCCTACTCAACAGCTGTGCTGAGTTGGACATGGGGACATGGGGAAAAAGGAGGCAGAATATGGGTTAAAGCAAAGAAGAGAAGATAGCTTGCTGGAACTTATAAGGGTACCCTGTCAGAGCATCTCAGTGACGGTTTCTTTTTCTGCGTTTTCTCTGTTTCTCTTGTATTTAATTACTGTGCAGCCAAGAAGCACAACGAAAAGCCTGACATGCTGCCAAATGGGTGGGGAAAGCATGTGGGACAGAGACTGGTGAGAGTGGTAGAGAAAGGGAAAAGCAAAAGCTCAGCTCACCTACAGACGTACTGAGAACCAGCTGTGCTCTAATTAGAAAGCACTACCCCTGTTCACTCTCTCCAATTACCCCCCCAACTGCCAGAGAGAGCCACGGTTCAAAAGAAAGCCAAGCGAAAAGAGCTGACACCATCGACAACCTCTCCATCATCTCCTGAGCCCTAACCACTATCCCAGTACCTCCAGGGCCTAATTTTAACAGCTGCCGTCAAACAGGCTAGTCAAAAAGAACATTACTGCAAACCAGCCCCTTCCATGTGCCACTAATAGACATCACGCCCTTGTCTCCCTTTTATAGCTCTTGTTTCAGCTCTATAATAATACTCTACTCTAAAAACCCAATCTATATTTCACAGCCTGCTGTTGGAGTGTTGGAATACAGTATGAGATCTTCTGTATCTCATATTCCTAGCTCATCCTTGACGAACTCTCTTTCTCTCCTCAGTAGACGGTGCGAGCATTCACTTCTATTCTCTATTCGTGCTACCTTCAACATGCACGACCGTCTGTTTCTGTTGCCATGGAGATGCAGACCGTTACAAATGGCAGAATATATAAAAAAAATAAAAAACTCAAAAAAAAAAAAAAAAAACAACTCTGTGGCTCAGCTGGGACCCACAAAGCAAAGCCAAGCCACGCATTGATTTCTCTCTCTGCTTGTTGGGTGAGAGTGGGAGAAAGTCTGAGAGCAAGAGAGTAATAACATCAAAGTGCTTTGGCTTTGCTTAGCCTTTGCTAATGAGATGTGAATATTCATGCAGCAGTCCTGGTGCTAAATAGAGCTTGGTTCTGGTTTTAGCTCTCACCTCCGAGAGCGGTATGTTTTAATAAAATTTAAAGCTCACACACATGGAATAAGAACTGTGTTCGGAGGCGTCGTCTCTTCACACAGCCGGTTCCTCTTATAGAAACTGCGATAGGGAAAAGGTTTCACAAGATCGGGACATAGATCGGCAATGGCAATTATTAAAACCAAAGTAATGAAGGAAGAAGTGCTGATGTCTGTGCTTGTTTTGCACTTCTTCTCCTCCTTTAGGATTTAGAAATAGAGTAATGTCGTAAAAGACTGGATTTTCACAGGGTGAAAATCAACATGGCTGCCTGCGAATGAGAACGTCTGCACATGATCACAACTGGTTGTTCACAAGAAAAAAACAACAACAACAATAACAACTGTGATCTATCTTACACTCCTATACCCTCACACTGACATCAATAAATATAATGTTGTCTGAACGTAAGGAAATGAATGACTCCCTTTACTTTTCACTCCCATTACAAATTTAATGTCCATGAGCAGAATATCTTTACCTATTTATAACCATGCTAGTGAAATGTTTAGACTGATCAGGGTTCAGGGGGTTGCAGTGAAGTTTGTGTGGAAGAAAAACATCAACCACATGGCTGTAGAAACTCCAGAACCCCAGAGCTCAAGCTGGCTCTGTCCCCAAATCCAGCCCTGGCAAAAAGAAGTGAGCTACAGCTGGAGGGATGCTGGACTTTATGAGCACAGTTTTTCACTGCAATCATTTGGGACATCTTCTGTTGCCATGGGCAACGGTACATACTTTCAATGATCTTATGGTGTACAAACAGTCTTTTACTTTACAGTATATAATATAAGTCTCTGAACAGCTGTCTGGAGAAGAATGGGAACGGGAAAACTGTATAGAAAGGAAGGAGTGGTGGATGAACTAGAGATGGTGTCAAAGCTGAAGAATGGAAGTGGATAACAGTGTACAAAAAGCAACTGTCGGCTTCAGAAGAGAAACCAGTGCTGATGCATTTGGAATAAAGAAACGGCATCAACGACTGTTTCTTTTCAAAGCACTACAACTTTTCCTCATGCCTTCTCTCCTCCTCATCTTTCTCCTAGCACAGTGCAGACAAAAGGTGCATGCCTCTTCCCACTGCATGAACATGAAAAAATAAAGCCTCTGCATGCGAAGATGACTAGATGGGTGAGTGACCGTGAGAAAGAGAAACTACCTGGGATGAGGAACAATGCCATCTCGCATCCATAGCAGCCTGGCTACTCTGCCTGCTTCCTTTACACAGCTGATGCCTTTGTTTTTTTTTTCTCTCTCTTTTAAGTAAGAGTGTGTCCTGGCTTTTTCTCTTTCCCCTTTTCTCGCTTCCTGTTGTCTCTGCTCCTAAAGCAACACGCGTAAATTCAGTCCGCTCTGTGAGATCAATAGTGATGCCAGGAGAAGTCCTACTCTGGTAAGGAGATGAGGAAGATAAATTGTCTGCGCATCAGGAGAGCCTATCAGTGCCTTCTACAGAGTATGAGAGAGAGAGGGAGAGAAAGTGAGAGAGAAAGGCAAGTGGAGCAGCAGTGGAAGAGAGAAAACGAGAAAGAGAGTGATATACACACAGAGAGAGGGGGGTGAGAGAGCAAGAGAGACGGAAAAAGATGGTAAGAGTGTGAGCGGTCTGTCTGGATCACCTGACTAACTTTGGCCAATCAGGAACCCTGCTGAGCCAGAGGTTACTAAGGGTTGGTTACTAAGAATGTTTTTCATGCTTTTTTTTCTTTCTTTAAAAAACAAAACAAAAACAAAACTGTTTATATGAGTATTGGTTCCCAAGTTGTTAAATCTCACAGGGACACAACCTACAATTTAGTATCAAACATTACATACCCTTAAAATAGGCTTCCACAGCAAAGGCATGAGCCTGGGAGCAATGTTTTGCAATGTGTGTTACACAACACACACATGGTATAGACGATCAACATGACCGAGAGACAATGCTCACTGCAGTACAAGCTACCTCACACTCTCTCTCCTTATTGCTTTATCTAAAAGAGGGTCTCTCCATCTGGGACTATCATCATCCTGAGCAATATTAAGCACCATAAAACAGAATATGCAGGTTTAATCTCAGATTTTGCAGTGTATCCAAGGAATGGTAACACTCTGACACACATAGACACAGCAGAAGCGCTTTCCTTGTACTTATGTGCATGTGTATTTTTACACCATCGTCTGTCTCATGGGACTCAATTTGTCAATTTGACGGAGTGCGGCCGTAAATTATAAATGTGATTCCATGAATTCATAAAAAGGAATAAAACTATTCCTATAGTGCCATGTCGACGGGTGTAGCGGTGGGATTGGGGGTACAGTTCAGGAGATCAAAAATATTTTTGGCAGACTTACAATACACAATTTAAATATATCAATCAAGGTACCAAGATGTACGTTAACTATATGATGAAAGAGTGGTTAAAGATTTAGTCAGGAATCAACTATGTAGAAAGAAGAGGAGGTACAGGGAGAGAGAGAGAAAGAGAGAGAGAGAGAGAGAGAGAGAGAGAGAGAGAGAGAGAGACTCTCATTTCATTAACCAACTTACTGCCAGCTCAAACGCTGCTATTGACCGGCTGATTGAAGTGAAAATGAAGCCCTGGGACAACAGTGCATTGTAGGAAAGTGGAGGAAAAAAAAAAAAAATCAGCATCCATTATATACGCAAGACCTGAGTGGTGTAGGCCATTTAGCCTGGATGGTTAAAGGATTTATACACAGGGATGAGTTTTTCCCTGTTCTTTTCTCATGATGCAATGGCAGGAAACTGTTTAGAGCCTTCACGAGAAGGTGGGTGACAGACTTGTGACATTAAACTGCTGATCAATTTGGATCCCACTGAGTCACACAGAGCTTCTTGTCAGCTCCAAAAGATTTACTGAAAAAAGATAAAAAAAGATTTTTGTAATCACAATCATAATCAGTGGTAACTGTTTTCCATATCGTATCACACACTCTTAGAAATCAAGTGTTCCTATAGGGTTCTTTGGATTCTACACGGAACCTTCTCTTATAGAAGCACCTTTAAGAGTGAATACATTATAATCACACTGATAGGAGAATACTGTACTGTATGTGCACTCAGGCAGCCGCTCTGCACTCACATCTCAGATCTTTGGATCTTTGAGGAGACATATCCTGGTCTGTTTAATGACGTGTATTATGCCTCCTGCATTATTTAAAGCTTAGCAAGTAGCACACTATCCTATTATAATAAACACATTTCTTCAGTCAGTTAAGTCCTGCTGAGCTAAAATGCACATCCACAGATAGAGAAATTTGTTGGTAGATAATGTGCCACAGGCATAAAAAAGCTCCATCTGAGAATTGCATGGCGAGAGAAAGAGATAAGGTGGTATAAAAGGCATCTAGACAGTGATAACAAAAAGAAAAGAAATGAAAAGGAACTGTGATCAAACCGAGCTGCACATCCGGAGCTCAGTCGTCCTGAACTCAACTCACAGAAAAGAGTCAGCTTCTGACAGAAATGTTAAACATATCATCTACCACGCATGTGCAAATACAAAAGATGTGCAATGTGTGTGTTTAACTGCTTTCTTCCTTTGAGAACATTTGTTTATTTGTGGCTTTTTTACATTCATTTACATTCATTCATTTATGGCATTTGGCAGATGCCCTTATCCAGAGCGACTTAGATTTATCTCATTTATTCAACTGAGCAATTGAGGTTTAAGGGCCTTGCTCAAGGGCCTAACAGTAGTAGCTTGGCAGTGCTGGGGCTTGAACTACTGACCTTCAGTAACACAGAGCCTTTAACCACTGGGCCACAGAAAGACTGCACCAGCCGGGAATTGAACCCGGTTCACTAGAACGGGAACCTGGTGCATTTTTTAACATAAAGCTTAATATAGCACACGGTTTTCAGGTCTCATAAAAAAAACCCAAATACCTTCCTGAATAAAGGCTCTGCAGTGAGAAAAACTAATTATGACTAATTTATCCAGCATTAATCCACTCCGTTTGAAATGAAAACGTCTGCCGACAGAAAAGAGAAAATAATATAGGTAATGTTTCACATGAGAGTTTTCTTAAATGACATTGTTTTCACCACAGCACTGTTGAATTCTCTAATTTGTCCAGAAGGCTTTGATGAATTAATGTTCTATAACAGCAGCTCTGACAGCAGTGTTGGCTGTAATTCAAATAATAGGTCTATATTAATGCACTTGTTTTAATACATTATTGTTCCCTTTCAAAGGGAACTTCGACGTTGCGTTTAGCATAACACTATGGGGAGCGCCTCTCGCGCACGACCGGCATCTGAAGCTTGTGTAAAATCATGCCTATTTATAGGCCTGCCATGATCAGG
>JANDJT010000032.1:8419742-8431491 GCA_024331685.1 Stegophilus panzeri
CGCGCGAGAGGCGCTCCCCATAGTGTTATGCTAAACGCAACGTCTCGTTCCCTTCTCAGGGAACAGGGTTACATGCGAAACCCAGACGTTTCTATAGCAACAGCTCATTCACAGGGACGATTCACAAGGCTAATAATAGGCAGATTAAAAACGTGTAATTTAACAAAGTAAACACATGTATAACTGTTGATACGGTGAAGCTTTCTATATGAAGACATTTATTTAACATTTGTGGAAGAAGACTCCAGTGTCAGTGTGTTGTAAAGGTTTTCAGGTTTCTCCATAAGTTGACAGCTTTGTTTTCTTATTCAAGGAACTTCAGGGAAGAGTATGAAGAGAGGAAATGCAGTTTTATAGCTGTTATAGCATAAGTGATAACAGGAATTACCCTGCAATGGGTTGGCACCCCGTCCAGGGTGTCTCCCTCCTTGTGCCCCGAGTTCCCGCAGATAGGCTCCAGGCTCGACCCGCGATATACACATGATGTATGCATGTATGTTTTAATTATTACCTCAGTTTTGTGTCTTACAAACACTCTGGCTGCAGTATTGAGAATATATTATACTGTAAATATTGAAAATTCTCTTATTGCATTGTGTTATGCAGTATTATGCCCACTATCTGATTATTTTACATAATGAAACCCAGAAAACCTTTTGTCCATTAGTCATTATTTCAGATGCTATCTAAGTAAGCTTAAATACCACAGGGGTTTATTAGTTTGAGAAAAAAAAAAAACCACAAAACCATAACATGAGCAAGTAGAGCAATAGAAAGCTATACTGGAATGATTGTATATGTGTTAGAGAGATGTTCCAGATTTGTTAATGTCTGAACTCCAAGCAGCACTGTAGGGGAGATGATAAAATGCGTACAATAATTTTGTTCAGTGTTGCAAGAGACCAATGCATCATGGTGTAAATACAATTTAGATTTTTTTTTTTCTTTACAAAATTATGTAGTAAGTCATAATTAAGACTATATAAAAGACTATATAAAATGTGTTTACTCATAGAGGTCAATATGCAAATGTGTTTTCGTTTATGATTGATTATCAGTGTGGTACAAGAAATAATAATCCACATAGGCATTTAATACTTGCCATTTCTACCCCTTGTAATATAAATCGCTACACACTTTCCAAGGAGTAAAAACTCCAGATCTCCATTTCTCTTGATTCTCTGATTGAAATATTCTGTCTGATGAGAATCTCTCTACATTGACATGCACTAACAGAGGACAGTGGAGACAGGACAAGATATTAGTAGTGATTACTAAGGGCTCTTGTACTTAAATGGAATCTTTACACATCTGTAATCAGCGTCTGTCTAAGAACACACAGCTCATATGTCAACTCAGCTCTCTATAGCCCTCGTCGCTGATTAAACATTTAAGGACAATTACTGTGTTAGATATTTCCTAAATGAAGAGAGAGAGAGACAGAGAGTGAGAGAGAGAGAGTGAGGGGGAAAAAAAGAAAACAGAGTGAGAATGGAGAATGTAGACACTGTAGCGTAAAGAGAAGTGGAGTTGTACATTTCCATGGCAACCACATCACCTTCTCCTGTGTGGATGGCGGTGTGCCCACCATTTTGTATCAGGATCTGCTCAGATCAGGCTGCGATAAGCTGGCATTATGTCTTAGCCATGACAGGTCAAACAATATCCGCCATTGTATAACCAACAATTTCACACAACGTGCCTGGGGTGCCTTTGAGCCAAGAGGTAATTTAATACATAAGCCCTGGAATTAGTTTTAACCACAGCAAATTATGATTTCATTGTCATGGAGGCTGAATCACAGTACGTGGCATCACGCATGAGGAGACAAGCCCATCAACTTGGCCTGGCCTCAGCAGGGCTGTCAATCAGCCTACTCAGCCCTCTAGCACTGATATGTAATTACAGAACGACAATTAGGGTTCACTGTCAACGCCTGAGTGATGCCTCCTACAACACCCACTGCACCAGAAAGAGAGAGGGGGGGGATGGGGGGGTGAGAGAGAGAGAGAGAGAGAGACAGTGAGAGAGAGGAAGAAAGACAGAGAGAGAGGCAGTGCAATGGGGAGAAATATACAGACAAATATAGAGGGCAGATCTCAATGACCAATAAAAGAGAAAAGCTGTTCACACCTCTGAACGATTGCTCCCCTCATTTCTCTTTATGTGACTTTACCTTATATAGTCACTGTCCAATCTCCACTCTTCCTACAGCTATTCCATTCAATCCAATAGAGTCCCTCAGCATGGGAGGGCACTGATCTCGGTTAAAGCTGGAGCTGTCCATCTACCCAGCCATCATTCATATAAATAATATATATAGTTAAATCCAGAATTATTGGTACCCTTCAAGAGAATGGGCAAATATTCTAGAATAAAATAAACATCACATTAATTTTACATTCAAACAACTGAGCAAACTACTTACTTTCTTCTACATAATAAAATCATCCATGTAACAAATTAACAGTACTTTATTTTTCTCATAAACATACAGTATGTGCCACATGGCATCCCAATGAATATATAAGTCTACAGGAACTCTGCTGTTGCTCTTAATATGCCCAAATATGTGGTTACATCAGGGACGCACAGTGGCTTAGTGGTTAGCAAGTTCGCCTCACACCTCCAGGGTTGGAGTCTACAGGAACTCTGCTGTTGCTGTATGTATTACTGTATGTTGCCCTGTGTATGCAGATTTTGCATGTTTTCCCTGTGCTGCGGGGGTTTCCTCTGGATACTTCGGTTTCCTCCCCCAGTCCAAAGACATGCATGCATGTCCAAAGTGTCAGTAGGATATGACTGGGTGTGTGAATGTGTATGTGATTGTACCCTGTGATGGATTGGCATCCCGTCCAGGGTGTACCTCGCCATGTGCCCCATGCTCCATGGGATAGGCTCCAGGTTCCCCGTGACCCAGTAGGATAAGCGGTATAGAAAATGGATGGATGGATGGATGTGGTTACATCCATTTATTATCAATTATACAGGCTGTCCCAAAAGTTTCCATACATAGGGGAAATGAACACTTTTTAGCAAAATGTCTTCTTCTTCATACCTAGTTTATATACATACATACATACACACACACACACACACACACACACATATATATATATTTCTGATAGCCTTTTGACAAAAGAAGAACATATTGAAATCATTCTCATGGCTGGATCAGGAAGCTGTTGCAAGCACACACAACACTGCTGCCAAACTTATTAACAAATTCAACAATACCATAAGCTTTGTGGACCGACCGAGAATTGGACCTCCACAAACATCCACTGAGTGTAGGCACAACCGAAGTGGTGCTGGGATATATAGTCCCCTAAGTATGGAGACTTTTGTGACACCCTGTATAACATGTTACAGATGCTTTTTTTGATTTATTGATTCATTTATCTTCAGTGACAACTTTATGCTGGTCAGGGTCACTGTGGATCCCGAGCCTATCTTGGTAACACAGGGCAAGAGAATCCATCCATCGTAGGTCACCATATACAGTACATACACACACCATATACAGTACATACACATTCAAATCTAGGGGAAATTTAGCATACCCAATCCACATACCTGCATGTTTTTGGATACTGGGAGGAAACTGAAAAACCTGGAGGAAACCCATGTGATCACGTGAAGGAACATGTGAAACTCCACACAGACAGTAACCCAAACCCAAGATCAGGCTCAAACTGAAGACCCTGGAACTGTGAGGTGGCATCGCTACTCACTGTGCCACCATGCCACCCTGTTTTTTTTTTGTTTTTTTTAAAGCTATTCATAATATACTGTATAAATATATGATTGCTCATTTTCATGAACACTTGCCAATACTTCTGATCACCAGCCATGAGCATAGCTATGAGACCCAGAATGCTGACTGACCTGTGGTGTCGTGGTCTGTTTGCCCTGTCGGTTGGACGCCGTGGTAGTGGTGATGTCTGTCAATGAGGGCGAAGCTTCAGAGCGGTTGCCCGAGGCAGAGGCACTAGACTGGGGCGTGATGGACGAGGAGGGCAAGTCACCAACCAGACGGGCGCTGCCCTCCACGCGCACATTGGGTTCGCCCTCGGCAGCCATGTTGAGCACTTTGAGGCCGTTGTAGTAGAGGCCAGACAACTGGCCCTGAAATGGCCGACTGCCCCGTTCGCCACCACCGATCTTTATGGTAGTCTGGCTGTTGAAGATGGTGAGCTGCCGACCTGCCAATGGACAACGTTACACAAATACAGGAGTGTTCAACAGCTCGCTCACGCTATGAGTCCATACAAACATACACATACACACACTATGTCACGCTCTCACACACATGCACACTGAGGAGTGATGGAAGCTGACAATGAAACACACGACAAAAGTGTCCTTATTCTTCCTGAGGAAGTATGGACGCAATAAATTACTCTAATGCTAACAGCAACACCAGTAATTTATCGACTCTGATTTAATGGGCTGCTGTAGACAATGCAAACAAATGGAGACGATGAAGAAATTGGCTCCCGAGTAATCAATGGAGCTTTGCTAAAAGGACAATCAAATGCTGTTTGGGTGGTAAAATATTCACCCTCTGTTTGTGAAAGTAACAGGCAGAAGCAAGAAAATACAGATGGAAATGATTTGTTTTCACAGTTCGTGAGCAAAACTTCGCTGTTGATGAGATTGCCTTTCAGCAAGGGCAGTGGCAATTTAAATTAATTAGACTGAAATAAGGCGCATGTGGGATGGTTTTAAAACTACATGACACATAAACCATTCATCATGATAATAACTTCATTAAAAAGAAAAACAAAGAAACAAGCAAAGTTCAAAATCAATCACTCTGAACATTTCAATTGATTACATACATTACAGCATGCACTCAGAAGTCTTTTCCTTTCTTATGGGTTTAATTTGCTTGTTAAAGGGACTTCATATCTGATGCCAATAATCATTGAAGCTATTTAAGATGCATTTGCTTTGATTTTTAAACTCTGCACTTTAGCAGTTTCCAAAAGCAATATGTTTAGCATAAAATAAATGTACATAAATGAATTAAACATCATTGACTATGAATTGAAAATGTAAAAAAAGTACTTTAACTGCTGATTTATATTTTTACATTTGTAAACATTATTTAAGTATTTTAATGATATATATATATATATAGATAGATAGATATAATTTTAATGATTGAACTAACTTTATTATCAGTATATTACCAGTCCCTTTAACCTGTAATTGCCAGGTAAAACTGATTACATATGCAGTATATAAACACACATTATTCTACTGTACAATGCAAATATTACAGACTACATTGGTTTAAAGTTTTAAAATTTGTTATACAGGGGATTTATGTTTTAGATGGTTTATTATTTGTGCAGTATATCACTTGCTTATGATGAAATTATCTTTTATTTAAAGTTTTAATCAATGTTTTTACCTTTGTCGAGTAGCCATTCGTCAACTACTCGACCGAGCCGATATGGGATTCGCTGTCTAGCAATCGCCAGGCGTTCGTTATCATTGTTGCCTTTAAAGTTTAAAGAGACATTTCATTGTTAAAATCTGAAAGGTGAAAGATTAAAACCGTGAACAAACTGCCTCAACTAATCTAATTTTTTGGTTTGAAAATTTGGTACATCAAGATTACATACATAACACTGATAAAGCTTTTCAATCAGTCAATTAACTTTTATTATTTAAGCCAACAAATTATCCCTATATTATGATAAATACTGCAATATACGTTAAATATTCACCTACTCTTAAGGTTATGAGAAAACAAGCAAAAGCAAATATTTAAATACAATGTCACTCATTTACAAAATACATTTACAAAATGATAATCCTTTTAAATCTTTTTTATCTTTTCTTTTTTTCTTTTTTTTTTTTTTTTTAGCAGATTTTTCATCTAGTTATACACTGCTCATTTTAACCTAGACATTGTAATTGCAGTACATTCAAACTTTTGGAAAGCCAATTAGATTTTAGTAACACAACTGCTATCTAAAAGAAAATATTTTCATTCATTTACATTACACTAAAATCTCACTCTAATTAAAAACAACACATTTAGACAGCAAAAAAGACAGCAATAAAATATCAGCAAAAACACTCCAGAATATAAGCAGCAGGGAAATAATCATAGTTAAAACAATGAAAATGTTATCAGTCAGTTTTCAGCAGAACATATTTGTGAATTGGAGAATTGGCATTGACAAAAGCTTTGTCCTCAGAGATTCATAACAGGAATACATCTCTTTTTTTCTAATCCCAAATCCTGTAACAATAACAGACAAAGCTGTGTTGTCACCTGGGAATGAGCTGCTCACATGTGGGTATCTGTATGCCACACCAGGTTGCAAGATTGACAGGTTTTGCTTTTATACACATAACAATGTGTCAGCTACTTATTGCTCTCTGGGATTCAGCTCAGTCGAAAACATTTACTCCACTTCCATTACAGCCTGCATGTAATTGCTACTCCTATATTCCGTCTCGCAAAAGGGAACCTGTCGAGTTGTGATTCCTAGAAAAGTATAATTACAATGTACAATTTTTACCCCCTTGAGTCATTAACTTGTTATTTGCCAATCAACTGAAAGCCTTTCTGTGTGTTTCTCCTACTTCATTAACGTATAATTACACAATATGGAAAACATTTCCGATTCGACTCAATATCCAGAAAGGCTAGTGATGGAGGTGTACAGGTGTCGGGAAGATAAAATGCATCCTGCTCTCCCAATTTCCTGCACACTTTTGGTTTGAAAACTCCCTCATGGTTCTGAATAGGAATCGTGGTAGTGCTCAGTATATTGTGGCCAGGCAATAGCTAAGCCTTACAATGTCCTCTTTATCATTTCATGCAATGTTCAGAATTCTATGTGTGGCTCAAAAAGCATGACTTGCTTCTCAGACACGGCATAAAACTGTGAATACGGCATGAGACGGCATCTGTGATGGGATTTAATTCTGGAGGCAAGTGAGATATAAAAGAAGGTTCTGGTAAACACATGCTCCCCTATTAGGAGTATTTGCTCTTTTCTTCCTCTCGGTTGCTGAATGAGTGCATATGTGCATTTTTATCTTGTAGTAATCACCAGATTAATAGCTTAATAATAGAAAAGCAAAAGATATAGTAAAAATAGAAAACATAAAAAGATACTGGGATCAAAGAATATTAAGGGAAATGTTGGATTATTGATTCAGAGTTCTGTCAGAAGCAACCAAAAATATATTTCAAACAATGTTCATTGCAGTAATCTTAATAATTATGTAATAAGTGGTTTAAAAAAAAAAAAAAAAAAGCCACTGTAGCACTGTAGTATGAGATATGTAGCCATCAATCTAACTGAGTATGGCATGAATGTGGAGTAGGTAGCAGGGGTATAAAATCCAGGTATTATCCATATGCTATGGATGTGTGGCATATGAGAATATTCAGTAACATTTTATTTAAGAGTATGGTTCATATGGCTACAATACACTTACATAAGCCTTTTGTGATAACATTTATAAGAGCATGTGTTGTCAGTTTGCAGTCATGTTGAGTCAGGTAACAAATATTGTGTTATGACACTTACTAGGCTTACATTAGAATACTATTATGTGTACTTCTGGTATTATTAAAGAACTTTTTTTTTTTGTGTCACATATTTTGGTAAACATCAAAACCAAACAAGGAACATAGACAAAATTCTGTTATTAAATTGTCACTGAATATTGCTTAAGGGACTAAAAAATATAAAAAATATACAAAACCCATGTCATTACAGTGTCAAGCCATTGCCATAGTTTGCCATCATATTGTACATAACTCTGTTACATCATCTACAAATCAGTCATGACATTCTAAATAGGTCAAACCCGAAAGTGCCATAACAAGACCTAATATCAACAAAAATCTGTCTGACTCAGGGGTTATGTCACCTTGACATCTAAATCTTTTGAGATCAGCCTTTCTAAATGATTATGTTGATTTACAGTATATCAGTAGAAAGAGAACACATTGGAGTAATGGAAAAGGCATAAAATGGCATAAATGGCAGAGTAGTTTAGTGACCAAGCAAGTAGAGCTCAGCTTACAGAGGAGCATGTTACATAAATCTGAACAAAGCAGGACACCTTAGTCCCAAAGAAAGGGAATATGTGGCCAGCTGCAGGGGGTGATAGTGAATACCTGACCACTGGCCCCTGACCATATCCCAGGATTAAAGGGGTGAAACATCAGTGAGGGCTAGCTCCTGGCTGATGACCCTGTAGCTGGCCTTAAGGCCCTGGCAGAGCTACAACAAGCAGAAGCATGTTTTACATCTACAGTACTGTGCAAAAGTCTTAGGCACATGCAAAGAAATGCTGTAGAGCAATGATGCCTTCAGAAATAATGAAATTAAATGTTTCCGAATTAACAAAAAAATACTATGAAGAGCAGTAAACAGTAATAAATGAAGCTAAGTCTATGTTTGGTGGGATGCTTTTCTTTAAAAAAAAAAAAAAAAAAAAAAAAATGGTTTTATAAGGAAACTAGCTGGTATGTTTTACTGAGCATCTTGCAGAACTTTGACTTCTGGAGAATTCTGACTGTATTTTTTGCAGCAAAGCCCAGCAGCCTTCATTACGTATTTTTATTTTTTATTTTTTGGTCTGAAAAGTGGTCTGTTTTCAGCTGTAGCTGTAAGTATCAATGCTATTTTCTTTACTGACATACAAACAAACTTTGTGCTGTAAAACCAATGCTTGGAAATATAAAATGTTTTTGTACTGACTCGATAAAGTCAGAAAACAAAAATCTATAACAAAGTTTGTACTAAAAAAACCCCCACTGTGCCTAAGACTATTGCACAGTACTGTACCTGTGCAGACCAGCGTCATGAAAGTCTTATGCAGGTATCATGTAGTCCTATGAACACTGCCCTTAAGTGTAGTGTTAGTGAATATTCTCAAAAAGACACCATGTATAACTAATACATCAACCTGCATGTTTGTTTGACTCATTATTGAATGACTGAAGGTATGTAAAGAGTAAATAAAGCGTCGGCATACTGTAAGCCACCTCATATACACTGCTATCCACAGCGGACTAACCTAATCATTTCTCTCTCTTGCTTTAAATTCATGATAAGTGTGCAGCATGTCAGAATAAATGAGAGAACACGAATGCTGTTTTAGAAAAAAAAAAGAAAAAGAAAAGAAGTCCTAATAGCTGATTGAGGCGAAACACATTGTCATTATCATTCTTGTAGTTAATTCAAATTCGGGTTGGTTTATCAGCCCTTTCCTGCAAAGCAGCGTCAATCAAGCTCTGATTAAATGGAATCATCATGGGCTTTTTTTGGGTTAGAGAAAAGTTTTGCTCCTGCCGTCTCCGATACTGTGTTAATTAGCATACAGACACTGATTCGTGGGGCTCATTTTTCGTTCTCTAAATTCGCCAAAATATCAGATCTGAACAGATCCACATGAACACGATCTCTGATTGTCTTCTTGACTGACTGACTGACTGAGTTTGCCATCGTATTGTACATAACTCTGTTTGGGGAATTTGTTTAGATTATGTAGATTTAACAATAAAGGATAATAACAGAAATAAATCCTCCCTCCGTCTTTCAGCTGTTTCTCCTTCTTTCCTCTCCTCCTTGTTCATTGTACCTTATGTACATTATTCTGTGCATGCGACTGACAAGCACAGTGCTTCACAATAGCGACCCTGTGCCGCTGCATGCTGGATGATGTAAATGTGAGAAAGCCTGATGCATTGAGTTAGCCTGCCTGAACTGCTTGAAATACAAAATGTCTGACCACGGATTAGAATAATCCTGTTAGGTTCCTTTCATATGGATGCCGAATCTGATGGAGGATTTGGACAGAAACCCACATCTAAGGCCGTAATGATTGTGTGATTCATCTTTACCTTAGGGTATGGTGATAAACTTTAATGATAAACTTAACTTAAGATGCAGGATTTAATTATGTTGCGAATCACATTTTCTAATGTGCTTGGACGTGAAGTGAAAAATAAGACTGGAGGAATGTAAAAGACAGGTTTGCCATCACACTGATTTAGTGCAAACAAAATCTGATTTTGTCAGTTCTCGCCCCTCTCGCTGTACTCGCCCAAGACAAGCGTAATTGAGGATGTGCTTGAAGTCTGCAGTCAAAGTCATCTGCATAATGGAAGTGATATCTATGAAAAAAGCTTGACATTAACCGAAAACAAAACAGTTCCCTTTTCATTGTGATTGACAAACGAGAGCAATAGGATTATTCCTCATCTCTGATCTGTAGTTAAGCTTTTGTCAGGGCTTTTTCAGGAAGCAGTGAGGCTACTGAATTGGATAACCTGTTCTTTGACATTTTCAGCCTTATAACCCCCCCCTGCACCCCTCCTGTCCCTCCAGCCATCATCACTGCTGACATTTAAAAAGGATAGCAAGGTTACCTTTTTAGACCTGAGAGAAAGAACAACCACAGACAAAAAAGAATTTTGTCCTTAACCCTGCAATTGAAAGTCTGGTCCAAAGCTCCGACAGCCTTTATTATTGATATTGTGAATGTTTATGTGAGGGTGTGTGTGTGTGTGAGGCAGAGAGAGAGAGAGAGAGAGAGAGAGAGAGAGAGAGAGAGAGTTTGTGTGTGTAAGAGGATGTAGGAGGGGCTTACCTGTTGGGTATCGCTCAATGACTGGCAGATCGTCCACCTGCAAAGTGGCATTACCGCCACTCCTTGTAAAGCGAACTATGTGGTACTTTCCATCATTTACAAACTTTGAAGTCTCTTCAATATTTATGTCATCTGTGCCCACATTGAACACCACTCTGATATTGCCTTTGTCCTGTACAAAAGAAAAGAGAGAGAGAAAAAAACAGTAAAAATGTAAAAAATGTAAAAGAAAAAAAACCCACCCCACAGTATTGTGCAGAATTTGGTCTATTCTCCAGGAGATATAATTAGTTTGCTATTCAGTGTCTTATTTTAGCAGATAAATGCAACAAAAATAATCATGAATGAACCAGTTTTCTGTGTAATTATTAGTTCAAAAATAGTGATTATTTTTCCTTCTTAAAACCATCAGTGATGTGCAGCTATGTTTACATTAACAAACAAACAAACAAACAAACAAAACAGACAAAAAACCCCCTTTAACTAAACTCATTCATTGAACACAATAACAAAACCATATTTTATTGGTCCATGCGTAATTTTATCTGGAAGCACAATGCAACAAAAAGATTTACTGACACTATAATGGACTCTCAAATAGCAGCATTTATATTTCATAAGTTAATCTCTTTGGTTTCTATTTTAATTAGGCTATTATACGAAGGAAATGCATGACAGTGGAGAAATTAAGATGTATTTTTCTTGTATTATTATTCCTTGGTGGCATATTGTATTCATAAGATAAGAATGCTTCATAAATTGATACACTGCATCTGTAAAAACCATGCTTAATACTGAAACGCCTGTCTCACCAGAGTTAATGAGATGGCCAGATGTTAATGAGAAGGTCAAATGAGGATGCTGAAGGATACTTCTTGATTTTCTGCTCGGTTTAGCTTGCCATTTTTAAATTTAAGGTTGCACTCAAACACATGAAAGATAGAAGCATTGATGTGTGAGAGGACCAACACTTAGAGGGTTATTCATTTTGCTTGTGTCGGGGTGCAATTCATAGTAATAAACATGAAGCATGATGCTAATAAACAACTCAAAGACACTAACTTTTAGCCAAGATTAAATAATAATGTTGTGTAAAAGATACATATAT
>JANDJT010000032.1:8431589-8443939 GCA_024331685.1 Stegophilus panzeri
TATATATATTTATATACATTCAATAGGACCCTCCCTTTAAAAGCCATACAACAGTGGCCTGGTTACACAGATTAATCTGAGTCTCACTGGTATGGAACATAATTTGCACTTTTTTTTCTGCTGGCATTTTAATGTTGATTCTTGTCAGTGACTATTAATGTGCATCAGGCAATGTGATACACATCTACACCACTAGATGGCCTCAAATATTAGTTACTGTTTGGTCAAACAGTGATACAGCAGAGTAGGGTTATTTCATTTCCATCAGTTCCATGGAAACAAGTAAAAAAAAAAAAAAAACAAACAAGCAGGCATAGTATCTAATTAATTCACCAAACATGTAATGTAATGGCATGCTGTCATCACAGCTTAATGGAGACGCAAACATGCACGGCAGTGTTCATGTATACAAAGCTGCCCTCTTCCCATAATTGCTTTATTTGCATGCGCATTGCTTGCTGTTTGTTTTGGTAAGCAAAGTGTCAGAAAGCATTTTTTATCTGACCCCACTGAGACCCCTTCACGTACACAGTTTTGCTGTTGTTGAAACTGTCACTACAGCTAGTATTCAATAAACGGGGCTTGCTCCAGTTGTACAGTAGGAGAGAGAATGAGACCGATGTTATTCAGAAACAAACAAACAAGAACACATGCTACTGAATATTATCCACAGTTCTCTGAAATCTGTGTCAGGTGTAAATAATCAGATGAAATTTAAATAAGGCAATGAGAAGAAATCCATTCGTGAACATGACTCATTCACACCTTTCTAACAGGGCAAAACCTGACACCAGAGTTCATTCATTACCTTCCCCTAGAGAGACATGGCTCTTCTTACTGTCTTGGGCTCTCGGTCTGAGGAGATCTACTCATCCTTCTTGCCACTACTTGGACAGAAACGGTATGTTCTGCTTGCCCATCACAGTCCATAATGAGGCCACACTGTCCGTTAGGCATACCTTTACCTTATGGCCAGTGTCAATAAGACGATGCCTGTACTTCACCCTCATCACCTTGCCGTCTCTCTCTAATAACATTCCTTTCTGGCCAATTTTCTCTCAGTCTGTCCATTTTTCCCCCTGTGAAGTGATGTGGGAGAAAAAGGTTGTGCTCTGATGAGCCGTGTCTTGCAGTGCTCCGCACTAAATGGGAGACTGACCTCCCTTTCACCATCCACTCTGAACAAGAAGATGACCTCAACCCAGCGGCCATGCAATAAAGGCTCCTCGACCTTGTTCTGACGGGAAGGGAGACGCTTATAAAAAAAGAAGAAAAATTGAAAAGATAAAAGAAAAACTTTATATTATACTCAAGTGAATTTGACAGCGATGATAGAAAAGAAATGACCATGTGAGCAGCTAGTTCAAACACATTACAGTGCAACTCCACTGTCTCTGTACTCAGGGAATAAGCAAATAAGAGCAATGAGCTGCAACAGAGTGTGGACAGGGGCAATGATTTTTACCCCCTTTGACTTCAAAGTGGGTTTAATCACAGGAAGCATGCAGGAGGCCATTGTTTAAGAGATACATGTACCACTGTGGTAATGTCTCTGTCCTACATTCTGTCCCATGTGTAACAGTGTCCTAGATTAGACACACTCCACTTAAAACGTTCCAACATTAATGCCTTCGAGGCAAAAGACACAAAAGAGGATAGAGTAAATGAGCCATGACACCAAAGCCCAAATTACTACAATACACGATTCGGGTTGTACGTTTTACTATGTGATGTTCTGTAAATGAAGCATAACGTAAATAATACAATTGTTATATTAAATATAGTCCACTGATGGTCTCTTTTTTCACCTGTAAGTCCCTGGTGCTGGTTCAGAAAGTGTTTCATTTGATTTTTTTTTCCCCAACAAAGGAGACTCAAACTCAGTTCTCAATGAGTAAACTAGTTCAGCATCAAAATCACATTACCTCTGTTTTTTTCATGACCACTATTAAAGAAAGTCAAACTATTCAAGTGGTTTTGAAAATTGAGAAATTAAAGAATTCGCAAGCAGAACCAGTGCTACTGCAGTGACTAAATACGATCATTTTAATGCTAACAAAACCTGCTTTGATACTTACAGCTACAGCCATAAAGAAAATATATATTTTTTTAAAATAAACCACTGAAAATATTCACATTATTTTATATTCCACTGTCTTGAAATGTCTTATTTATATAATAAAACATTATTTTTGACCACAAACATTTTGATCAAATAAGCTTATTTTATATTACACCCTGTGCTCTCTGTAGGCGCTGAAGGATTTCTTGGGAAAATATGATCTCAAAGCTAAAATTACCACCCATAATGTTATTGTTTTTGGACTGTGTACAGAAACTCCCATATCTGACTCTGTAATTATTCAACTCTCAAATTGGTGCAATCGTGGTCTGTTTTTAAAAAGGGTTTTTATTGTTGTCTGAATAAACTCTGGCTTCAGGTCCAGCACTGACACCGTGGCGGTGAAAATAGGAGCTCATCTAAACACGGCTTAAATCCCTCAGCCTATTGCACTTTAGTTATATTTAACAACCACTCATGTTTACTGTAAATGACTGAATATCATCTAAATCAGTGTATATTGTGCCTGTGTTGTATATTGCGTATTGTACATTGTGTGAAATGCGTTTTCTGTTGTTGACTCCAAGGACCAAGACGAATTCTTCGCGCACACACACACACACACACACACACACACACACACACACATACATCATGTGTGTGCCATGAATTTTGTTTTGAATGCAGCCTCCAGAGTTTTCTTATTGCTTGTAGGCAATTAGGCAACATCCACAGTGCCACCCTGACTGATGGAGTATTTTAACTCAACATGAATGGCAACAATCTTCTCTTGCCAAAAACAAAATGAGGCAATTGTTCTCAACATGTGAAAGCAGAGATTACAATGAGTCTGAAAGGGTTGAGTGTAAAATGGGTCTGATTACACGATTGCTGCAAAACTGCAGCATCCATTCAGCGTTTGTGTCATTATTCAGTCGAATAATTAAGCTCAAGGCAGAATAATACATCTGTGATATAACTGTTTTGGAATAATTGGTGTTACTCAATCAATAGATACAAAATAATAATTAGTTGTTATTATTATTATTATTATTATTATTATTATTATATTATTTGCATGTTTGCAGTGTTGCAGCAATCACTGATGTAAGGAGATGCGTACGGACACACACACACACACACACACACACACACGTCGTATAACACACAAAGATACACAGCTGCCAAGTCCCAAAGGGCTGATATAGTGTTGCTTCAGGAGCCACTAATGATGTGTCTCATTTAGAGAATGGTGCAGGCTGTAGCTGCTGGAATGTGACAGTGTGTGTGTGTGTGTGTCTGTTTGCGCACTGCTGAGGAGAGCAGCCATGGCATTCAGCCCAAATGAGCCAGAGCAACAGTGAAACCTCAGCCATTTTACATGAAGAGCCTCTCCACAACTCTCAGGCTAATGCCTCAGGCTAATGCCTAGGGAGAGTGTTTAATTGGACCAAACACAAAGACAAGTGATACGTGTTTTCATAAATAAATAGTGGGCGATATCAAAATAACACAATCATATACGACACTCTCCATAACGAATGTGCCATAATGTATCGGCTCTGCATGCCTGGGTGTGACTAGAACCCACTGTGCTGTGTGTGCAGAATATGTGCTAAGTTAAACCATAGACAATGCACACACACACTCACTCACTCTCTCTCACACACATACACACACACCAAATTTATGTCATTATGAGAGCTAGATCTAGACCATACAAGTTAGGATTTGTGAGAATCCTCTGAGAATTGCACTTGGCTCCACTTCCTCTTAACTCCCAAAACCCAGACAGAATTTCCGGAAGCCATCCAGACATGCTCTCATTGCCTGTCCCTCTAGTACTCATTTCCCATTCTCTGAGAGCCAAGCAGCAGTCTGAATAGAGATGAAATCTCTTAAAGCACTTTCCTATTAGTCTCTTCCACAAATCTGTACCCAGACGAACGTATGAACATCCTGCTATTTTTACAGTTTCCCTCATCCACCTGTCATTACACTTTAATAGTCAGATCTGGTTGATGCTTTAGCTCTAAACTGACAACTTGTTAAATAACAATTTTTTTTGTTCCAGTAATTTTTTTTTTTTTTTGACTTTCAAGTGATGTTTTTCACTGGTAGCGAAATACTGCAAACGTCGAGCTTTTCACAAGCAACAGTTAAAACAACGAATATAATGTTTATTACAGCTATAGTTGCACCCTAGTTTTATTTCCACCCTGATGTTTTTATCCCACAGCCACAAAAGCGTTGGGGAAGGAGTTAGACAGTGGTGGCTCAACGGTTAAGGCGCTGGGTCACTTATCCCAAGGTCGGGGGTTCAAACGCCAAGCTGCCACTGTTGGGCCCTTGAGCAAGGCCCTTAACCCTCTCTGCTCCAGGGGCACTGTATCATGGCTGAGCCTGTGCACTGACTGTTGAAAAAAAAAAAAAGAATTTCACTGTGCTGTAATGTACAGTATACAGTATGTGACAAATAAAGTCTTCTTCTTCTTCTAAAGTTGGTAATTGTCCAAGCTGGGCTTCTTTCTAGGGAAGGAAATTAAAATCCTCCTAAACTAGCTTTTTATGATTAAATCCTTTGGGTAGAATTCATTTGAGTCAGGAGACTGGTCAGTGCAATGGTTTCATTTCATTCTTTCATGAAACAGGGGGTTAAAAGAATCTGAGATAGAGGTGAACACAGGCGAGTGTTACTGCCACAGAGGAGGTGCAGTGTGTCAGTTTGAGGTGTTTCCAATTTTGCTTATACATAGGGTAAGTAAGGAATAGCACATTTTTGGGGCATTCTGTTATTGGAAAAGAACCAATCATGTTGTGATGTGATGAGACCTGACACAAAGCTGTGTTATTTTTCCTATCACGAAGTACACAGACAATAACAGCATGTCCCAAAATGTTTTATACTGTTGTAATAAGTTGTCCCTTTTATACCACAACAATTTTCCATTAATTATATAATGGTGCATTGTACGTTTAATTCATTTATAGCTACGTTTAATGCTGTGAAATGTTTTGCGAAACAAGTTATCACTTCCTGTATGTTATAGCAGTGATAAGCAGTTCCCTCACCAGCGTCTCTTTTTTTTTTTTTTTTTTTCAAAAAATGAAGCTTGTAATGTTACCAAGAAACCACAAAGCCATCTGTCCTGAAGACTTTCCTCTGTCAGAAAATTTCAACTTACAACCCTATCTCTGTTACAAAGTTGTGGTATAATTTCTGTTGTCTAATAATACAAATACTGTTATACACTTAACATTTAAAGTTTTTTTTTTTTTCAGTGAAACATTCCCTAGGTTCCTTTTCCCGAAGAGAAAATGTCTGTTGTAGAGTTCTACACTGAACCTTTGACGGTTTCCTGACAAATCAAATGTAGCACTCTGATATGTAATTTCTCAGCTAATCCCATGAGCTCACTGTAACATAGGACTTCCACACACAGCCTTGTCAAATATGAATCTATTCATCTCTCAGTTCATCTCTATCTGAACAAATCTTAACCAATGTTCCATGATTTTCTCATTTTGCCTCTTTCCTCTTTCTATATGGTCTATGTTGCACAATTTACATTTACATTTATTCATTTAGCAGATGCTTTTATCCAAAGTGACTTACAAATTAGGAAATACAAGCAAAGTTCTCAGTACCACTGTGCGTCCTCTTGATGAGCTAGACTTTGTCTGCCATCAATCTTCAAGTGGACTGATGGGTTCATTAGCTGCACACACAACACATTTGGCATTAAGGATTGTGCCAGCTTGGCAAGTTAAAACAACTAGGCTTGGAAATTTGCTTGTTAAATCTCTTTATGTGTTTTACACCTCCATCAGTCTCCCTACCATCTTGCAGCTTTGGACTGAATGGTGCATCTCATGACTTTCATGGAGACCATGGGAGTTTTGGCTTGGGGTTGGAGCAGCTGCAGTTAATGCACCATTAACCCCACTATCAAGCACAAAATATGGCAAATGTGAGCTAGTATGTCTGAATTTCTAAATTCAAATTTGAAATACCTTTCTGCTAATATTTAAAGCTATTTTACTCATTAACTATTTCTTATAATGTTATTGTTATGATTGTTCTATTGCTTTCCATTCAGCTTTCCTAGAAATGGGTCTTATTACCTGATCATTATAGGTATTTTCTTTTCTCTCCCTCAATCATTGTCCATATAACTAGGAACTTTAAGCAGTGACACGATAGAGGCCAGAAGAAAAACTGTATACAGTATACATGAATTTGACTTCCTGCCACCAAGCCCTACTCACTAAAATGTGACTTTTAGGTGTGTTCATTTCATTAGTTTTGAATTCATGTGTTGAATTAGAATTATATGTACAATAGATAACAAATTCAGAGCAATTTGGTCACAGACATTTCGAATTGAATCATCTTCATGACGATATGTTAGACACCAGACACCCAAAGATTAGCTTATCTTATTAGGCGTAAAGTAATTTTTTCTCTTGCATTTTTAAATGACATTTTCAAAGACCGTCAAACACAGAAGTTCCACCGTAGAGTGGATTTGCTGCTTAGTGACTTTTATTTCCACATCCCTACAACTGTTGTTGCCGAAAGTCCCTATTTTTTTTTTCCCATTCTGCTTTTTCCTCTAATATTTTCTTCTTCCTTCTGTCTCTCACATTTTCTCAATCTCAGTACAAGAGCAAGTGAATTAATGATTGGAAGTGAAGGACGACAAACGATAATGCCTCACTGATAATGATATGATGGGATTAAATTAACTCAATCACAAATGTTGAGGGTGATGCACATCACTGAACATAGAGGTGATGCTGTCTGTTTGAAAAATCGAGACATCATGGCCTCCTTGTTAACATGGTCAGTGATCCTTCGTTAATTCACTTTCATGGACGCGGTCAGTGGATAATGATATCCTCGGTGCCTTCAGGCAGGTTTATCAAAGCATAGAGTTACATTACCACAGGGCCCATTAATGTCAGTACTGACAGCCTTAATCTAACCGGTGTCTAAACATGCTTAATGAGACAGCAGGGGAAAGCATTTTCCAATTAATTTCGGTAAAAAAAAAATGACACTGGGTGTTTGCAGTGTTGTCAATAATACTGGAAGTGCACTTAATGATGATGCAGGTACAGTTAATTTCCCCTCCTACGTGTTGGTGATGCATTTAGACATGAAAATGTCTTTATGCTGGGTTAGGAGTCATCATATCAAAAACATGTATTAAAAATATACACTTAGAAATGTGAGAATTATGCCGTGTTTAAAGATTAGGCTACAGTACACTCTATCTCCACATTTATGCAAATCAACAGCTACTGGATCTTACAATGCATTTACAAGGAGGTGGTAACACACACACACACACACACACACACACACACAACAAAATCTATTTAAAAACATATTAAACAGCAGCTATATTTGCTGTAGTATTTATTTGTACTGTATCTTATACCTGGGAAGTGCATGTAATGTATACTTAAAGCTTTTCTCTACAGTGGTCCTGAAGGTCCTAAACACAATATACAGTATGTATATAAGATACATCCTAAAGGTACAAAAGATATAACCTTGAGGGTATTGCCCCAGCAACAAGAAGAGGTACAGCTTAGGACCTTGTTTCTGACAGTGTATATTAATCATTTTCTGTAAGTCGAACTGTGTTTGGATGCAAAAAAGCCATGTCTTATCTCTGACCTTTAAATACATGCATATGTCCTTTTCTGATGATTAATGCACATAAATATTACATGACCTAATTCCACTCTTACTTTTTCTCTGGGATGGAGCAAAAAGGGACAAAAAAAAAAAAAAGACCTCAAGTTCTCATTTTTCATTCATAAACAACAGTTATAACAATTTGAATGTCACATGTTTGGGATTGATCTAAACAGATACATGGAGTTATTGATTGTTTCAATGTGAACAAGCTGAATATGAGGAACGTCTTGGAGAAGATGTGCTCTACAGTAAGTTCTGAATGCTTGAATACCTTTTTCATACGCCAACACACTGGTTTTTCACTATTTAATGTATCCATAATATATTTAAAACCCGTGGACCAGCTATTGAAATAGTAGCGGGCTAGCTTCTGGCTAGCAGAGCTGCTTTGTGTGTGTGTGAGTGAGAGCACAGTAACTAAGACAGAGACTTTGAAGCTGTGCTCGCGTTCAGCCACCAGCGCTCACTTGCATTCTCCAGAAATCACAAGAGCTTAGCTGGAGGAAATGCAGTATGATGTCACTCCTTAGAGAGAGCCAAAGCGAGAGAGAGAGAGAGAGAGAGAGAGAGAGAGAGAGAGAGCAAGAGCGAGTGAGAGAGAGAGAGAGAGAGAGAGCAAGAGAGAGTGAGAGAGAGTGAGAGTGAGAGAGAGAGAGTGAGAGAGAGAGAGAGAGAGAGAGTGAGAGAGGAAGAGAGTGAGAGAGAGTGAGAGAGAGAGAGAGCGAGTGAGAGAGAAAGAGTGAGTGAAAGAGAGTGAGAGAGAGCGAGAGTGAGTGAGAGAGAGGGAGAGAGAGCGAGAGTGAGAGAGAGAGGGAGAGAGTGAGCGAGATAGAGTGAGTGTGAGAGAGAGTGAGTGAAAGAGAGAGTGAGAGAGATTGAGCAAGTGAGAGAGAGTGAGAGCGAGAGAGCGAGGGAGAGAGAGAGCAAGTGAGAGAGAGAGAGCGTGAGAGAGTGAGTGAGTGAGAAAAAGAGAGAGAGAGAGAGAGAGGCTGATTGTTCTGAGGAGTGCCTCATGATTACAAAGAGGGTGGGCTCAAAAAAAAAAGAAACATTCTACCACCACCAGCTCATCTTTTTCCTCCTTCACTTCTTCTCTCATCCTCCTCCCCTCATATCCCTGTGCTCCTCATAATCTGGTGCAGAGATAGAGAGGAGAAGCACAATAAACGAGCACAGCCCAGTGTCCCAGGGGAGACGCAGGCCTCCATCAAAGTGCTGTGTGAAGCTGAGAGAGCCGAGCAGAGCACCCCCTGTATAAATTCACTGCATGCTGTCATGGTTATTCATGCTAAAAATGTGAAGTGCTGGAACATTTGTGAGTAAAGCTGCTCTCTGTATGTGGGAAGAAACCTGAAACATCTTCATCCTAACAATCTGCTCCAACGCTTTCTGATCATCAGCCTGAAGAGTTCTGGTATGTGTGTTTATGTGTGTGTGTGTGTGTTTGCATTGTGTGGCTTGTTTGAAATAACATTGTGCATTTGAAGACAGTAATCTTACTCCTGACGCTGCTCTATTTTTAAATCGACTTAAGTTGGTAAAAATTGATGGTCATTATTATTGTAGCTGTAATTTTCCACATCAGGACTGGTTTACAGTGAAGAAAAGAAAGTGCATCCAATTTGGCAACCTTGCTGTAAAAGTGTATTCGTGTGTGTATATCCAGGACTCACTATCTGCAATTGCAAGTAGTCTCCAAGGCCAGATGAGCTGTCCACTCTGACCAGCACTGCGTCCTTCTGTTGCGTGCTGAAGCCAACTGCAAGACGATCTGCCCTCGTGCTTGGCCTGTCATTGGGTGGCCAGGTGTACACAATCAACCCACCATCACGCCCAAATATGTATGTAGTTCCCGCTGTGGAGAGAAAGATTATACTTTGTAAGAATGAACTTCAACTCTATGCAAAAATCAATTTACATTTCCATTCTTTAAGATATTTAGTGTTCTAATGCATTTTACCTTCATGATATTAATGAGTCTGTTATTTTATATTAACACAAACAGCACACTTTAGCAGTGGCTCTACACTAGCAGTGGCTACACTATGAGTTTGTCTGGCATAAACCAGAGAGTTAAAATAATTGAGATTTTTTAAACTTTAAACCCTCAACCAGACGTTATGGTCTTTACCCCAATTGCAGACGACATCAAAGAACCAACCAAATTTATTCCTGTTAGTTACAAAACACTCGATTCAGGCAATCCATGCAACTATTCTTCATTTTTAAAAACAATTCAAAATGGCTCCTTATTAACCACATATGCTCAATACTAGATGGCACTGATCCAATACCCAGGATATCAGCAAAAAATTGTTGATTGGATCTCAGTGGGAAAAAAAGAAAGAATGAATTTGATCCAATCCTTTAATAAATGGAAAAGATTGGAATTACATTTGGAAAGTTATTATTTTGTAGCTGGAAATGACTATTTTTTTGTTGTAATTGAGTTTTAACATATTTATCTATTGTTCTTATCATACACAGTGTTATGGGGGAGGCTGGAGCCTATCCCAGAGAACTTGGGGCACAATGACTTTGGACTGGGGGAGGAAACCGGAATACCCGGAGGAAATCCCTAAAGCATGGGGAAAAAATAAAAACTCCACACACACAGAGCAGGGGCAAGATTCAAACCCCCAACCCCAGGGTGTGAGGCAAACTTGCTAACCACTAAGCCACCATTCCCCCCGTCCCACCTTAATATATTTATACTTTATTATGTTTATTATATTTACAACATAAGTGATTTTTGACTAAAAAAGCTTGTTTTTTGTGTGAGTTGTGTTTATTTTGCTATTTATTTTTTAAGTGCTTCAGTTAAAATCAAACATCAGATGTGTAGCAATAATCAAGCTGATTACTCAAGGTGTCAGTATCTGTATCGAAACAGAATAAGTAGCATCATGCCACCTCTACTTACTACAGAAGGTACAGCATGGTATCATAGAACCTACATTATAGTCTCAATGGTATGTTTTTGAGACAGAAAAACAGCAACACCAATAAAGCCTTACAAGTAAAATCCCTTTAAAACACAAAATTAACCTCTTAAATGCCCAGGAATGGTTAGAGGTGTCAGACTTCACTTTTGTAATGATATATATTTCCTACTAGTTTCACTGTAGTTACTGAATAATAATTTGGGACATTAAGGGGTTAAAATGTGATGGGGAAAAATAAGTATGCTGTAAATGTACCTAACAATCTCTTCCTCTCTTTACCTCCCTTTCTCTCTCTACTTCTGTCGAGTCACACATGATATTATGGAGATGCCAGTGATCCTGACTCTTTCTGCTCTCCGGACCTGCCTGATCCATCCTGATGCCCTACCTCTGGATGGAGCTCTCATCAACTGGAGGCTATATTCTGCCACCAAAGACGACCCCAAGCAGTGCAGCCTGGAGATTGCTGAGGACGGTACCGCTTGAAGTAACATGGAAATGGTTTTGGACCTCAATTCCACATGGACATTCTCTCTGTGGTTGCTGGGACTACAGATGCTGCTATGGCTTTAGGACTGCAATTACCACATACAATTTTGCACTCAAGTCTCCTTTAGTGAACAGTGGACTAGTTCAACAAAGACTTCATATAAAAACCACAATGAACTTTCTTTTACTTTCACACTATCTGTTGTTAGCCACATGAGGATGGGTTCCCTTCTGACTCCAGTTCCTCTCAAGGTTTCTTCCTCAAATCATCTTAGGGTTTTTTTCCTCGCCACCGGCTTGTTCATTAGGGATACATTCACACGCTTAAAATCTGTATCCTGTGTCTATATGTTTCTGTAAAGCTGCTTTGAGACAATGTCCATTGTTAAAAACGCTATACAAATAAAATTGAAATGAATTGGATTGCATTTATTGCTTGGATTGAATTGGATTGCATTTATCTGGCAATGGACATTTTATCTGTCAGGTTTTTGGAAATGTGTATTTTGATATGCGAATAAAAGCGGAACACATCCTCACCCAGAACATTCAAATGAAGGTTTTTAGCTTTAGATTTGTTCGGACAGACCTAGTGAATGTGTTGTGTGTTATACTTAAAATCTCTTTGTAGCCTGTGTGTGTGTGTGCGTGTGTGTGTGTGTGTGTGGGTGCATGCATGCATTTGTGTTTTACAGCCCATTACAGTTCTACAGCCCAGAGTGTGGGAGTATCTTGATGAGTCCATCAGCGGGTCAGACAGCCCCTGCTGTTTCCTGATTGGAATAATTACAGCCCTTGTGTGACCCTCACGGTGCTGATGCCACTTGGGAACACCTGCATGTTCAAAATGACTGGGACAAGATGTGGCCTGGTTGCATGCATACACACACACACACACCGTACCTAAATCACTGAGCTGATTGAGCATCTACCGGTCTAATTTGAGCTGCCCTCTGTACGCACCAGCATACTGGACAATCAGTCTGGCCCTGGTGTTAGTGTGAAGTGGTCCGGTACCCTGTTTTGACATACATTTAATCTGGGAGAGGTGTGTAAACGCACATACACACACACACACACACACACACACACACACACCCATGGCTTTGGATCAGACAACTATTTCTGCTCAGCACAAGCC
>JANDJT010000032.1:8450068-8477568 GCA_024331685.1 Stegophilus panzeri
GAAGGAAGAAACATTTTCTCATAAAATTCCCAAATGAAATTAAATGACATTGAAAGAAAAATGTGTGTGTGTGTGTGTGTGAGTGCGCGTGTGTGTGTGTGTGAGTGTGTATCAGTGTTTGTCATTATCTCATGCTTTGAGCTCTTCTAAGCTCAGCGAGTGTGAGTTACAGTGACAGGATGAGAAATCTCTCCAGGGTTTCGGGCTCACTGAGTTTAGATTACACTCCACAACTCCTCACAGCTGAGGATCTCTTGCCCTCTCTCTCTCGCACACACACTCGCACACACATTCGTACACACACCCGCACACACACTCACACACATACTTTTTTTTCTCAATTTTTTCACTCCTTCGCTCCTTCTGGGAGAGTGGGACAGTGTTTGAGAGTCAGCATGTCATGTGACTAAATCATGTATCCCCACATGCTACATGTACACCCACAAACACTCATACAAAAAACACACAAACATACACACTCATACAAAACACACACACTCATACACACACAAACACGCACGCACTCATACACACACACATTCATACAAAACACACAAACATACACACTCATACACACACACACACTCATACAAAACACACAAACATACACACTCATACACACACACACACACACACTCATACAAAACACACAAACATACACACTCATACAAAACACACACACTCATACAAAACACACAAACATACACACTCATACAAAACACACACACACACTCATACAAAACGCACAAACATTTAAACACACACACACACACACACACACTCATACAAAACACACACACACACATACACACACAAACACGCACACACTCATACAAAACACACAAACATACACACTCATACAAACACACACACACACACACACTCATACAAACACACACACACAGACTCATACAAAACGCACAAACATTCAAACACACACACACACTCATACAAAACACACACACACAGACTCATACAAACACACACACACACACACTCATACAAAACAAACAAACATACACACTCATACAAAACACACAAACATACACACTCATACAAACACACACACACACTCATACACACACTCATACAAACACACACACACACACACACACTCATACAAAACAAACAAACATACACACTCATACAAACACACACACTCATACACACACAAACACACTCATACAAAACACACACACACACGCACGCACTCATACACACACACACTCATACAAAACACACAAACATACACACTCATACAAACACACACACACACACTCATACAAACACACACCCACACAGACTCATACAAAATGCACAAACATTCAAACACACACACACACACACACACTCATACAAACACACACACACATATACACACTCATATCTGAATCTCATGTTCAGTAGTTTGGGTGCTGGATATAATATAACATATAATGATAACATTAATTATAATTAACATATATTTAACATATAATGACGAGCGAATGGTTAGTGTACAGTACATACTGCTGTGTTAAGTTATGTTGTGTTCATCGAAAGCACAACTTAATATTTATGTCTAACACCTGATTAATCTTTTGTGTAATTTTATCATATAAATGCTAAATAACGAAATGTAAACGGAAGATGGCACCAACCCCTAGCGATGTAATGATCCTTCCCAGGATTCTGAATAAAGTTGGGCACATACTGATTAGAGATTACTAAATTATATTGTATTGTACTGCACCACATTCACTAATATTGAATCCACACAAAACTCAGATGCCTCTGTATCTTCACACTGGCGTATAATCTTCTGATTCGTTTGATCCATGGAACGTGAACTTATATAAGGAGGTTGAACAGTGGTTAACAACGCAGCATTAGAAACATCTACAGCTTGTTCATTTGGCAGAATTAAACAGACAAATGGAGGGGAAACAAGAGGAAAAAGAGAGAGAGAAAAAAAGATAAAAAGACCTTAACATCAGAACACTTTGTCGGAGCTTAGAGTTACGGCCCATAAGTCGTCTCGCTTACTGCTTTCGTATTCACTTTGCATCTAATCACTTGAGAGAGAAAGCGAGAAACTCACGCGAACACACACAAAATGCACATACATACAGGGTTCAGTGCTGTGCACAACATACCATATGAGTAATAGCTTTTAAATGGTAGCTTTTAAATGGTTATTAAAGAGACGAGAGAACTCGCTTACAGCACTTACACTGCTCATTTTATTGTACGAAGCAGTGGAGCGAAGAGGTAAAAAAAAAAAAAACAGTTGGAAGACATGCACGAATCAGTTGTGGAAAGTAATTTATTTTGGTGTAAGGATTGAATATGAGCATTTCATGTTTGCATGAATTGAATATTAATTTTTAGTGTTGCAGCGTGTAGGTGTAGAGCTGAATGTTCTATATTTGTGTTTGCATACTGTTTGTAACGTGTGTATTCACTGTAAGAAGGAATGTTTTGGTGAATTTAGTGACTGTAGGCGGTGCCAGCTCCTGTGTGTGTGTGTGTGTGTGTATGTGGTAAAATTGGAATAAGGAGGATGATATGGACTTCCTGGGTATGTGTAGGGTTTCTGTTGTCAGAATGATCTGTGGTTCCTCCGTGTATATTTTGAGGGTGGATATAAGAGGCTGTTGAGTTTGTATGTGTGTGTGAGCGTGTGTGGCGTGGGGTGGGGGCGTCGAGGAGGGGGTGGGGTTTTTATGGTTAAGAAAGAGTGAAGAGGCAGAAGCATTAGATCTTTATGTGCTGCCTTGCTGCCTGGGGTGACACACATGTGCAAAGTGGCTCAGTGATCTCAGCACACCCAGCCATTAGAGAGGCCAGCTGTGTCACACGCATCCTCGAAATGAGGAGAAGACCGAGCGATAGCGAGAGGAGGAAAAAAATAGAAGAGCGTTAACGATAGTGAAAAGGTGAGATAGAGCTCAGCGAAAGCATGATGAATGACTCCTTTCACATCACAAACTTTCACTTCCTCACGCATTCCTGTCTGGGTTCAATTGTGTTTCTCAATCTGTTAGAATAATTGTGAGAGGCAGCCAGGTCCTCTTATATAAGCTTAAAGCATCACAGCCTGACAACTCGGGCTCCTCTGCTCCACATAGCGTGCAAATCGGCCTGATAGTTTTAAACTGCGAGTCGCAACGAGACGCTTTGACAACAGACCAGGAGGCAAAAGGCTGGAGGGATTGTTCAGGAGGTGTCCATTTTACAGTGTGCACAGCCCCTGCGAGGGCAAGCAAATGAGATATTATAGCAATATGCTGGAAATGAGTTTCAAAGGAGAGGGGAATAACAGGCATAGTGTAAAATGAGTCTCAAGCCCTGGGGTCTAATGGTCTCTTAAAAGCCTGTCTCTTTCCCTCATGAACCTAGGACATTCAATTTGGCTTACACACTGCATTTTACACACACACACACACACACACACATATATACACAAATATACTCATATACTCAATGCAAACGCTCACTACATGACCAGACTATAATCTGAGTCTCAGGTATCAAGGATGGATACAAAAATATGTCAAAATGAGGGCAAAAGTATTGACCCAATGGGTTCAAGAAATTTGACAGAATTCTTTCTTCTGTAAATCATTATACATTCAGATCAAATGTTCGCTAACATTTCTACAATTTCTTTGCATCCCCACTTATAATCATGCAATCATTCTCCCTCTCACTGGATGATTAGTAATCAGACAAGCACATATGAGTATGAAGAGAAGCTCTACGCACTGTGGCCTGAGCGCAGGGAAGCGTGGGATCTCTGATGAGGCATGTCTTGAGCTTGATAATGGCTCCCCTGACCCTCGGATAGAGTGGTGGCTGAGCTGAAGGCTGGAACAGGCTCCCAGAGGACCAGGCACAGTGTTAGCGGGAGCAGAGTGGAGCCCAGGCGAAGAGGAGCCACACCGGACCCCACACATGCTGCTTTTCCACACATGCTTCCTCAGTCCAATTACTGAGCACAAGCGAGGGGACACTCAGAACACCTGGCAACTCATGTCCTCTCTCAAGCTTTTCACTCTTACCGTGCAATGGGACAACATCAGCGACAGACCACCAAGGAAACAACACAAAATAAAATCCACCCTGATTGGAAGATTATTCAAGTATCTGGGACTGTCATAACGATGCATTTAAGCAGAACAAGCAGCTCTACATTCTGCACGAAAGCGGAAATCCGTCAGGAGAAAGAATTTGGCAAACATGAGAATCCAGGGCAATATTCCAGTACATCTGAAGGAAGAACAGTGAGAGAAGTCTTCATCTGCGCTCTCCCAGTACTCCTGGAGTATACTGGCATACTCTAAAGCCTCAATCTGCAAGCCATAGAGCGGAGACTGCATCCCTCAAGACCGGGGGAAAGAGACAAGCAGAGTGGCTAGTGGCACACACACGACGAGATCACTGCTGCAGCGTTTAACTCCAGCCACACAGCTTCTCCCCCTCCCCAAATGACACACACACACACACTCCCACACAGTTACACATGCACTCTGGCTACTACTGGTTGCAACTACAGCACCTCTTGGAGGACGCATGTGGTGAAATGTCACAAAAAAGCAGTGGTAGATGATAGAAAAAGATATAATAGTGTGGATAAAAAAATGAAGCTCCTCAGAAAAGTAGGCTGTATTGAAAGCATGTGTGCAAGGACGAAGTCACAGGAAGCACAAGAAGTGATGAGACAAAGTATGCAGCCAGATTTCGTCCTTCTTCTCCCTTCACAATAATCTCTCCTCCAGTTTCTGTAGAGGACCGCAGCCTCTTTCTGTGCCAGCCAGACCTGGCAAATAAATGGAGTAGAGCGAGAAAAGGAGAAAAAGAGAAT
Source organism: Stegophilus panzeri (assembly GCA_024331685.1). Lineage (NCBI taxonomy): Eukaryota > Metazoa > Chordata > Actinopteri > Siluriformes > Trichomycteridae > Stegophilus > Stegophilus panzeri. The sequence goes on from JANDJT010000032.1 coordinate 8,454,915, forward strand.
AGAGGAGCCCGGTTGTCTTTCTTCCTCCCCCTCCTCTTTCTCTCTCCCTCGTTCTCTGTTTCACTTTTCTCTATCCCTCCCCCTCTATCATGGAAGATTGCAAGGCTGTGCAAGGCTGCACTCTCTTCTTGTTTATCCAGCCTCCTCTTGCTGTCTCATTCTATCCTTCTCTCTGTTAGGAGAAAAGAAGTGCAAAAGGGGGGCGGTTCAGTGGGCAGGTGCAGCTCAGTTGGGATTCGGAGTGAGAGAGGAAGCAAAAGACAAAGGAGAGAGAGAGGGAAATGTCTGGCTGGGCTTATTATACAATTAAACCCCGCTGAAGTTCTATTCTCGCACATTGTCCCAAACTCAGTGGGATCAATTCATTTTGTTCTGACAATGTCTGAGCACGAACAGTCAGACCTTGGATTTTCTGTGTCTAACACGCTCAGAGCCTATAGGACGTAAGCCCTATGAACTACAGCACCACGGACAGCGACAAGTCGATAAAGTGGAAACTGTTGCCTTAGAGAGCAGCGATTCAGGAAGCACAAAACCAACAAGACCCACGATAAAAATAGTAAATAATGGGTACCATTATTCTGGATGAAATACAAAAAAAAAAAAATTGAGGACTCTCCCAAAAAAAGAAGAGAAACCATGAGATATAACCTCCTGAACCAGCCTGACACGACATCACAAAACTACTAGTAATTTAAACCCAGGAGTAACCACCACCACCTGAGATGATCATAATGTCAACCCCCATGATAGCAAACTATAACACCTCCATAAATAATGTGACATATGTGTGCATGAAATAAAAAAATCCACTGTATGTATCTCAACACCAGCTGTGTTTGGACTGTGAACATGAGAAAGCAGAAAGTGTGGCTCATGTCATATCCTCCAATGTGTGGAGCTCTCACTCTTGCACTTAGGATTGTTAGCGCCGCATAATTATAGCTGAGAAAGTCGATCTGTTAGAGCTACTTCACTGGGGTCTTGAAAATCATTCAATCTTCAAAGGGAAAATCACAGTAAGTCATTCTGAAGGCCATACTTTTCATTGGGATTCAAGCAAATAACACAAAACACCGTTACATTAGTGGCGTAAAGATTAGGTATAAACATTCAGGTGTAGTCTGATGTATTTAAAAATGGATTTCCCAAACAGAAAGATTGGTGTTGTACTGCTTACAAGGTCGCCACCTAGTGGTAGCAGGATGCCTTGTAGGTGCACGTATCTGATTGAATCAAGTCCATTCAGTTAAGTTAAACTCAAAAGCTAATTCAAATTAACTTTGAACACAAGCACTTGCTTTGAAGAAGTAAAATAAAATAATGTAACAGCAAGAATACTCTAAAAGTCGATCTACATGGATTCCCCTTCACATTTTTCTTCGCAATGACTCACCCTTTTACTATAATGCATCTCACTTTGTGTTGCATCGAATGATTTTCTATTGTGATGCAGGTGGATTTTTGTATTTCTGACAAATGCCTACTCTTATTAGCCTTATTATTTGTTCTCCTTTCTTTCCACCTTTACTTTATGCCACACTTCTCCATCTGTCTAATGATTTCAGAAAATGTGCTAAAGTAAGAACACTCCACCTCCCACAACCAGCATGACCACTCTAACTTGGGAATATTGACTTCTTATTAAACTGGAGATTGCTGATAGCAGCAAGTTAATTAAAAATTATGCACTGAAGAAAAGATATTCCTTCTGAAAGGGACATGGGGGTATTTTAACCAGCAAACAGCACAAATGTATCAGATTTCATTTCTCAGAACAGGAATGTATTATCTATCTTTACCTCCAACATGCCACCATGTCAATATGGTCTTTTTTTATCCTAGCACATTACATCAGACCCTTATCAGTCTGCTTAAGTGCACTTATGCATAGCTAATCAATGTGCAGTCTGCAGCGTGGCCTGTTCTCAACACCTTCCCCTTTTAATCACAACATTCAACAGTGTCCCATGATAACTGACAGAAATCAAAGTGCTACTTTGCTTGTCAAACTCGCTGCGAGGGTGTGTGAACAAAAGTGAGTGTGCATTGATGAAAGTGATAAGTACCAGATTGACATAATTACACATTTAGGATATTCACACAGCAATTGGTGAACAGAGTTGGAGGTGTGTGTGTCTGTGTGTGTGAGCGCGCAATTCTGTCTAATAGAGAAAAGTATTTTCTGAGCAAGATAACTTTGAATGAGCTCTTGATTAATCTTTTGTCTGGAGATAGAAAGCAGTTATGTGGCATTATGTGAGTGAGGACTGAGGACATTCAATTTCAATTTCAACTGAACAACCCTGACACCGCATGACACCACAACTGTCGAGCATCAGATACCAACTATCAACCATGGTCTTTGTGGTGTTTATTGCACTAGTTGGCAGTGAGCAAGCTGTTGTGTGATAAAGAAGGACTAGTGAGTGGACATTTACAGCAACCAAACTGGGAGAAAATGAGGGTAAAAAAAATCTGCTAACGTGCCTAACCTTTTTCCAACCCATCTGTAAATAACTAGCTATATTTTTGCAACAAAGTGACGAAGCAGACCAAGAATTTTAATCAGAATGTTTAAACAGATTTCCAGGCTATTTGTGTGGCTACATCTCAAACCACGTGAGAAACTAGTATATCACTACAGGTACTGTAATCTCAGAAAGAAGCTATTTTACACTATCACTGGATTGGAATGCTCAATTGTATATCTTTTTAAGTTTGGTGTGGTAAGGTACAACAGTCCTTAAGGTCTACTTATGTAACTTAACTGAGTTTTATACTGTATAAGTACAAGAGACTGAGGTTACAGTGGGCATAAGCTCACCGAAACTGGATAGTTGAAGACTGGATAAAGGCCAGGTGATGTTTTCTCAATTATCAGCTCTGCAGTTTCTGTGAGCCGGTGCAAACTATAGTCTCGCAACCTTGTCCTTTGCTGAAAGCAGTTGAACCTGATGTGTCTTCTGCTTTGTAGTCCATCCGTCTCAAGTCATGCTTTCTGAGATACTTTTCTGCTCACCACGGTTGTAACGAGCGGTTATTTGAGTTACCATAGCCTTAGATCAGCTTGACCCAGTCTGGCCATTCTCCTCTGACCTCTATAATTATCAAGGCATATCTGCGGGAGAACTGCCACTCGCTGGAGGTATTTTGTTTTTTGCACCGTTCTGTGTAAACTGCGAAATTGTTTTTCATGAAACTCCCAGGAGATGAGCAGTTTCTGAAACAAGCAGATTCTCAATCCAGCCCATCTAGCATCAACAACCATGCCAGTGTCAAAGCAAATGAGATCAGATTTTACCCCATACTGATGTTTGATGTGAACATTAACTGAAGCGTTTGACTCCACATGCCGAACTGTCCTTAAGCAATACACTGAACCCAAAGTTGCTCCTTATAGCCAGTTAGCGCCTTGCATGGCAGCTCTGCTACCATTGGTGTGTGTGTGAGTGTGTGTGTGAATGAGAACCAGTGTAAAGTGCTTTGGAACCATTTATCATTTATGCACGTCACTGCTATCAGATAACTCCATTAGCAGGTGTACAGGTGTTCCTATACATTCCTAAAGTGGCCAGTGAGTGTATAGTCATTGCAGTGTGTACAGTTTTTCACAGAAACATAAGGCCAGAACATTGTGTGATCAGCAGTCAGCTTTGGTTGGCACTATTTCCTTCTCAGCTTGGTGTGCCACAGTCTGCTATGCATGTACAGTATGTTCATCACTGTAAGGATTTTTTAATCATTCAGTCATGTCACAGTTCATTTGGTGCAGAGGCTCGTGGATACTTCCGTTAATATGCTAAATAATGCAGCCCAATAATGTGCCAAATAATGCAGTCTACAGTACACCAAACCCAAACTGTAACCTCAGTATAAAAAAATCATAAATAGTTTGTCAAAGTTTGCATTTTACTTTTTGAGAACAAGCCTAATATTCCAGGCAAGGTCAAAACTGCCGTGTGTTCATATCATTACAAGGCTATTTCATCTCTACTAAAAGGGAAATATAGTACAATCTCCAGCCAGCAGCAGAGTAGGAGACACAGAATGAGTCACACACTTCTGTATGATTTAGTGACCAATCCCTTAGCGTGTGGGTATGAATGGCTGCTGAATATGTTGTCCTTTCATATTTGTGAATATGGCAGTAGGTGTGAGGGGAAACAAAAATGATTTGGCAGTTAACGGGAAATGTGAATGTGTAGGTGTCCATGACTCAGTGGTATGTGTTAAAACAGTGGATTGCACATTCTTCTCCGATCTCTTTTATAGTGCATAGTGCACTGACCATGTGTGAGCATTTATTTATTTTATTTCTTTTAGAAAAAAAAATGAATACAGAGAAATTAAAGTGAAAAGAACAGGGAAGAGGTGAGGAGAAAATGGAGCAAGTCTGAGAAAGATTAGCTTATCTGAAGCCTCTGAGAGACATTTTTCTCATCTCCATTGCAGGGACAGGGACATGGAGGATGCAAGATGAGCTGCATGGATGGGTTTCCAAAACAAAAGCAGCCTCTTATCAGCTAGCACGTTCACAGTGTGGTAACACATCCGCTTCTTAAAACAGCTCAAGGACTTTCCACATCGTTCAGTTTTCTGGCACTCAGCACTTTGGGAGTGTGAGAGAGATCCAAGGCTCTCAGGTCAATTTACAGGTGAGGATTTTATTTTGTGAAGAGAGTGGGATTCAGGTTTGTACACAACTCACACATGGAAATAAGCAGTATAACTCATACCACTGAGAAAATGTTTAAGTATAAAGTCATTCTTTGCTGCAGTCGACTGAGACTCACAAGCGCATAAACTAGTGATATTTTTCAAGCTACTGGCTCAGTGTGGTCCTCTCATGCCCCCTAGTGGTGTACCAGTGAGACACTTTGAAATATAATTGGATGGATATTTGGTGTTGCACTGTAATGCAAACAGCAGCTGCTTGTTGTATGTTGTGTTGAGCTGCAGGATGGATGCAATATGTTTTGTTTCTTAATGTGATGGGCTTGTTTTCAGTTTGCTGCCAATTTTACTTTGGTTTGCATCTGTTCTTTATATTAGCATCAACAAAAATGGCTACCATTATAAAATCATAATTGTATTTTTCTCTTTTATACAGTTTTTACTGAAATAACTCCTACAAATAGTTTTTGGGTCCATTTTATTTTGGCCGTGTGATTTGGGAAGTAAAAAAAAAAATTGTATTTACTTTCTTAATCACATTTTGACAATTCAGGGGATAAAGTTCCTATACACTTTCCATTTAACCTCTGCCGGTATGCTGAAAAGCCAGGAATATTAAACAAGCAACTTTTTATGCTGATTACAGCCACAACCTCTAATCAGACAGTGCGATTAAATGACCAAGTGAATCTGTAGCACTCTCAAAAGACTCCAAAAATGAAATTTAGCCTGGAATCAGCGAATTGTGCTGAATATCTCCTTCGGTCTCAAAGCAGACTCAGTTTTTACTCAATCTAGACTAGACATGAACTTGGACTCATGTTTCATCATGTTCCCTTTCAGTCTGGATATTTTTAAAGACTAGCTGAATCAATGTCAGTTAGCGCGGTGTCTGTTAAGCCATTTGCACAGCCATTTCTAGCAATCAGTCTGACAAGCTGGGTAAGTGATGGATCTCAGTAGTCTCATGTTTCCGAATCTGTTCACACTTAAGGATTAAGGAGGCATAAATATTCACTCACCATCGTTGCAGAGCGGCCCTCCAAACGACGTCATACTGCAGTCACAGGTAAAGCCCTCCCACTGCTGCAGACACACACCCTGATTGGAGCACGAGTCTTCCTGACAGGTAGTGCTGGGACCTGCACAGACAGACAGAGAGAAGATTGAGAGAGTCGTTTAAATTCATCAATCAGAAGAACTGTCTGGCAAAATGACTATTAATTTGGCAACAACTTATGTAATGAATCGTCCAACACGTTCTGGTCTAGTACTGATTAAACTATGCGGCAATCCTGAGTGATTGTAAATTTACTCCATTTCATGTGCAGTAGGGCAGGAGGAGACTAAAACTAAGCGCAGTAATGTATTATGATGTATTATATGAGTTAATTAACTATAGACAAGCAAGGAACGAGATCAAATATAAAGTATTATTAATTTATAGTAGTTGGAGTATTATCATTTATTGAAATTTAAAGGCACAGACTTTTTATCGATCAAATCTGTTAATATTCTGTTACAAAATAATGACCATTCCTTTATTAGAAGCCAATTATTAGCATGTCCTTTGATATCAATATTGCTGAAATATTTCGCAAACAAGCCTCACATTTCCTTTCAAAGGCATGTGTTGTTCTTGTCAACGCAGAGCAGAAATACATCGCTACACTGTTTTTTTGTACTGTATAATTACTTTATAAAAATGGCTGCATTTTGTTGCAGTGGTGCAGTCAGCCTTGAAGGCAATTTTCGGCTCAGTGACAGCTCCTTTCAGTGGCTGCGGTAATGTTAACAGGTCTCCTTTGTGATAATGAAGTCTGTCGCTGATATTGTTGAAGTGGATGTTAAAAAAAATGCTTGGGGAAATGAAGCCCAAAGATAAACGGGGGCCATCTGGAAGGGGTCATCTTGTGCTCGGTGTCTAGTGGTGAAGCAGCAGGGCAACGGGCCAAGCATATTTCAGCCGGCAGCAACAGTTCTGTTCCCATTACCCTCAGTACTCCAGTAGGCATGTAAAGCAGCGCACTCAACCATCAGACCCCTCTCTTCTCCATCATCCAGCCATTTGGCCAATCAGCCATGCAGAGGTAGCGACAGGACAGGAGAGGCTCTGAGACGACAGGCAATGCAATCCAGATGAGCTCAGTTTCTTCTGTCTCTCCTTATATGTGTGTCTGGAGCTCATTTAAAGTGCAGGAGGAACAGTGTAGTAGGGCCAGTGAGGCACACAGCATGCACCATCTCCTAACTGGAGCCTTATTTAGCTGCAAAAACTCATTCTATTGCATTCCTATTATACGATACCAATATTTAACTGCATGGGGAATCTCAAATTAACCTGTAGGCTCTTTCCATCTGACTCTATTGAAACTTAAGGGGTCCAGACTACATGCAGTAGATGAAAGGGATCAGAATCAGGAAAGACAGTATTAAAGCCTTCATGCCTTCATTAACAACAGTACATAAATGTGAGCTCTAAAAAAACAATCATGACACAAAAGTGAAGGAGACTGACACAGGACACTTTAAGACTCTGGGGGATGTAAATACAAGTTTTTTGGACTTTTTTTTCAGTGCTTGTATTTACAGGGATGATTCTACTCCAGTGACATGTAGGTAGAAATGATCGACAACTTTAGACTTTCAAACTCGAGGAGGGGTTCAGGGAGGCACTTGGTTTAAACAGACATATATCTATCTACCTTGCAAGTCAGCTTTCATCAACGCAACTTTTGTCAGCCAAACAAATAAAGAAAAGCAAAATACACAAGATGTTAGTAAAGGCACAAAGATGTTTGTGATTACAGAAAATGAATAGGTAAAATGTGAAAAGCAGAATAGGGGGAAAAGGAGAGAGAACAAGACAAGGGGTTGGAATTGGGTGTGTGATAATGCTCAGAATTGAACACAGGAAAAGTAGATGAGATAAGGACATGGTGTTAAAAGTGCACAGCTACAGTAACATAGAGGAAAAAGGAGAAGATCACAGGGTGGTGGTAAATACTGAAAGAGTGGAAAATGAGAAGAAAAATAGGCAATGCCTTACATTAAGGTGGAATTAGTTAATGGCATTAATTCACATTAAGAAACTATTAACTTTAACATTAATGCATCATAAGAAATCATATTCAATATATGATTAACAGCTACAGTAAATAATGTATCTAAAAGCTAAACGGTCTGCACTTCTATAGCACTTTTTTAACCTTAGCAGTTCTATAAAGCACTTTACACTGTGTCTCATTCACCCATTCACACACACACTCACACACCAATGGTAGCAGAGCTGTCATGCAAGGCACTAGCCTGCCATCGGGAGCAACTTGGGGTTCAGTGTCTTGCCCAAGGACACTTCGGCACGTGGAGTCATGCGGGCTGGGAATCGAACCGCCAACCCTACGATTAGTGAACAACCCGCTCTACCACCTGATCCACAGCCGCCCAAAAAACAATAATAATAATAATAAGCAATTGTAAATATTTTTTTCCATCCTTGATGGATAACAGGTCCACATAAATGACTATAAATAAAATTATATGATACCAAACAGGGATTAGAAACGTTACAGGGACTAAAATGAAAATTTTCATTTGAATATAATCTAAAACACAAAAGTAGTCTAAATTGTTCCAGAAAGAAAATTTTATTTTTCCAGTTCCAATATGATTTCATGAATGTATAGCCTAAACAAAACCTAAACATTTTCCCCAACAGGCTCAAATTCCTGTCCAAAATGAATCCTTTCCTGCACACCTGGCTGCAAAAAGATATGACAATAAAAAGACTGGCAGGTTTTTGAAGTTGAGGCAATGGCAGGAAAATTTGTGTATTGTTCCTACAGTTCTGCAAGCAACAAATCACACTACAAGTAGAAATACACTCTGAAAATGTTAATAAACGTTGTTAATCATTTTTATATTTCCAGATGCAGTTGCACATTGTGTTCATGGTTTGTCAATGTTTGTTAATGCCATAAATAATGTTAGTCATAGGACACAAAGCAAAGCGTGATTGAGAAATAGAATGCTTGAGATGTGATTTGAATAATGACTTTGGCCTTAGTGCTTTCGGGAAAGGTGACCAGAATCAGTAATCCAATCTCCACATCTTCCTTTGCCTACCTTCACAGCCCCGCTCCACCTGTCCTGTAGTGCTCAGTGCGTCTGACAGCAGGTCCGGCAAACGGCCATTTAAGTCCACAGACGCCAGGCAGCCCTGAAAGCCCTCTTTAGAATGCACCAGCTTCGGTAGGTCCTTATACATATCTTTAGACACTCCTCCAACATACAGGTCACCTACAGAGTGAAGGACAGGGGTCTCAGATTGACTTACTGTAGTGCAGAGAAAGCTATCATTCTTGTAATGTTTGAATCTCATTAACGTTGTTAAATCTATCAAGGTGCTGCCCTCTGGTGGCGGAGTGTAAAATGTACTCCCGTACAAATCAGATACAATCAATCGAATCGAATCTGATGCAAAAAAGTAGAAAATGATAAGAAATGAAAGAGAACTGTGCAATTATGTTAAGTGAATGATGACCCCTACCTTTCAGATCCAAGTTCTTAGCCCCCATAGTGGTTTGTGTGGTGATCTTGGTGTCGATCTTGACTGTGTGTAAGTTGTTGGTGTCACGTGAGATCATCACGTTATGCCAGTGATTGTCGTTGAGAGGTGTGTTAGAATTGCCTTTGATGAGGTGAGCACCATTTCCCAAGTCGGAAACATAATGCATGTAACTGTTCGGTACAGAGAGAAGAAAAGAAACACAACCTGTTCAAGCACAGGGTGGGAAATAAAATAACTTCTATGATGTATCAATGCACCATTTATTAGTGAGACCATGGCTTTTGATTCTACATCAATATAATTTTGATTTTAATACTTAAAATGTTATTGTTCCATTCTAGTAGTAACAGTTCATACACAAGGACTTCTACTGCAGATGCTACACATAATATAAGGCTATATGATCACTGATATGGCGAAGCTTTGTTTGGAGACATTTATTTAACATTCATGGAAGAAGCCAGCACTTTGCAATATTCAGTGTTTTCCACCATGGGTCTTCGGGACACAGAACTTTCCGGTTTCTCTTTAACATGCCTCTGTAAAGGCTGTGTTTATGTTGGATTGATTTCAGAAAAAAGAGAAAAAAGAGGATATTATTGTTTACTGCTGCTACACTGTAAGCAATAACAGGAAACAACTTGTCTTGCGGACATTCTAGAAGATTGAATGTAACTGTAAATGGTTAAAAAGCATGATGTGTTGTTCAAATAATTGATATAAAAAATGAGAGTAATCACATTTCAGGGAGTGCTGTTTTAGGAAAATGATCCACTTTGGGGTGCTAACGGCATCACATCACACCAGGGTGGATTTTTTTTTTCAATAACAGCATGGCCTGAAGTGTGTTATTCCTTACATATCTTATTTTTATCTCACTTATTTGCAATAAAAGAGCATTTATGGCAATAGCAACAATGACGAGTCAAATATTGCTATTAATTAGATAAGAAAAGTAACAGTGTTCTTTTAAAAAATATATATATTTTTTGTTTTCCTTTTTTTCACTATAGGACAGTCATACAGAGAGAATGGGGTGGTGGGGGTATAGGGAAAGTGTTGTTAATGTTTTCCTTTCAAGTGCAGTTCACCTAGCAAGCAGCAGAGGGCTCTAAAAAGTGAAAATAGCTCCTTTAAGGCCGATGATTTAAACCTGAACAGGATCTGTATGTCCCATGCATCAGAGCATTATTAATGGACTGTTCATCAGTATGGAGGAAAGCAGCCCTTACCCTTTAACCAGTTCCACCACAATGAAGTCATTGCCGTCTCCTCGGTTGTAGAGGATCAGCCCATCAGGGGAAGTGGTCTTGAACTGAAGGAATAGGTGCATGGAGTAGTAGGCCTGCAGTGTTGGTAGGGTCACGTAACTGGTGCGAGACTTGAAGGTCACCGGGTCTGCCACGATGCTCTTGTAGCCAATCATTGCATTTAGCTCACAGTAGTCAATGTCCCCATTCTTACACAGGTCGATATAGGACATGCCATTGAAGGACAGACCCTGCAGGTGCCCGATGAAGTTTGAAGGAACAGCAGGCATGTAGAGCTTTTCTGTAACGATGCCCGTCTCGATGTTATGGAACTCTAGCTGCGTGTGGTCGCCTGTAATTTGGCCTTCAGAGGCAGATGAATCAGATGAGAGGTTTAGAGAAGGACAGAGGAAAAATTGAGTCAATGTGAAGAATGTGAAAAATGCAAAGTGAGCTAGTAAGATCTAGTGGGAGGGAAGAAAGCACTTTAATATTTTATAAATATCTTTTAAACCTGCCAGGAGGGACTGCACTCACTCTTAAATCAGGAAGGTTATGCAAATTTAATGTATTCCCTGAGTTCCAGATGCATTGAATGTTGAAGAAATTTTCTTTACACCCAGAAGGCATTATATACAAGCTAGTGCAATTACTGAACAAGAAAAAATTACATTGCATCAGCTGTAAAAAAAAAAAAAAAAAAAAATCCTATCTTCGTATGGTGATCAGCCATTTGTGTGTGTGTGTGTGTGTGTGTGTGTGTGTGGGATGAGGGGATGACGTGTACCTTCTGAGGGCTGCAGGTCATCCACTGTAAGCTTCAGATTTTTCCCCCTTCTGACCACACGGACCGTGTGCCATTCATTATCATTCAGGTTCTGACCCGCAAAGATGGTCTCAGGGCCTTTACCTACAACATAGTCCCATATATCCATTACCAACAAGCAGAGTAGGAGAGACGGAGGGATGGGGCAATAAAAGCAAAAGAGCTATAAATAATGAGGAGTAATAGAGAGAGTGAGAGAGAGAGAAAGAGAGAGAGAGAGAGAGAGAGAGCAAAATAAAAAGAGAGAGTTTAAGAAAAGAAAGAAGAGTAAGAAAAAGTGATCATATTTAGGAACAGCGCAGAATTAAACATCGCAAAATCACTCCTTAGCTCTCTTACACCACATTCACACACACATCCAAAATTGCAGTGATACTGAAAAGACATAACTATTTCACTTAAACAACCAATTTCTGTCCTGACATAATGCCCTATTTTTAAAGATCTGAGGAAAAGAAAAGCAGAGCAGATACCACTGGCGCTAAGAGAGAGTGTGTCCAATATCGACGTCCACCAGAGCAACACTTCACCTTTCAGCCACTAGATGGAGACACACAACAAGTCTTCTCTCCTCTCTCCCACAAGAACCTGTCCAACATCTCAAGCTCAAGGCAAAAGATGGCTTGCTGCATATTCATCTAGCATCCCTTCGATTCCCGAGTGTTTAAGGCTGCACATTCAAAACCCACGGAGTGTAAACTTCATTTGAGAAAGCAATTTCTCACTCATCCAGACCCCACCTTATCCCACACAGTCATGCTGCAGAGCAAGCGCACGCGACACTCGAGCTTCCGTTGGCTGTTGTTTCTGCTCATCACTTGGCTGGGAGCTATGAGGGCAGGATGTCATTGTCAGAGCTACCCGAAGCATGTCTCATTCGATAACAGGTAAAAAAGAGGCGCCATTAAAGAACTGCCAGGCTCGCTATCGATTTCCCATCCCTCCCTGCTCTCAATTACTGTGAACCCAGATCAGGCGGCCGTGAATCAGTCCGGGGGTGGGGGTGGGGGTTTGGGGGTGTCCCAGAGCTCCCTCTAAAGGAACTTTTTGCACTTTACATCTTAAAGAAGGAACTGATGATAGACAAAATTCTACCTCAAAGCATCATTGTGCTACAAGTGACAATGTCTATATCGCTTTACACACGGACAGTGACAACTATGTCAGACCCTTTGGCTACAATGCCATTGGTGATTAATATCCAGGTAGCACAAAAAATGCAGCTGACACCAAAAGCTTTTTTTCCCAGCTTGATGAAACACCTTGTTGCCATGGAAGTAGTGCAGGTGACCATGTGTCTGGTCACTTTTCTTCCTCTCCTCCAATATGGAGGAAAAGGGCAGAGTTAAATAAGAGAGTGGTTCTCCAAGCTGGTTAGAACATTTTGACAGGCCACAGGGAGAGTGGACACACACACACACACACACACACACACACATGCTTGTCTTTCTATTCCCTTATGAAGACCTTCTACACTGCAAAAAAATGCTGAAAATATCTTGAATATGGCCACATTTATACATCCATCCATTTTCCATACCGCTTATCCTACACAGGGTCACAGGGGTACTACACAGGGGGCACAAGGTGGGGAACACAATGGATGGGGTTCCACCCCATCACAGTGCACATTTGCACACACATTCACACACCACAGACAATTTGGAAATGGCAATCAGCCTACAATGCATGTCTTTGGCCTGGGGGAGGAAACCAGAGTACCCCAAGGAAACCCCTGAAGCACAAGGAACAAGCAAACTCCACACATGCAGGGCAGACACGAGATTCGAACCCCCAACCCTGGAGGTGTGATAGTCAGTTTATTTTGCTTCTTTCTAGAAAAAATAAATAAATAAATAAATAAATAAATAAATAAATAAATATATATATATATATATATATATATATATATATATATATATCTGCCAATAGAACAACACTATAGCAGGAAATACTACAGTAGATCAATTTGATTCTATTAAAGATATTGTTACATGCTAAGATGTCAATTCTTGCAGTGTGCTGACTTAATTATTAATGCAGCTAATTAATTACACGCCTGCCAGTAAATATAACCCTAACCTTAACCTCAGTGACCAAAATAAAAGCTTTTGGCATTTTCACTTTTTAAAATAAAAGCTGGATTTTATTTATTTTTTTAAAGAAAACCCAAACGAAGCAGGTATAAACAGCTATTTTGACTACATTCTACAATCTGCCACAAAGGATTCAGTGACCTCGCACTACAGGACATCATTAGCTGAACTGTATTTATGAGATTTGCAGAGGTGGAGAAATTTGCTTCATTAAAAAAGGATTAACATCCCTGATTTACAGGGAGTCTAAATATCTGCATGTGCTACAAACCAGAGGAAGTTAACAGCGATAAATAACTTAAACATAAAACCTACAGGCTCATACCAATAAACCCCAGCATTTCACTTATTCCTATAAAACCGGATTTTATAGAGATGAACTAAAAGGCTGTAAAATCAGGACGACCCACCGTTTTTCAGCGTCTGTTGTAAATGTCATTGTGCTAGATATGAGGCTCTAACAAGTCAAAATATAGCCTGGTTCAGCTGAGAGCATGCACTGACCCGAACATTTCTAAATAAATAACTTTCATCATGCTGTCACTCAGTACACATTAATAACCTATGAGTTGATGTGACAGCTTTCTGCAGCACACTGTCACTCTGGGGGTAGTCACAGCCCCTAATTGGCATCATCTTGCCCTGCAAATCATAAACACACATGTTCATACTTACGCACTACTGGAGACAATGAATGAAAATATAAAACACAAAAGGATAAAGTGGATAAAGTGTTCAAAATCTCTGCATCGTTTGTTCCAAAGCATAATAAATACTAAAACATACGTTCATACAAAATGAAGTGTTGGTCTCGCAAATGTAATCTACACTTAAGGAGAAAACAAGGAGGCACGTTATTATTTAAATTGTCACCAGAGTGCTGGTCAATGCTGAATTTTGATTGGTCAGATTGGTGTTGATTAATTTTTAATAACAGTTGCTTTAACAGTATTGTTAATGTCTTCAGGGTGTAGGACTTTGTGGTTTCTTTGTAATATGACAAGTTTCTTTTTATCTGATTATCTTTGAGAGAGGAAAAAAAAGAGAGGACGGTAGGAAAGTCATGCTGTTATAAAACACAGGAGAACAGGAATTTACTTGCTTTGTGGACTTTCGACAGTAAATGGAACTATAAATGGATAAAAATGAAATTTTTTTTAACAAATATAAAATTATAATTGTTGATATACTACCGTGGTATAAGACGAATAAGGCCATTCAGGACATGCTGTTTTTGGAAAAATCATCAATCCGCTTCATGTTCATTGATTATTTTCCTATAACGGCCTACTTTGTTGCGTTTTATTTCGTACCTAATACTGTATATCCTAATTCTAATAAGTCAATGGGTTTCTATACTCATTAATTATCCTAATTAAAACGAACGGCAAAATGGCTGCTGAGCTTGTGGATGGTTTCAAAAGGGTGGGATAATGTTCCACATTTTTCGGAATAAAATACAGCAACACCAATTTACTAACAAATTGCCTCATATCACAACATCATTTCAGCAGATTTGCTTCCTGTGCGACTTTCAAATCGAACTCACAGAGCGCACATTAGTGTCAACCTCTTTCTTAAGATAAAAGATAAAGTGTCAGCAGGGGAGGAGTAGTGAGAGTCTTTTCCATCACTGATGTGTTTATTACACAGAGGCCTCAGACGCTGCATCTCTATCTCTCGCCTGTGTTCCCTGCAGTTTTCCTGAAAGCATGCACACCTCGCTCTGTCAGCCCTTCCTCCTCAACTCTGCACTCTCTTCCTGCACACTGCACTTCAGCACATTTCTATGTAATTATCTCCCAAGGTACTGTGCCGCATGGGTGGACATCTGTGGACGAAGGAGACGTGGAGCACCCTGACAGCTTTCCCATAAACCAGAGGGATGCTCCACTAAGGAACTGACGCCCCAAGACTGCTCAATTCTCAGCTCTGAAATGTGGCCTGGATCCAGGGGCTAAAAACTCTATGCAACACTACCTCCCATGGGACCATGGGAAATGTTCTAGGAAAACGTTCTAGGAAATATTACTTAGTTAAAGGAAGCTTTCTGAAGTGGCAGTTTGTTAATTTTTTTTTTTTTTTGAATAATGTTATTAGTCCTGGGTGGTGAAGAGTCCAAGAAATATTCATGACAGACACTGAAGGATTCGTTGAAGGCTGCACACGTCTTACATATGGATGAAGAATGGAAATTTCTGTTGCACCAATTGATTTACTGCTAATAGAAACTGGTTCTCGGATAAACAAAACATTGGCTAGTTTATCATAGTGGTGTGTTGCATCACATTTACAGATTGCAGGCTTGTAGACTAAAGGAAGTCCTTCCAAGATTTCGCGATGGCAGAAATAAACACAAAATCGAGCAAACTCTGCAATATTCGGAGGAGCTTGCAATTTTTCAAAATTACCAGAGATTTTCCGTAGATTTGGGCCAAGACGCATGTGAAAATCACAACACACATTTAAGCCAAAGTCCTCTTCGAAACACCATGCAGAATAATTTTGTGCAATTGCAATTTTGCCAATTCAAGTAGATTTCTTAAAAAAGACACAAAAAACTCAAACAAAAAGTTGCATTGCAAAATGTTTTAAATGTCGCAGCAAAATCAAGCATTTTTGGTCACAATAATCGCAAATAAACTCAACAACACGAAATCCTGTACAGATTGAAACAAAGCCTCTCTCTAACACTATCACTACAGGACGGGGTCATTATTGTGATACAAGTCAAAATTTTGACATATTTTGTAACAAGTCATGATTTCGGAAAGCAGTGGCATCTAAGGGTGTTCTCCTGTCTTGTATTCCCAGGATCTGGACCAAGATAAAATAGTTACTGAACATGAATGAAGCCAAGATTTTAGAAATGTACACACTGCTGTCTGAAACAGAAGATAGCTCTTTTCTCCTACTTCACTTGCTTTCCATCTTTCCGTTAATTTTTTATCCTACATACGTATCTGAACATCTGGATGTTCATTTATTGCGTTTGTTATTATTTTAAATATATTGTCAGCACTGGCAAAAAAAAAAAAAAATGTCTTAGCAAGGGGAAATATCATGAATACAGTCAAATGATCTAGTATTTCCTATTACAAGATTACAATAACCCAAATATATGTTTATTAAACCCAGTTCTAGTCATTCTTATTCATTTCAAGCTTGAAATAATCTTGTTCTATTGCCAGATAATTTTGCTCATTTTAAGCATTTATTTCGAAAGAAGATAAATTATTTGCCAATAGATAATAATAGATACTTTCCAAAAAAAGATTCGACTATATTCAATGTTTTTAAGAAATATTAACATAGCAGGTTTTCATTCTTGCATTATTCATAGCATAAATTACCAATGGACTCTAAACGGTGCAACAGTAAAACATTTGTCCTCTTGTTGTAAGGCTGAGAGTATGAACCATGAGGATGCAATATCTGTGAGTTTATATACAGTATACAGAATAGGACAGTTAGCAGATTAACTGTTCTGCAGTATTTCACATGGCTTCATTTGCCCTCACCTCTCACTCCTAGCTTGGTAGTTGTTGTGCAATAGGGAAGCCTCAGCTACTATACATGTTTAAAAATATATGGGCTAGATAATAATAGTATAGATATGCCTATAACAAATTTCTCTTAGTAGCACAGGCTTCTTAAAAACTGATATTGCAAGATATGTTTTACATTTACAAGTCCTCCCAACAAATCAAACATACCCATTTATTTTATTTTATTTATGTGTTCAAGCTACATAGTGCCTTTCTAACACCCAAGGTCACTTTACAGATGGTTTGTAACACAATTTAACATAAAAATAGTACCGCAAGCAAGACACTGTGGGGCTTTGAAAATAATAAAATCTTATATTGAAATATTTAGGCTCTATTTAGCAGTTAGCAGCACTTTAATTACAACCTGCTGGTGCAACAATCCCCCGAACAAAACACTGGAAACAGTTGGATACCGGGTGGCTCAGTTTTAAGGGACAAACTGTTATTTCACTGGATGGCAACAGATTAAAGTGTCAGTCATTACGACAGGAGGTTTCGGGTTCAGTGCCCAGGCAACTGCTGCATGAACAAAGTTAGTGATTCTGCTCAGAATTGAGCATCGCTGAGACAAATTGGGTTAATGCCACAGTGATGGAGCAGCATCCTGGTGAGGGGACATAATTATATGACCATCTGTTCTAGCGCTCAGAGAGCAGGAGCTTCTGAAATGCTTCCTGTGAAATAGCCTTTTAATACTTTCCTCCAAGGATATGCTCTGAGAAGTGAACACAATCACACACTACACATTGAGCAGGAAGCAGTGGCAAAACATAAAGTGTTTGAACATGCAACACACACACACACACACACACTGACACACAAGCACACATTTCCCGTTCCCCTGCGTGTCACTTGCGAGCCCTGTGAGTGCCAGCACTCTCTCCTCTGTCTAGCGCACTATTTGCATTACAAATGAAACACGAGCTACACTGCTGCATATTTATGAGTGCGGCCATTCCAGTAAGTGGCAACGCTGTTGCATATTTATAGAGGAGGTTGTTCCAGTGAAATGAGGTTCTTCTGAATTCACATGAATCCCTCATTTGAGGAGAAGGATGCTCCAAACACATCTAAATGTCGTCCACTTGTCATCCATGAATGTGTCTCCAGGAGTACTGCACATTAAATCAGCAGCCTTCAGTTCATTCAATCTATTTGAGTGTGTATGCATGTGTGCTTTTATGTGGCAGTGCTTCTTTTACTTTGAAGACATCATAATGACAGGAGCATGCAGTTTTGAGAGGAATGCGTGAAAATTTGGCAAAAATGTGGCTTTTATTTAAAAATGTAATGGCACACAAAATGCTTGGCTAGCGTACCTTGACATAGGTCAAAGACTAAAAGAGTTCAGTTTTTAAGTTCATATTCTTAAAAACATGCCACAGACTTTAATCTGTACTGTTATTGTCTTAATTGAATTTTACTTTTTGTGTTTGAAGAATTTGATAGAACTGTAGTAAGAACTGGAATACAGGTCATTACACTGAATGACAATTCTGCACTTGTGTAGGTGATGTGTTTTTTTTTTTTTTTCCTGTGAAGAAGTTTACAGGACAGAGAGTTAAGAGTGAAATTATATAGTATAATATTTTCTCAGGCAGCGATAATATTTATATTATCAGGCAGCGTATAATATTTTACCCACTGCGCAACCTGTATAATATTCAAATGCAAATAATTTTTCATAAAATGGGCAGCCTTACAAACACCCCATGTCTTTGATGAATATACACTTTTATAGAAATATTCTTCCTAAAAGTTGATAGGGAAATGCTCTGTAGTAGGGATCTACGTAGAAAATTTAAGGCTTTCCCTTCAATTTGGCCCACGAGTGTTCTGCATTTATACATTTAAATATTTTTCTAAGAGTGTATGATATATTTAGTTTTTTTAGAAAATGGATAGTATTGGCTCTAGAATAGGATTGGGTGAGCCACGTATGAAGCCAGTAAAATCCTCGATGTATACACTCCTGTGACACATCACAATAATGAAATGACGTATTAATCAATAAAACTAAAGCAATAAAGCTGTTAAAATTAAGTCATTGAAGTGTCTATAGAATACCACAATCTTTGTCCTTTATATTCCTTAGCAAACACTTCCATTGTGTAATGCAAGTGCATTGTGAATATTATTAATACTACATATATTATTATTATTATTATAATAATTATTATATCATTATTCATTGAACAATTGATTTTATCATTTTTTGTCGGCATATTTTACAAGCATAAAGCCACTCAAGGGCTTTGCGTCATGCCTAAGAACATTTTTAACTGTGATACAATCAGTGTAATGCATGCCCTCTCATTGCTTACAGCTTTAATAAGACCTGGATGTGTGTGTGTGTGTGTGTGTGTGTGTGTGTGTGTGTGTGTGTGTGCATCTGTTTACCGATGTGTGAGTTTGTTAGTGTGAGCAAACATTGTGAGCATGTCATTGCCTTCGACTGTTTGCACAGAAGTGTTGTTGAGTCTAGCGAAGGCATCTGGGTCTTTCTCAGTGTGTGTGTGTGTGTGTGTGTGTGTGTGTGTGTGCATGCTCCCCTGCCTGCACAGGGAGGGAAGAGAAGGACACAGTCAGCCCCATGAGAAAGCTCAGCTGTGTCCTAGTCTTGGGCGTTCTCGTCAGGTTAATGCGGATCACTGAATTATTGTTACATTAACCGTTGTAGAATCAGTGTGGGGTCAGGGGCACTCCACTGACGTGAAGCACCACACCACCACACGCTTCTCTGTGCTACACTGCGTCATAAATAACATTCGTTTAAATTCACATCAAGCTTTCTTCTCAGGGTAAAGATGTTGCATTTAAATGTCCTGAAAAGTATAGGGAAAAAAAGCCTTTTCCCATTCAGCGAGAGCTCCTATAAAGCATGCTGTCAGACTTATAAACATGACAGGACATACAGTATAGGTAGGAGAATTTAAATAGGAGAACACACCAAAGTTAAAAAAAATACAGTGAATGTAAAATCAGGTAAGATTATTTTCTCTATTTAGTTATCCACATCCAGTGATTTAAAAAGGTCATATCCATGAAGCCTGAGAAGCTTTTGATTGGTTGAGGAAAGCAGGCTCAGCTATAGGAAAAAAAAAGAAAAAAAGTGCGAATGCTGTTGTTACTATGCAACACAAAAAAGGGATATTTTTGAAGGCCATGTTTGACGACTGCATCGTGGCTTTTAGAAAAAGATGGAGGCTGATTATTACCTTTACTCCCAATGAGAATGAGCCATGCCAAAATGAGTCACTCAAACACAGAGATGTGAGGAAACAAACACGCGCACACACACACACACACACACACGAGCGCACGCATGCTTTTTTTGTCAGACTCGTGACACACCTGCTAATTACCCAGAGCCCTTAAGAGAACAGACATCAAGCTAATCTGAGCAAATCAGCAAGTCACTGAATTCAAAATGGAAATTCGGAAAAGAGCAAGGAAACCACGAAAGCTTGTCTATCACCTTGCACCATTCTTTTTTTCCTCTGTTTTTTTGCTTTGCAATCTATCCGTTGGCCGTGTCCCGCTCTGCTGTGAGGTTAATGAGAATACAAAAATCACCTCAGCATCAGCAGCTCTGCCTCTCCTTCCCTGCTTTGAAATGAGAAAAAAAAACAACTCATCCCTTTAAGTACAATGGGAATGAGGGCGAAGAAGAGATAAAAAAGAAAGAGGGGGGAAAAAGGGGAGAATGACGGAAAGCTGGAGGCAGAGTTAAGGGGGATTTGAGAAGAGGTTCTCAGTAGAAATGATCTGCGTGAAGGTGTGGGAACTGCTGCAAGCTGGAGTGCGATCTGTGAAGGAGACGCTTAATCACGGCTCTTCATAGCCACAGCTAGCTTCATTTCGCCCACTGCTTTAAAATGGCTGCCAGAGAGCTGCAGGCTACACGCACACACCCACACACACACACACACACACACACACACACACACACACAAACGGTGCTACCTGACAACAATCTAGCTCAAGCTCTACGTCACTGAACCCTGGTGGACATGATAGCTACCATACCACACGCATACACACACACTTCACACATTTTCATAAATAAATTCATTCATTTGTTCATGTTTCACACATTTCATCATATTTCATTCAGCATTACAGAAGCAGAGCTAGAGGAAAGAGGGTTAAGGAAGAGAGTCACTTACTGGTAGTACAGTTAATCCTGATACAGTCTAGATGGGGAAGAACAGACAAGATGTAAATTCAGCCTTCAAGGTTATGACTGCAGACATCCATTACAACACACTGTCCACAAACTGGGGACAGACACACAAACGGAGTGGACTGGAGAGCATCTGTCCCACTGATCAGACACATATTTTCTCTCTCTATCGCTCTCTCCTCTCTGCCTCCCACGTCGAGATAATGAACTCCAGGTGGAGGGAACACACTCTCACATGCTGTCTCGGACGCTCATAAATATTCATATCCTCGCTGATCTGTAATATATTTAGAATTAGGCAAATTTGGCAAGTATAGAAATGTGATTATATTCCAGATCCATATGAGTCCAGAACTCCTGAATATTCAAAAGACGGCTGATTAATTTCTCAGCTCAGAAAAAGGCCGAGGCAGAAGCGAGGAAGAGAGAAAGGAAGGGAGAATCTGGTCAGCGTAACAGCATGCCCTCACTACCGGCGCTTCTGCTGCTCCAGTATGCACATATGTTAAAAACACATTTCCCTTTAATGAGCAAAAGAAGACAAATTTAATGTGGAAAAGGGCTGATAAATAGGACAGAGTGGGAAGACTTGTGTTTGTCCAGGCACACTGCAGCAGAGAGCTGGAGCGTGTCCACCGTCAAGCTAAGCCTCTTGGGAGTGGAGCTGAATTCAGAATGCTTTTCTGGGCATAAAAAAAAAACCAAAAAAAAAAAACCCAATACTTGCAAACTCTTGCAAAAAAGTCTGCTTTTTCATCGCACATGTAAAGAGTGTGTCATGCTTACGAGCAAATATTTAGACTCGTATTATCTCACATGGTGCAGGAAATATACGTGTGCGTATGCACGTGCGTGTGTGTGTGTGTGTGTGTGTGTGTGTGTGTGTGTATGTGTGATAGGTCACATACATATTAAGAATGCACGTTTAGAAATGGGTGTTTCTGGAACACATTAATAATAATAGTAATTAATTTTAATGAATACATATCGCATTATCCATAATTTTAGAGCTTTTCGGAGTATTTTAGAGTCCTCTGCTGTCTACATGATGAACTGTATTAAAACAATTCCCTACCTCTACACACCTGTTTAGGGAGCATCTTAATTTCTTGTAGTGTGCTTCTGCTGTATGGGGGCGGAGCCTATTAATGTGTAAATCCTAAAATTATGAACCTCACAAAATCCTATGCAAATCACGATTTTATTAAGATATCATCGAAACTGTACGATCCATATAGTTCTAGAAAGATTACAAACTGCACTCATAAATCAATCCCACACGTGGGTATTCTCATTTTGATTACAGATGCCACTGCCGTGTAGATTATTCAGACACCATTCGACATTCCTTTCACTACAAATAATTCAACGATTACATCTGAAACCCTCTTTAATGCTGAAGCGATACAGCTGCCTGTTCTGTGGCTACTGGAATAAATAATACATCTTATTTTAGTCTCTGCTGCAATGCAGAAGCTTCTTTTATCACCATCTTTTT
>JANDJT010000032.1:8490353-8510904 GCA_024331685.1 Stegophilus panzeri
CTGTTAGAAGTTTCTGGAACTCACTGTCAGCATAGGCTGTCTTGAATTCCATCTTTGGAGTCGTAACCAAGCACTTTTCAAGGATCTGGTGCACCCTAGAGACAGTGTAGTAACCGCTATTGTGTTCTGACCATAGAGGATGGTCCAGATTCAGCACAGTCTTGCATCTGTGTTAAAAACTACCAACATATACAATAACAACAACTGCAACCTTCGTACCCACTTTATTCAGCTCATTACTTGTCCCAATCAAAAATACATATTCTTATAAATCATTCCTATAAATATGTTCCAGACCAAGAAAAAAGTTCCACTCTTCTCTGTGACAGAGCTAAAAACAGTATATCAGCAGTTTTAGTTACCCGTGCTCTCCACTCCTCTACAGATCGTCATGACTGAATGAAGGAGCAGGAGGTTCCTGTGTGAGGGCAGTGTGCCCAGAGTTTGTGGCTGAGAGCAGGTTGACAATCCCAGGCATTGCAATCAGTAAAGCAGTCCCCAGTGAGAGCACAGACCCGTGCACAGTAAAGATAAGGTCTGCCTGGCTGCCCACTCCTGTGGGTTCAATAAGCCTCATCACGCAGGGCGCCAAAAAAGCTCCAATGCCTGACTGTGAGGCTTTGGCCCGGCGCTCGGCTCAATCCATGGCATGATGACGCCTCTATTACAAAAGCTGCCTAACAGCCATGAAGGGGCCCCGGCATCAGCTGCAAAGGATTATAATTAGAGGGACCATGAATTGCCCCGGACAATTGATCCGCCGGTGACAGTCTAATATTACCACCAGGGACATAAAAACTCACATGCTAAAGAAAGATGGGAGTGTGGGTGAGTGCTCCTGGCTGCTTTATTATTGGTTTTCCACTGGAGCGTTTGTTTTTGATCGTTTTCTGTAGCAAGGTAAAGAGCTGGAAATTGACCTCTCTTCTTTGTCTCATGCGGCACATTAAAATTCATAAAGTGTTTCGTGCCGAGCGTCTGCTAATAAAGCCGAGCTCTCATTCATTCTGACATGATACCACACACTATCAAAAAGACTTGTGTCTGGGTTTCTCAAAGCAATAAGGGCCACACCTATTGTGGGCATGAACTGCGTCGAGGGCCGGATTGGACACATACATCAACTCGGCCAATTCAAACTTGTTAAAGCTTTGAGGACTAACCAAGAACATGGTTTTAATCACATGGTAATGCATTCATATTTTGTCTTTAGGTAAGTGTTAAATGAATTTGATCTATTTTTGTATACACTCGGAAGTCCCAGTGGTCAAAAACAATCCACCTTCACTAAACTTCTAAAATTAAAATGGGTTAAATAACCCTAAATTATACAAGTCTGTGTATTTGAATAATTGAAGTCTTTCTATAATGTAAAGAGATACTTATAATGGGATTTATAGTAGCTTGGCATTACCCCTGAAAATGTGTAATCCCATATTGTGATAATGTAAAATAAAATAATAATAATTTCGAACCGTTGTTTCTAACTTGCACCCCTTGTGTTTTTCCTGCAGATGAAGAGTCTAGTGTGTTTAAGTGTTCTGTATCACGGGAGACAGAGTGCAGTCGTGTGGGAAAACAATCCTTTATCATCACGCTGGGCTGTAACAGTGTGTTGTTGCAATTTGCATCCCCCACAGGTAAAATCACTTTGGACCACAGTCTTGACAGAAACCACCTACAGGGACTCAGTATAGCTTAGTGAGTAGAGCTTTGAGCTATCAACCAGAAAGGTAGGGGTTCAATTCCAAGCTTTAATGCACAGTCACCTTTGGGTTCTTGAGCAAAACTCTTAACCCTGTTAGCTCCTGGGGCTCTGTGTGATATCTGACTCTGTACTCTGACCACAACTTTCATACAGGTTGGGAAATGTGAAGAAACATTTTAGGGACAGTGTAGCTGAGTGGGTGGAGCTTCAGGCTGTTAGCTGGAAGGTTGGCAGTTCAAATCCAGGATCTACTCTACAGTCACTGTTCGGTCCTTGAGCGAGACCCTTAACCCTGTCAGCTCCAGAAGTGCCACATGATAGCTGACCCTGCCCTGCGCTCTGACCACAACCTACATACAGGTTGGGATATGCGAAAAAACTAATTTCCTTTGGAATTAATAAATTACTCCCCCCCCCAAAAAAACCAAACATATAAAGGCTGTTTTAGTTTATTCTATATGTGTAATAACAAATAAAGGCTCTTCTATTCTCTATTCTATTTAAAATCTGAAATACACTGTGCTGCCTCACAACATGGAATATAAAATTGTTTTGTGAAATGGCAGATTTCTCCTCTTTCTATAACCTCCTGAAGAACTCGCGTGGACATGTGAACGAGCACTCGGTATTCAGTGAAAGGACGGAGGAGTCGTCAGCTGTACAGTACTTTCAGGTGAGTTCCCAGACACACGTGGAACCTCCCGTGTACTTCATTGTCATTTGAGGATGTGTGATGGTATCCTGTTTGAATGTGGTCCTCTAGGTGCTCACACGTTCTTTCTTTATTTTACCTTTTCAGTTCTATGGCTACCTCTCTCAGCAGCAGAACATGATGCAGGATTACGTTAGAACTGGAACTTATCAGCGAGCTATTCTTCAGAACCATACTGACTTTAAGGACAAGGTGATTGGAACCCTGCTGTTAGGTTGCACCCCGATTAACAGATCAAGCTTACAGATGCCTTTGAAACAGCCCCCCATAACCCTGCAATCAGCTGAGGCCTGCTGCCATGACAACCCCACACACACCAAACACATGATTGCATGCAGCCACTAGTTTGTTATTAGTCTTCAATATTTGTAATTCCAAGCACTACAGTGTTTCTCCTGCTCCAGGTGTCCCCTTTTCATTCACACTTCTGCTTACACACATTTTTGTTCTTTTTCACCTCTCGTTAAGTTCTGTGAGAGAGAATGGAGTGGCATTAGGTGATGTGTGAGTTCCTCATTCATGCTGGATGGGGGATTTCATTCTGTTTGTGTGTCCTCTGGGATGTTATCTAAAGAGAATAATCTTTTGATCTATGCCTTTCTTTAGTGTGCACTGTTCACTGAGGTCTTTTTAAATACAACCTTCTTCACTGTGGTGCATGTGCTAAGATGATTTATCAGGTTTTAGCTGAATCCCAAAACAATCACACAGATTGCACAACAATAATATACATTATGCTATTGCTCACTTATTACTTTATTTGATTAATAAATGAGGATAATTGATTATAGTTTTACAAAGGATAGACTACATTGTTAAAATAATTATTTTATTATTTAAGTTTTTATACAATTCACAAGTCCTTAATAGCCAGTACAAATTTCAATCTTGCATAGTGCATATAATATATTTGGTATGATGAAAATCACAATAGTTATCATTAATACTATGCTGCCAAAAACAAATTTCCAAATGCATTTAAAACTAAAATACTCTTTTTGAAAGTTAGGAAATATTTCTACATAGTTTTCTACAAATACTGGAGACTAAATGCAATCCTTTTAATAAGGCAATTAAACATTTTATCACTTTCTTGAACAAAATTCGATTGTAATATAGCAAAATAAAGTA
This sequence comes from Stegophilus panzeri, assembly GCA_024331685.1. Lineage (NCBI taxonomy): Eukaryota > Metazoa > Chordata > Actinopteri > Siluriformes > Trichomycteridae > Stegophilus > Stegophilus panzeri. The sequence goes on from JANDJT010000032.1 coordinate 8,493,905, forward strand.
CTTTTGTCCACTCTGACAGTGTAAGGTTGCAATGAGATATGCTCAGAACCATAAGTTTAGGTTATGCAATGCAATCTTATTTTAACATTTATTTTTATTTTTATTTATTAACATTAATAAGAGTATATGGTAATGTTTGTTATTTACTCTTGGATCTTGGATCTAATTTTACCTCTATGACTTATTCTGATGACTGATTCTCTCTTATACACTATTATACAGTATGAGTGTTCATTTTCATGTATTTTCAAGTATTTGATAATACATTTCGTTTAATGTACTTTGGTTTATGAGAGAGACTCTGCTGTCTCAGCTCTTTTGTGTGGTGACCCCACCTCACCCTCCAGACACTCATTTTTTCTATGTCTAACTAAATTCGGCAATGGGAAACAAGGGGGAGGGTGGAAGAGTGGTGCTGTGTCAGACTGATATCTAACACAGTGACAGCTGGGCCTGCTCCCCTTTCTGTCTTTTTTTTCTTTCTCTGCTCTCTCCCTCTTTTCTTCTCCTCCACAAAGCATATTAAACATCGCATTCGGTCAAAGAGGCCCAAGGCTCCACCCAAAAGTGTGGCAGCTCTTTGTCATTGTAATGAGGTGGTGATTGGAGTGCAGCTCTGTGTGTGTTTGCCCAGCACCCAGCCAGGCCTCAGTCTGCCCAATCTGCTTACACACACACACACACACACACACACACACACACACACACACATATTTGTCTTACCATCCTCGTGGGGACATAATTCCACTTCCACTGATATAATTATTAACACAGCTAGATAATGTTGTGCAGCCACCTAATCTAACCCTAACCATAACCTAAAAGGGACAAGAAAACTTTTCCCCAAATGTCCCCACAAGGCCAAACACTCTCAGATATCCCTATCTTTGTGGGACATTTGGTCCCAACCAATGTATAAAAACATGCCCACACACACACAGGGGGAGAATAGAGGGGGATGGGAGGGTGTGTTATTTTGGAGAGGAGGTGTATAATCAAAAGTGTCCAGACTAGGAAAGGGATGGGGCAAGAGGGCAATGTATGCCCTTTGACATCAGTGTATACCCTTGTCAGACTGGCAGGAGGCATCAAAACCAACCTTAGATAATGATTAGATTGACATACAGGCTAAATTTATGTATATTTATTATAATGAAAGAGACTGTAAATACTACTACTACTACTACTACTACTAATAATAATAATAATAATAATAATAATAATAATAATAATAATAATAGATGGAAAAAGAAAAAAAGGATTAAAAAACAAAACCTTCATATTACACAAAGCAAGGAATGTGTATTCATTATGACACTATTAAATATGATGTTCTTCAAGCTCAGTCATGCAAGATGACACAAAATGATTGTAGGAAGTAAGGTGCCCCTCTGAATGTTTGTATGAGTAAAAGTGACAGACAATAAAAAAGCAGAAAGTTTAAGGCCCATAAAAAATGAAAGGACAGTCATCATGCTCTGGGCCTAATTTTCTTCATAAGAAACAGTGCATGACTGCAAGCACTTCTTTGCGGCCACAGCTGCAATATGGTTATTGATATCAATTTACTCTTACCTTACTGAAGCATCTCACTTATCCTGCATTAATTAAAAAATATATGCTAGGAGCTAATGTGAAGTTCACATATTTAATCATTTTACATGCTCCTCTAAGTTAGAGTCACAATGGATTACAGCGAAGTGTATATATATATATATATATATATATATATATATCTCCATCCATCCATCCATCCATCCATCTATACAGCTTATACTTCAGGATCGCGGGGAACCTGGAGCTTATCCCAGAGCATCGGGCACAAGGCAGGGTACACCATGGAAAGGGTGCCAATCCATCGCAGGGCACAATCACATACATATCCACACGCCCCTTCATACATTCATACATTCATACGGACAATTTAGACATGCCAATCAGCCTACCATGCATGTCTTTGGACTGGGGAGGAAACCAGAATACCCAGAGGAAACCCCCGCAGCACAGGGAGAACATGCAAACTCCGCACACAGGGCCGCAATGGGAATTGAACCCCCAACCCTAGTGGTGTGAGGTGAACACTAAACTACTGTGCACCCTACATACACTGTTTCAGTAGTGACATGAAACCTTTTTTTACATAAAGTTTCATGATTTACAAAGAAAATATAAAATATATTTTTTTTTAACTTCACCTTTTAAAAAAAAAAAAATTTTGTTAAAAAACAACAATGGAATAAAATGCAAAAAAATATTTCAATATCATTTTCATAAGTTGAAATTTAGGTGTTAGGGTTCGGGACAGCCACCTCCCAATTAAAAGTACCCAATAAATGATGATTTTATATATATATTAAGCTTACTGATATTTTAAATATTATTGTGGGTTTCAATAGATAATAGAAGGATCTTAGTAAACATCTAAGATTTGAATACTTAAATGCTTTTTAAATGTGTTTTTGGTTGAAGGACAGCAGTTTGCACCAATTCTGTAGAATGGCCCATAGCTGCTTGAAATCCAACTGTTATTCATTTGATTTTGAACTGAACTGTATGTAAACATTTGCATATTGGGCTGTAGAAATGCACAGTTTTTCTCTTGGTAGAATACTGAACACTGTGTTCACTGAACTGTCAAAGCAATGAAAAATGCATTCACAGTTCAGTCCACATACAACTCTGTTTTGCGAACTGTGTGAAGAATTTACACTGAACTCGGTGCTGAGAAGTGCCTGTTAACAATTGTTCGAATGTAAACTATGATATGCATCATAACCCATTTCATAAATGTCCTTTGCTGAGTAAAAAACAAAACACAACTGTGATAGGAAAATAATCAATGATGTGGTTCTATTACTCCCCCAAAGTAATTCACTCCCAATGACATCTTACTCCGAAGTATTTATTTGTAAATAATAAGCAAAAATTATTAATTTTTATAAAGTATTTTCCAATGATTATAATCTCCTTACATACTTCACTATATAAACAATTACATGCTAAAAATATTTGTATAAATTGTCCACAACTCTTGTCCCTGTGTAAGTTGTTACTATAGAAATTATAACATATTAGAAAAAGCACATCAATATATAAACTTGTGATTCGAGTTGTAGATGTAACTATTGTCAGAGCTGCTGTTATAGAAAATTAATCAACTAGCTAGTTTCTGTAAGAGGATGTCAACTTCAGCTCAAGCAAACATTAATTACTTCCTCCACAACTGCCACATTTGGTGTCTTTTTGTTAAATCCCTTTCACATCCTCCTCCGCACATCCTCTTTCCCTTTCTTTATTCCTCCACTAACAAACTGCTCCAATTTGCCAGTTAAACAGTTGTGAGGTATGTGGATGGATTTGGCAGCACTCACTGGAGCAGCACTTCACCATCTCTCAAGCTCACAGCGTTTCTGAAGCTTGATAATGCAGAATTGCCACTAATCTCTATTGTACTAATTGGTCAGATCATTTCCATAATTCCTCTATGCAGTTGTGACAATGAAAACATAACTGATTGTGTTTGGTTGAAGCAGCCAGGACTTTGCTGGAGGGGGATTACTGTGCCCAGACAACTGGCACATTCTTAAAGGCAAAACACTCCCATTAAACAACTGGCCTGAGTCCGAGCACTTCACAGAGATAGCTCTGATGGGCAGCACTGGTGGACAATGATATTTAGCTCAGTACATGCAGAGAGGAAATGGAATTTATTGACTGTCTGTCTCTTTGTCTTTGCCCTGTTTTGCATGGTGCACTGTACGGGTAACTCTGGCTGTGAGCATTCATCTGGAAAAACAACAGCACTGAAATTCTGCCAGGGATGGAAATAAAAAAATAAAAAAGACAGAAAAAAGAAATACATAATGCACGCTTCAGTGTCTCTCTATGAAGGTGACATGGATTGGAAAGAAACCCAATTACCACAGTAACAGTAACGTCAGCTGTGCTGGCTGCTTCGCGTTCTTTCAAGGCCGAGCTGACAGTGGAGAGGCAGAGAGTGGGTGGAGATCCTGTTCAACCCACAACCACCTTAAAACTTTGCAGGTTTGGCCTATTATAACATGTAAATTATATAGCGCAATGCAGTATCTGCCCAGAGAACAGCCTGACATTTGCAGTGCAACTCATTTTAGCTCAAGAAATGATGGACTCCTTAGTCACAGTTTCCTTCATGATGACACAGTAATAGTCAATTCCTAAATGAATGAAATGTATTGAACAGCCATGCAAAGTGACAACGACTCTACTTACATGGCACACAAATCTATAATAGCAGTGAAAACCATTACTCACCTCTCTCACAGGAGCGACCTAGGTAGCCAGTCCCTGAGCAGTCACAGACGTAGCGGTTCCAGCCCTCCCTGCACGAGCCGCTGTTCAGGCATGGGTTGCTCAGGCACTGTTTTGGAGATTCTTTAGAGCAGGAAGGTTTGACACCTACGGCTCTCTGGGCCTCAGCGATGCGCCGGATGTCTTTGCTCTGGCCATCCATGAACAAGTCGCGCACGCAGCCCACGTAACCATAGTTGAGCAGTGCAGTCCACACCTCGGTGGGAAACACCAGACCAGCGCGGTCTTCCGGCAAACCACCAAGGTACAGAGTGTCATCCAGATCCAGGATCTCACTCTCTCCAGGAGCATTATAGGGGGTACGTACCGAGTTGACAGAGATGGTGCCTGAAAAGAAACAAGAATTGTTAGTGGTTAGTGGGGCAGTGGTTATGATGTTGGACTTCTGATTGGAAACTTGTAGGTTCAAATCCCAGCACTGCCAAAAATGCCACAGCTGGGCCCATGAGCCACTGCTCAGTTGTATAAATGAGATGAATGAAAGTCACTCTGGATAAGGGTGTCTGCCAAATGCCATAAATGTAAATGGTTAGAAGTTTAAAATTCAGTTCATTCTTCTTCAGGTATATTGGGGTCACAGAGAATCCATTGCCTTTTCTGCTAGGCAGAAATACACCCTTGAGTGCACCATGCACAAACACCTTGGGGCAATTTAGAATCGCCAATCTACTGGGATGTTTTTGAGAGTAAACTAGACAACCCAGACGAAACCCACATGGACACAAGTTAAACTCAGACTTGAACCAGGGATCTTGTAGCGGTCACACAGGAATGCTACCCACTTCACATTGCACATTGTAATGTCTAATGTGTTTCTATAAATGTAATGATCTTATTTTAATGGTATAAATTTTATACCATTTTATTTTGCAGGCAACAAAGAGCTGTAAATGTTACACACGGCTCTGTTAGTAACTTCCAAAAATAGTAGAGTGGGATTTTTTTCAGGCATGATATGAACCCTATTTGGATTGGTTCACTGACTCAGTTGAAATGGGACAATATTTAATACTTTTTAATAAAATGTAATACCACTTAGAATAGTGGCCATTACAAGAGGATTAAAAACCCATTTGGAGTACATTAAGTATATAACTTCAGTATGTATACCATGCATTAAATAGTCTATGAAGTGTTTCAGTCATCCAAGCCATTGAACTTTCCAGTAGTAGTAAGTCTAAGCAATTTGGTAAGAACTTGCCTGGCACTTCTCCCTTAATAAGCGACACTAATGATGTCATGAAACATTTTAAGGATGGCATGACAGTCTTTGGACCCCTGAGATGTGAATCGCATGCATGAAATAGGATTTTTACTGCTTTGGGGTAGATATAGCATGACAATGTGCTGCACAGTAAAATGAATGATCATGGAACATTATACAATAAACTGATAATAGCAGAGTACGCACAATCAAAATACAGTTAGGACATTTAGTCCATTTGTGACCATATTCTCACACACACACACACACACACACACACACACACACACACACACACACGCGCATACACACACACACACACACACACACACACACACACACACAAATCCTAACACTATAAGTCCGTAGCCAAGAGCTTCTTATTAATATTAATTCACAAAAAATATTAATGAAAGCATTTTCGTCAGAAACCATAGCAGTACTTAAGTGGGACTGATATACGAAAATTGATGAAATTCCAATTCACAATGGTATATTAAAATTACATAAAAAACAAAGTGCAAGAATTAACATGCTATTAAAATGCTAATTGTCAGCTTATGTGTGTAAATGAGCAGGATTTAAAGTACTTAATATTTAATTCAACATATACTTACAATTCACTAAAGTACTGTATCGATTTAAACAGCACTTTTAATTAGCAGACTGTACCCTAGTGAAACCATGGCTTTGTGGTTGGTGATTATTTGTAGTTATCTAAAGGAAAACCAGTTAGATAATGTGCACGCTGGATTCCTGAATTCCTGACTGACTGCACAATCATCGCAATACCATCATGGTTATTTAAAAAAAAAAAAAATGTTTTCATTGTAATTAAAACTTTTCAAACATGAACTTGATTCAAAATGGATCACAAGGAGCAGCCGTTTTGGATTGTTCTTGATTTGGTTTCATAGACATGGCAACCAGTTAGCAGCTACTTTTACCTTTAATATTCTTTTTTTATTTTTTTATCCTGATCTCATGAGAAATCCATACTAATTAGGGCAATGTGTTTGGATTTTGTTCAATTGCACATGAATTAAGTCATTAGAAAAGGTCTGAACGCTAACTCCACCCCTAATTCTAACCTTTGTTTACAGCTTAAGTCAGGCGAATAGTTACAAATTTGCAAGCAAGCGTGTTGAATTTTTTTTGGGAATAGATTCAGCATTGCGATCATTTCAAAGGCTTGATATCAGTGCCACCTACAGTTCTTAGCTTAAATTTTAGCTTGACATGGGTACAGAGGTTAATATAACCGATAATGATCTGCCTTCAAGGCAGCACCTCACATTGACACTAATTATATTAAAACTCTTTTATGGAGTCTAAATCAGCCTCATTGTTTTCTTGGAGACAGTTCACTAACAACATTTAAATCCACAGTGCAATTCTGCATCATCCCCCACCTTCATTTAGCTCCATTACATGCTGCCATTTTTCATGCCTTAAAGGCAACGACAAAAGAAAATACATTATTTGTGTGATGGGCCTTTGCAGTCAGGGGTGTAATGTACATAGAGAACTCTCAGAGTACTTTTTATTAATGTTTAACTGCCCAAGTTCAATAAAACACCATTATGATTTAAAATATGAGTGCTATTGGCCATCTGCAGTGTGAGACCTTTATTGTATGGTGAAACGCAAACTATTTAATCCTTAACCAGGGCTAAATTGGTATAGCTGTAAGCAAATGAGATACCGGTAATGGGAGTAAAATACGAAAGAAATACAGACTGACAATAATAATCCAAACTTTAAAGTTAAACCTTAAGCCTGCTTATTACAGACAAGCTGAAAATGTTTCACATGGTTTTTTTCTCCTTGGTCACACTTTATAGTATTAAGTGTCTATAATTTCTATGCAGTTACATGTGAACTATACTTGCGACTTTAATGCAACTACTGAGGATATCCAATATTAAGTATTAATACATAGGAATCAAAGTCCTTTTTGTCTTGTACACAATAATATCTTGATAGTTATAGCATGACTTTCTGTCTCAGGTCACGTAATTGCACATGTAACAACACTGTGAGTGTAATTTTATACATAAGATAGTGGTTTTCCAAACTTTTCTTTATAATTGTTTGCATCTGGGTTTGCATAATAAAGCACAGTACATTGCTAGGGTACTGCAGATTTTATTACAGGACCAATATTGTAGAAACTACACAGTAAATGCTAAGTTACATGTTAAAATAAATGGACAGCTCCTGTGTAGTATGGAGGTATTGTAATCATAAAGAAATGTATAATTATAAAACCAGAAGTCCATACAAACTGCATTTCATAGTTCACATGTGTAATTAGCTAATATAATGTTATGATAACTGACAGTGGATAACACACGTGTAGACCCACCTGCCAGACATCAGTACTCACATTACAGTTCTTCAAAAATTTGTAGGTTTCATTTGTTGTACATGTCACTAGGTGACATTAATTTTGTTTCTCTTAATTAATGTTGTTACATCACATCTTTCTATTATTTAAGCTCCCTGACATGCACGTGTGCACACGCACACACACACACACACACATACACACACAGACACACACAGACACACACAGACACACACACACACACGTACACCATCTTGTCCAGTGCACTGAACTTGGCGATTACTGCCCTAAATAGCAGCCAAACATCTCTCTCAGGTCATCAGTAATGAGCATGCTCCATCATCCAGCCTCTGGTTCCCAGTGCTCACAGATTACACAGCACAGAATTCAGCATTACCGTATGGTGGGCCTGCCTCTATACTTCCTCACACACACACACAGAACATATACACATACACACACACACACAAACACACACACACACATACACACACACACACACACACACACACACAAACATAAACACACAAACACAACATAATACAAAGGCCACCTGAGTAAACACACTCATTTTATTCATTAATTTTTATTGAAGCAAAAAAAAAAAGTTATCCAAACTTTTGGATATTTGGATGTGAAAAACTAACTGCCCCTTAAACTTAAAATCTAGTTGTGCCACCTTTAGCAGCAATAACTGCAACCAAATGCAAGATCAGTCCTTCACTTACTTCTAGGACTAGGACTTACTCCTATGCTTTGGATCATTGTCTTGCTGCATAATCCAGGTGTGTTTCAACTTACGGACTGAAGACCGGGCATCCTAATTTAGGATCTTTCAGTGTCTTTCTGATAGTGACGTCATGAACAGTGACCTTTATTGATGCAAGAGAGGCCTGTAAGATCTTGGATGTTGTCCTTGGTTCTTTAGTGACTTCCTGGATGAGTTGTTGCTGTGCTCTTGGAGGAAATTTTAGAAGGTCGACCACTTCTTGGAAGGTTCACTACTGTGCCGAGTTTTTCCATTTGGAGATAATGGCTCTCACTGTGGTTCTTTGGAGTCCCAGAGCCTTTGAAATAGCTTTGTAACCTTTCCCAGACTGATGTATTGCAATCACCACATTTCTTTGAATTTTGGCATAGTGTGTTACTGAGTAAGACCTTTTAACTAACTCCATGCTGTTGAAAAAGTTCTATTTAAGTGTTGATTTGATTGAACATGGTTTGCTGTAATCAGGCCTAGTCCAGCTGAACCCCATTATGGATGCAGTTTCATAGATTTGGGGAATTAATAACTACAGGGGCAAATACATTTTCACACAGGCCCAGCTGGTATTGGATAACTTTTTTGCTTCAATAAATAACATTATCATTTATAAACTGTATTTTGTGTTTGCTCAGGTTGCCTTTGTTTTATCTTAGATTTTGTTTTAATTTCTGAAACAATTTAATATGAGATATACACAAAAACATAAAAAAATCAGGATGGGGCAAATATTTTTTCAAAGCACTGTATATGCCTACATACACATCCTGTGCGTGTATGAGAATCTTTGGGGTGTGTGTGTGTATGTGTGTGTCTGTGTGTGTACTATAGGCAGCCAATTCATACAGACTGCAGAGTGACACAGCACAGCTCATTCTGTTTGGCACACAGTGAAAGTCCCATCTGTCGGTCCCGTTTCAGATTCTCATAGCCTGCCAATCTCACAGCTTTTTTTTTCTTATTTTCCATGCCATCAAAATGTGACCAAACTCACTATGGCAACAATGCAACACTGTATTAGGGGGCTTATGCTAATCTCGTTTTAAAGACGTGATGGAATTGAGCTTCACGGATAGCGTCTATGGAGTATGCCTGGAAGAAAAATACAATTTAAAAACCATAGAGAAAATGTCTCCTCTCTCTCTCTCTCTCTCTCTCTCTCACTCTCTCTATCTCTTTCTCTCTCCTTTAGCTGAGCCTTATTAAATCCCAATTGAATACTGCATTACCGTGAAACTAAAATACCAGTCTTGCTTTAGAAATCTGATTTCATAATTGCTCCATGCGCCATTTAATTTTCTCCACATAATTCTCGCTCGCTCTGCATGTCTGAATTAATGTAGGTGACCTGCATATCTATCTCTGGAGAGAAGAGGAAGATGAGCATTTTTCATCAAGGAAAAGAAGCCTCAGATCAATAAGACAAAATTTGGTGGCTGGAAGGACATAGGACCATAAAAGACCACTCTCCAGATTTCAGGTAAGCATGTCACTGATGGAAGGAAGTGAAGGAGGAGGGGAAGAGTGAGGGATGAACTGTCTTTATTGGGCAGTGCCAATCGGTAACACTCTCCCTCCTGTGGGAAACCGACTTCTGGTTTCCATGGCAACTTGTACAGAGAGAATAGTGGAAGCGAGAAAGAGGAAGAAGGGAGAAAGAAGGGGGCCATTCGTATTTAAATCTCAAACTGACGGAGCATCTTCAGGCTTTCATGCCCATTCATATTTGAGGCAAAACATTAAATGCCAATAAGAATCCATCTACTGCATCACTAAATATACACTTAAGGGTACAATAAATAGAATTATCTATGGAAATGAGACAATTTATTTTTATTAGTTTTTTTGAAAGCTCACTGGAATGTGAGAGTTTGTAAAATGTCTTTAGGTTGACAGTAATTCATATAGTATATATGTATATATATATATATATACTATAATATGATTGTAACTTTACTAACTCATCACCACATATACTAGAAATAAAATAAATACAACTATTTTACCTGATCTGCCATCCCTCTGGAAGTCCACATGGTACCATTCTCCATCGTTGACCTTTTTGTTGACAGCCCTGGTCTTGGTTGTGCCCGAGCCCATGTCTAGTAGAAGGTAAAGGTGGCCATCAAGCATCTCAATGGCAAAGAAGTCAACCTTCATAGTTTTGGGGCCCTTGGGGTCTTTCTGCTGCTGCTGCTTGGGTTTGCCGTGGCTAAAGAGCAGCAGTCCATTGGGCTCGGTGGTGCGGAAATCAAAGGAGATGGAACCAGCCTTCTTTGCAGTCCACTTGCTCAGGATGATGTAGGACTCGGGGGTCTCAAAGGTGACAGGGTCCAGTGTGGCCACGTTCTCACACTTGAAAGCCACCATTCCACTAACCTTCATCTTGAGGTCGCCTTGTTTGGCCAGACGAGACAGCTCCAACCTCACATCGTTGTTCTTATACACAACCTTTACATGCAAAACAGACGTACAAGACAAATTTGAGAAAAATACATTGAGAACGCAAACGCCAATGCACAGACTGACCCGCTGTAAATACACCTTGTTTTGTAAAAACATCAGTAATATATCAATTTAACTGTCACTTGCTGGTAATTTTCACTATTTTAACTCCTAAAACTCCAGTTTATTGTTCAGTTATTCATCTTAAAAACTATTCAGTACCTACTGTGTCTTATTCACCTTAGTGAAAGTAAGAAAGGGATATATCTATGTGCAGAATTAAAGTATGGGAGATGTGTTTTGTGTCCTGCAGAAATTATAGTACCCATGATATTTACACAGTTCATATGATATTCATTCATATTTCTTTGGTTGAATCTGGTTGAAAATGTACAGAATATTATACTGAATTGAAAGTATGGTTATTGTGTTTATACCTAAATGTACTGAAATATGATTATATGATATATATATATATATATATATATATATATATATATGAAATTGTAAGCAGCAAAATATTTCGCCAAAGTACACATTGCCTAAAATGATAAAGTATAGTAATGAAGTTCAAATACGTAATTGTTTTTCATGTCTGCACATAGCAGTTACTTTATTAATCTGTTAGCTGAATAAAAATACTGCTGAGTAAAAAGCTCTTTTGTGCTTGAAACCAGACACAGATGATATCTTTAAAAATCAGCATGAAAGTGCATTTTGTATCATATCTGTATTGACCGATGATGCAGTGTGGTGTGCGAGACCGTACTGAGTTAGTGTAATTTCGCATATTATCCATTTTTTAAAAACACTCCAGCCGGCTGACATTTTTTTTGTCTAACTGCACTTTTTTCTTTTCTCCACTGGCTGAAACACTGTGAATTTCGACCCAGCAGCAATCTGTGAAGCGCTCAATAACTCTCTCTCTTTTAATCCCATTTCGATTTCATTTGAGCCAAGAAAGAGATAATGGAATGCGGATATAATAGAGGGATACTGATGATGCTTCAGAAATGTCAATCACACGGCCAGGCACTAAAGCCATTCCTGCAATTAACAAGCCATGCATGGTTTTTTCCCTTTTCTTCTGACCTGCCCACTTTGTGTGCTTCATAAACTCTGATAAAATTACAACCTATATCTAATAAAGCACTGCATGTGTAGAAGGGAATGAATTAGGGGGTTGAGGCAGGGATAAGGACAGGACTCCATGTGTATCTGTGTGACATGAACTGGACCATCAGTATACTAGAATATGTTGAGCAAAGGTTTCTGTAAAATAAATCCCTCTAATGAAGGATACTATCAATTAAAATATATAAATAAAATAAAAATAAAATAAAAATACACATACCACCTACATACAGATACAACTGTGTGTACACAGTCAACTTTACTACATTCACAAATGTGTACTTGAAACAAATACCAGTGCTTCTTGACCATCATAATTACACTGATCTGGTGTGAATGAGTAGAACAGAAGATGAGTCTGGAATCTTCTTGCTGTGGCTTATTGGCAGAGTATAAAGGATTATCATGTTTGTGTTTACAGGTTTAAGACCTTGGGTAGCCATTCTAATCTGGAGAAATGACATCATTACAGCATGGCCCAAGAAAGGGATTACATGTGAGCTCCACTGATGGTACCAGTCCAGACATCTGCTGCATCACAAGCTTCACCTTCACACCCTGACAAATAAGCTCATTGATTTCTTGTGTGTTGCATTTGAGATGAATGCTTTAGCTTCAAAGCGCCTTTGCTGATCCTGAACTGTGCAGTTCATGTGGTCAGGTGTGTCAATATGATGACACACAGTTGAGTTGTACCAAAAGCTACTTGTCTGATCTTAGTAATAACCAAATCAACAAATCTGTTTCATTACCATCCCGAATCTTTAATCAGCCTGCCTTTAACTTTGTTTACCTGTGTAGTCTGGGTCACCCTGACCAAGCCATCGCAGGGCACAATCACACACACATTCACTCACTACGGACAATTTCTAAATACTAGTCAGCCTACAATGCATGTCTTTGGACTGGGTGAGTAAACCAGAGTACCCGGAGGTAACCCTCTAAGCACGTGGAGAACATGTAAGTTCCACACAAACAGGGTGGAGGCAAGATTTGAACCCCCAACCCCGGAGATGTGAGGCAAATGTGCTAACCAACAAGCCACCCCATTGTTACCGTCATGTCTGCTTTACGTTTCACTTTATATTCTTATGTATTTTCCATTGTTACGACAAGGATGGTCAATATGCCTAGCTAACAGTTGTTATTTGGGGATAAATTCAGTTAAATTTCAATTCATTTGATTCGACTGGATTCAGTTCAGAAAGAAAGTTGACTACTAATGAAAACCTGTAAATGGCCCAAAACGACCAAAATGGCTCAGGACCATGGTTGTGTTTTTTTGTTTGTTTGTTTGTTTTCAGTCAGGGAGGCAGAAGACAGTAGGAGGCAATTGATCCAACAAACAAATGGTAAAGTAGTACACAGCAACTAGTAATGGATAGATAGAAGTATATATTTTGTTGCTGTCATTTCAGACAAAATGGTGCCATACTTAGTCAGAAGCAAGAATGGTGCAGATTTCAGTGTCATCTCATTTGAATATGGATATAGAATGCCAAAATCCTGGCTGTGCTGGGCAAAATGTAGCTAGCTATGCTGATAGCTAGGCTACTCTGCAAAAATTGATCTCAGCCACATTAAAGCCATCCTTTACAGAAATGTAACAACTACATTACGAGCTACATGGAAATGGAAGCTATATCCAGATTGATCTCCCAATTATGAATGTCCAAATTACACACAGCTGCCCCATCATGCCTACCAGGAAGGGATTACAAGCCTATAGGGATTTGATCAGAAGACAAAATTTCTTTGCGTTTTACAAAACATCCATCCATCTATCAATTTTCTGTACCACTTATCCAGGACACAATCACTCTCACACACACACACACACACACACACTACAGACAATTTGGAAATGCCAATCAGTGTACTGCTTCTTTGGACTGGGGAAGGAAACCCCTGAAGCATGGGGAGAACATGCAAACTCCACGCATACAGGGCAGAGGCGGGATTCAAACCCCTAACCCTGAGGCAAATGTGCTACCCACTAAGCCACCTTGCCCATTGTTTTACAAAATATGTCACTGTTTACTATAGAAAGCAGTAATCTTTCTCTTTAACGGAAATTTTTAAAGCGCTATGCTCTAAACTGGGATGGAACAGAATGACTGTGTGTCTGAGTGTTATTCTTAAGTTTGTGAAAAACACAACTAACTCAGAGAGTTCACAGCACATCATCAAATTATAAAGCAATAATACAGAAGAAGACTTGTGTTACAGTGAGTTTATCACAGGTGAGGGTGTTTTTAGGCATGATGTGAAGCAGAGTACCTGAAAACCCCTTGACCATGACAAAATCACTATAACCCACACCTTCGAGTGGCTTATTGCTTTTATAAAATGGTGACTAAAACAATAATGATAAAATCCAGTGATCAATAAACAATTACATTTATTATTAATACAATTTGAAATGAACAATTCTTCCACCATGCACTCTAGTAGATTATCAGTAAGCTTTAGTTACTAAGCAACATAAAGGACAGAGATTACAGTATTCTATGGACAAGACAGTGGCCGTCAGGAAGTGTAATGGATTTATTGGTTTAAAACCTGGCACATTAATTACTGTGATGTGGTCACAGGAGTATCAAGGACTCTACAACTGCTTTGTATTCAGCTTAGCTGATCAGAACCTGAAAAGTTGCACTTTTCTGCAACTGGCACACCAGATGGAGGCCCCAATGGGACATTTGAGAATCTGATAAAGACTTTATATTTTTTCTAGTCTCTCTACCGCTGGCTAAATTTCCACATCCATGTTTCTTTCTAGTGAAAAAGAATATGATCACAGAGCATCCCACAGAGGGAGCTTTCCCACTAATAGAAAGCTTACTTACCCTATTAGTCAAACCTTTAGCTTCCTCGTAGTCTGAAAGGTTATTTATCCTGTTTGTCACGCTCTTGTTTATTTTGTTTATTGCTGCTGCTGTTGACGATCTGTGACCTATTTTCAAATTAGCAGTCTTCAGATGTGAGGCAACCTCATCAGCAATATTAATTAGTGAATGCATTTCAGCTGTGCTGGGTGTGTGTTGGAGGCAGCTTATGGGCCCTGCGCTAAAAAAGCACCACAGACTGATAAATAATTCTCTCAGTTGTTGATTTGATGCATAAGGTTTGGTGTTTTACAGGGCAGAGAGAAGTGATGTGACTTTTCATAATGTGTAAAGGGACACCTCTAGTGGGGCAACACTGACAAGAAGCAGAACAATGCTCATATCAGCCACTACATTTAAAAAAATCACGATATCAAAATGTGTGTGTGTGTGTGTGTCTGTGTCTGTGTGTGTTAGGTGTGTTAGCAGTTACAAAAAAATGCACTTTTACATGAATACACAAAAGATTTTTGCAAGTTTATACAGATATGCAGTAGGGTCTGTCTGAGGAATGTACAGTACAGAAGGTGTATTTTTAAAATTCGTATATGGAAATGAGAGCAGCTCTAAGTGGGTGTGTGGGCATGCTTTAAGTCCATATATGGAAGAATGTATAATATAGTACTAGTACTAGCATTAACAATAGCAATTTGTACTCATACAGATTCTGTTATCCAGCTAGCTAATACATGAGTCCAATTCACTACTTATGCTAGCCGGTTAGCAAACAAAAAAGCAAAATTTTCAAAGAATTCTTTTAGTCATATTCATAAATGTTTATAATATTCATTACTAAGGCTAGCTAGTTATAAACCTAACAGGTTTTCTGAAAGGATTTCTTAGATCAAATTGATAAATGTTCATTATCTTTACTACGAATCCTAACCAGCTAATGTAACAGGGTTTTTTTTTTGTTGTTGTTTTTTGCTTTGACATTATTGTTCATTGAGTTCTATAAATACTATGCCCAGTGGCTGCAGAAGTGTTTGTCTCATCTTCCCCCACAGGTTCTGTAAGGAAAGGGAAACTTGTCCTAATAAGTTTAAGTGGCATTATTCTGCACTTCTGTTGCTAGCCAGTGTAGTAATTTGAGATAACCCAGCAGGTTTCTGTGGCACTTTCTTAAGTCAAATTCATAATTATGTTTATTATCATCTTTCCTAATGCTAGCCAGTTAGCTAACATGAGCTCACTTAACAGGATATCTGAGAGCCGGGCGCCTAGTCAGAAATGTTTTAAAGGGCTAGCCTTTGAGTTTAATATAATTCTGTCCCACTCAAAGACACACCCATTGGTCTGCAGACAGAATCCCTTTTTAAAATTGAATTTAAAATTTATTTTCTGTGGTATAACCACGATGCGGACATACAGTGTCCTCCACTAATATTGGCACCCTTGGTAAATATGAGCAAAGAAGGCTATGAAAAATTGTCTTTATTGTTTTACCCTTTTGATCTTTTGTTCAAAAAATTAACAAAAATATTCTGCTCTCATGGATATCAAACAATTGCAAACAAAACACAGGTTTATCAAAAAAATTGTTAAATATAGGTGTGCAACAATTATTGGCACCCTTTTAGTCAATACTTTTTGCAGCTCTGAGTCTTCTTCTATAATGCCTGATGAGGTTGGAGAATACATGGAAAGGGATCCGAGACCATTCCTCCACAAAGAATCTCTCCAGATCCTTAAAATTTTGGAGGTTCACGCTGGTGGGCTCTCCTCTTCAGCTCACCCCACAGGTTTTCTATGGGTTTCAAGTCAGGGGACTGGGATGGCCATGGCAGGACCTTGATTTTTGTGGTAAGTAAACCATTTTTGTGTTGATTTTGATGTATGTTTTGGATCATTGTCCTGCTGGAAGAT
>JANDJT010000032.1:8519970-8533146 GCA_024331685.1 Stegophilus panzeri
CTACTTTACATTGTAGCAAAGTGTCATTTCTTCAGTGTTGTCACATTAAAAGATATAATCAAATATTTACAAAAATGCGAGGGGTGTACTCACTTTTGTGAGATACTGTATATATCTGAGCCTTTGATACAAGTACCTTCACAAGGCCTTTTTAAACATTAGTTTTTCTAACTTATTCCATTTCTGAAACAGGATCCTTTTATTCTAATAACCACAGACAGCTATAGTTAGGAACACTGATAATGCACTGATAAAGAACAACACGTAGAAGAACTGCAATAAGCAATAAGCTGTTGTTACATGCGTCCTTGTTCACGCCTCACTCCACCACAACACATCCCCCTTCTCCAGCATTCATCTTCATCATATCTCTGGTCTTCACACCTCCATCCCAAATACCTTCAGCCGGCTTACATCCCTGAACAATTTTCACTCAGCAAGAGAGTGTGTGCATGTTTGTGTGTGAAAAAGAGTGTGCATGTGTATGTGTGTGAACGTTAATTGTGCTCAAATAGTCACCTCGCCTCCACATATATAAACTTAATCCTGTTCTGTTGGAGGATATACAAGCGTCCAAAATGTGGTGTGTGGAACATCAGGGGTCAGTGTGTATGGAAGGATCAGGGACATCAGAATTACACACAACACATGATTCACCAGCTCTTCCTATTCATTTGCAGATAGAGATGAAAGTACAGTAGTTAATGAGAGTTGCTGTGGAGTTGGAGCAGTCTAACGACAGTAAGAAAAACAACAGGAATGACAACAACAGCAGATAATAACACTGCAATTACCCGAGCTAAATATATACCAGCGGCTATGGACCACTGACAGCAATAACAACGCTATTAAAGCGAGAGTGGACTGCTGAGCTGGTTATGCTGACACTAAGCTTACACAACTGTTAGCAACACCCTCAAGTAGCACTTAAGACACACTATCCACTAAATTATAAGTAGATATGTACTGTATGTAATAATTCCAGGTAATGATTAATTCCAAGCTGCTAGGGCAATTTTCAGTTAGTGCTATATTAGAACAGTGCATTATATATAAGTACATTGTACCTTTGCAGTGCATCAATCTTCATGAGTAGGATGGTTTGATATTGGTTTATCAGTCAATTGATTATCCTTCCCCGTGTAAATCAATTTCTGAACCGAACTGAAACACTGACGATTGCAAAAGGAACAAAACACCCTCTGGCTCATTAATTCTGACAACAGAGCAACTCATTAGGACATATTGTAATTAATATCACAACGTATGGCAGGTATTGTAGATTTCACAGAATACATGTCCTCAGAAATTGTTTAATTTTTTTATACAGGATAATGACAAGAAAAAAAAATGAAATCTAAAGGCTTGCACACCACCGTTCTGTCCTTTTATGTGAGCAAATCAATGAGAGACCTTTAAAAAGCTTCCTCACAGAGATATCAATTGCCTGTGAGCACTCGTCTCCAGGTCCCTTGAATACATTGCATCAGGCAGCCTAACATTTCACTACATTTTAACATGGACCATAAAGAAGAAAGATTAAGAAGGCAAAAAGTGCTGCAGGAGAGAAAATGTCAGAAAAAACGATTAACAAAACTACAGATATGGATTGGATTCCGGGGAAATACATGAAGGGTGTATGTACCGCCAAGATGGGTGGATGTATCATGAAGATAGATTGATTTATTAAGGAATTCTACAGGATTTAATCAAATTAAACATTTTAATCCAATTTACACCGACTGCTTTGGCTACTGAAAGCTGATGATGCTGACTATAAACATAATTATACTGTAACTCTGTCCTATGGCCACAGGAAACGTATTGATCAGCTGGCATGCATTCATTGCTTATATTGAGATGCTTTTAAAGTAGAGCGAGTTCAAATTCATTAAGGCTAATAAGCGGAATTTATATGAATGATCCACTCTTATGGTATTCACTACTTCAGAAGTCAACTCTTCCTGAAATCTCTGAGTTCATGAGTTGTGTCAAAATGTTGCCCTTGAGCCCTTGGATGTTAGTGGTAGATGGTAAGGGCAATCATAGTGCAAGTTTAGTCATATGTAGTTTTCTCTTGGCAAAAAATAATGTTGAATTAATTGTCTTATTAGCAATCTGTTTTGCCTAAAAGCAGCAATGGTTCATTGTTTTCTTGGTTGCTTCTCTGACTAATACCCTCTGACTTTTGGTGGATGGCCTCCTCTAGGCAGAGTTGTGGCTGTGCCATATTCTTCACAGCTTTTAATAATTGATGCAGAGTTTGGGATATTTTTTATAACCAAACCCTGGATGATACTTTTCCAGTACTTGTTTTGATAGGTCCTTGGTTTTCATGGTGCAGTTTGTTTAGGTGTGTTCTCTTACAAACTTTGAAAGCCAAGGATAACAGTCACATTACGATAGCCATGTCAGAGAATGGCGTTAAATTTATTAATGATACAAGATGAAGAACTGTGATGTTTGATGGTGGAAAGACTTTTGGAGTACCCAGATGATATGCTGTGCTTTGACAACAAAACACTGATAAATAATTACAGACTTCCCTGAAATATAATGCAGTTAGCACAAGAATTGAAACCAACATTACAGAAGACAACGAACCATCACGGAGCATTACCAGGCAAGTGATTGTACTATTCAACATACTCCATTTTAATCAAAAGTTTACTTCACAGTTGTTGGTTGTAGTTGGTTGCTTGGTAACAGACCTGAGAATTGATTATCGAACTCGATGGAGCAGTTTAAGATTTCTTAACTAGAGATAATATAAGATTTTGTAAGATAAGATAAGAATCCTAAATCAAGTTAAGATTTGCTTCTGTAATAAGAATTTGTGAAAAATCCTAATTTAACTTATCTGATCTTAACTTAAGACTTAATATAGAACATTTCTGCAATACGCCCCAGTTGTATTTATCACGACACTTTCATTGCACCCAATTGAACTAATTCAACTAATTTAGTGACTTTTGGTGCCAACTGCCTTCAGCAGAACAGCAGCGGGTGTTAATACTTATGCAAGCACAACTTTTGCACTTTTTATTTGTAAATCATTTTATTATTATTTGTAAACTACAGGTTGTCCCAAAAGTCTCAATACAGAGAGGAAATTTACACTTTTTTTTAGCAAAATGTCTTCCAAATTTTTTCATACTTAGTTTATATAATATGTTTTTTTTTGTTTTTCAGATAGCCTTTAAGAATGCCTTAAAAGAATAACATATTAAAATCATTCTCATGGCAGGATCGGGACACTGTGCAAGGTTGCGATGGACTTTAAAAGGAAACGTGGCAAGCACCTCACACATGACACGCTGTTGTCAAACTTATTAACAATTTCAGAAAGACTGGAAGTGTTGCAGACCAACTGAGAAGTGGACGTCCACAAACATCTACTGACAAAGACACAACCAACGTCGTCCTGGAATACATAGTGTTGCCAAACACTGTTTATGTCTTGAGCCAATGATAGATTTACATTTATGGCATTTGGCAGACACCCTTATCCTGGCCAACTTTCTTTCATTTTATACAACTGAGCAGTTGAGGGTTGAGGGCCCAGCAGTGGCAGCTTGGTAATGCTGGAATTTGAACTCACGACCTTCCAATCAGCAGTCCAATGCTTTAACCACAGACCTACCACTGCTTTAACCACGGACCTACCACTGCTTTAACCACTGAGCTACCACTGCTATATTTGAAGTATAAAGTGTGTTGAGCAATGAAGGAAAGGATTGCCAAAGAAACGCAGAAGTACTAAATAAAACAAACCTTGCCAGCGTGAATTAAAGGGTATCCAAGAATCCACCCACAACAATCTAAAATGAATACAGGCAGGGGAAAAGTAAAAGCCTCAACCAATTGTGAGTTTAACTGAAAGGCCACAGTTAGTGATAACTGGATGCTAAGTTCTGATGTGTTTTTAGGTGAAAAGAGTCAGGGAAAACTAGAAGCAGTCCTGGTAGTGGCTGAATGCTCTCTGTGGTCACGACCAAGAGCTAACTGGATCCAAACTGCTGACCTTTTGAGCAATGCCTGCCAGAAAATAATGGGCTCATTCTTTACCACGGTCTTCATTAGATTCCGATTTTAATACTTGTCTTTTGGACATTATACAGTATCTTATTAATTGTATCAGATCACCCTTGAGATCTACAAATAATGTGTTTGGGTTTCCGGAGTCATTATAAAGCTATTTTGTTTGCGGTTATGGATCCATGGTTTCACGTTGAACACAAACGTCCATGAAATGTATTCATATCCACTCATGTAACCTGGGAAGATTAGCTAAATGCTCTAAACACACACTTCCTGTAACATAGTAGTGCAACAGTGAATCAGTGTGATGAGACACACAGTGCACATTCAAACATTTCCATCTACCGCCACACTCCTTCATTACATGCTCTATTATGCAAAGTAGTGTTTTAGGACACAGACACATTCACATAGGTGTACTCACTGATACACACTATGTGCTCCACCACAGGCATTTGCATCTCTTTCACTATTGAGCTCACTTTAAGGTGTGTATTCTCAGTATTTAAAAGCCTATTTTTTTCCACACTGGCTCGAGAAAACAGAAAAAAGAGCAGCCATAGTTAAATGTTGCAGGGATGCTGCATAAATATCTACAGGCTCTGTCAGAAGGATTGCTTCATCATGGTTCTGACATCTGGTTAAGGGGCTGCTGTCATTTGCTATTAATATTTATTTCAATTCACTTCTTCTTCCAGAACCTTTGCCGTTCCTTATTTAAAATGTCCCTGGCTGTCACAGTTAGCTACCTCTCTAAAGCATCATACCAGCATCCCTTCCTCACACCCAGGCCTTGCCATATGTCCCAGGGTTCAGTGTACTGCCAACTCTTCCCCTGCCTGCACACTCGAACCCACAGCGCATACGGAGTACGATAAATCAAGACAAGCTGAGAGGAATGGTGAGAGGGAAGGAAGAGAGATGCAAAGAGAGATGGATGGGAAAAGACCTAGACTGGTTGAGAAAGAAGAGCTTCGCACACTCTGTGAGAGCTCTGTGCTGCCTGAGTGTAATTTGATGTAATGGTCTGGAATACACTGTGGATCTGGATACAAGACTCCGTATTGATACAGAATAACAGGAGACACAAAAAGCTGGACATATCTGCCCTTCACAGCAATAACACACTGATGAAGCATGTAACAATATGCCAGGACTCAGTGTTCGTCTGATCTCTAAATAGATCAGCACGCAAATGCAATGGGCTTTGTTTATCAAGCTGGATACGAATGGATTTATTCATAAATCGTTCGCATGAGCACTTACACAAGAAATGTGGTATTCATGAAAATCCCATAGCTGAAGAAAAACATGTGACCTGCTCAAGTTCCTGAGTGTACATAAATTTACGCATAAGAATACTAAATAATGTACAACATCAATTGATTGGCTTCAAATCATATAATTTGCAAGTTACTGCATTTTTATATAGGGATTACTCTGTCAAGTTTAAATTGCTTCTGTATTTCAGTTGCACACACAAATTTACTGAACCTTTTGGGAAACACAGTCATTCCATATTAATGGAATGTACTGAAGAAATATTAACTCTGAAAAACAAATTAAAGAAAGCAAGCCAATGTAAATCCATAAATTAATACAAAGTAGACCAGTTCTATTAAGAACTCTGTTCTATACTTTATTCTATAAGGAATACTGCTGTATAATGGGCTACGATTACTAAAATGGGCATCTTCTTTTAATGCTTTACAACACTTCATTATAGCCAACACTAACTGGCCGATAAGTGACCGATCTGGTACTGTATGTCTCTAGCTGTAATGTGTCGTATATTCCCTAGTGCCCTGCGTGACTTCCCATGACACACACCCACCTGCTTTTCCAACATGGAGTCAGCGAGAGCATATTGGTGTGCGAGAAATTTCTGTAATGTGAGAGTTTCCAAGACAATGCTTTGAATAAAAAAACAGTTTCCTTGTTTGATGTGCTTGGTGTCCATGATCACATGGGTACTGTATTTATTTTTTCCAGTTTTCATGTCAAACTCTTTTCTTTTCCCCTCACGTCTAATTGATCTTTCCTGGAATTTGGCTCCAGATTTTGGTCTTTTCAGGGAGTTGTTATGCTATGAAATAATATACATTTTTATTGGCATAGACATTATTTGGCATAATCCAGTTCTTCCTCTGAGAAAGCCCCGTTTACTCATCATTTTAGCACTGTAAGGATTTTTGTGGACGTCACCGAATGTAAATTCAGTAATTTTTGGATGGCATTCATGAACATGCTTAAACGAGTATGAAAGCAACCGGTTTGCAAAATTTCAAGCGAAAACATTTAGTTCAGTTTAGCTTACGCAAACATTTACACACAAAAAAAAATTGATAAATGGGGCCCATTGTTTACACACAGAGGATGGACCAAATGAATGAACCCAAAGCACACAGGAAGTACTGCATAGAGTCAGCTCATATAATATAGTCCATAAATAATAAATATGTTCCTGGTGAACCATATAGGAACATGGTTGCTGTAGTTTTTTATATAGTAAGTAATGTAAATATTGAAATATCAGGGAATTTACAGTATAGTAAATAGTGTCATTTGGGATTTGGCCTAATTTTATTTTATTTTCATTGTTTCCTGTTAGCCAAAACATCTAAACCTGTCTATGCAGGAAATCATTATGGGTACATTAATAAAACTATTGAAGAAACATTCATTTTTCAGATAAATTTATGTTACCTTCTCATGACATTTTTTTCCATTCTGTGGTTTATGATACAAGCCTGTTAAGTAGTGCTACTACTGTTTGCTTTTGCAATACAAAATTAACTCAAAGTAACTAAATTGAACTGGCCAGGTTGCTAAATTAGCTAACTCTTGTGATATTTAGATATTGCAGAGATCAGTAGGACAAGGTGTTTCTAAACTGCTTGTGTATTTGTAGATCTTGATATGTTTAATTAGGGTAACTGTATAAAGATGATTATTTAGTAGCTTATTGGGCATGTTTTATCCTACATAGAATAATTTTAATTACATTTCATCATGTAAAATCACATGGTAGGGGGTACTTCAAATATGAGAATATAATACAGCTCTCTCCTCTCTCACTGTGTGTGTTTGTGTGTGTGTGTGTGTGTGTGTGTGTATTTGTCTGCATGTCTCTTCTTTCATTCAGCCAACAGTTTATTAAACCGCTATCTTTATTCTGCCATAGTTCCCTGATCGCTCTGTGTTAGAGATAGCTCTGTGTCTAGTGGCTGCTAATGGAGTCGCTGAATGCTACTGTATGTCAGTATTCATCACTTTCCTTTTGCTATTTTCAGTCGTCAGTCCAGTAAATGCAGGATCAATGTGTTTCCGTTCTCATGCAGAGCACCACTGAGAGAAGAGATGTGCTCGCACACTGCAATATCTCAGCAGCCACAGTGAGATCCTGTCAGCATCTTATCACAATCCCCACCACTATCCCCCCATCTCTCTCTCTCTCTCTCTCTCTCTCTCTCTCTCGCTGTCTGTCTGTACCTTCTAATAAGATTCTGTATCCTGCCCTCCTCTCACCTCCTCAGGCCATCGACTGACTCATTTGCTACAGCTACACACTGGCAGCCATTTTAAAACCCAAGATGGCACACAGGAAGGTAAACACCACACTTCAACAAGCAGTGTCATTGAGAAAAGCCACACAGAAATGATACAAGTCCAAAATAGGTTTGGGTAATGTATACAAATTATTAATCACAATATTTTTCAAATACAGTACATAGTGCAATATATAGAAATGAAAAATATGATATACACATTTTAAATAGAAATGACTACTGAATTTGTCGTGATTTTGGCTTCAAATTTGTAGCTTCACTAAAGATAACTAAAGATAATCACAAACACATGAATGATTTTTTTTTTAATCAACAGTTATGCAAACTGCAATCAAACAAATCAGAGAGTAAAATTTCCAAAATATATTTTAGATTGAAAGGTCAAGACACTGGTTTAATCTTTTGCATAATCTTATGCTCCTATTATTCACCACAATATGACGATTTTTTTTTCTAATTACTTGATGAGCACAGGAACAGTATTTCCCCTTCCAACACTGTTTAGGCTTTACATTTAAAGCAATAAACTGGCAAGGCCAGTTATTGGCAAGGCCAGTTATCTATTGGAACGGCAAGGCCAGTTCATTTGTTTGTGCTATACACCAAAGACATTTGGGTTTAACATCAAAAGATACACATGAGCGTTTAGGATTTCAGCTTTGATTTCCTGGTATTTAGATGTGTTAAACATAAAACATAGAACCTTTTGTTTCAAACCACCCAATTTTTAGGCAAGCAAAAGTATAGGAACAGATATTTACTTTACTTCAAGATTTAGCACTTAATATTTGGTTGTATATCCCTTGCTTGCAATAACTGCATCAAGCCTGTGACTCATTGACCTCACCAAATTGTTGGTTTCTTCTTTTGTGATGCTTTTCCTCAGCCTCTTTCAGTTATTTGTTTAGGGGGGTTTCTCCCTTCAGTCACCTCTTCAGGAGGTGAAATGTTTCTCAGTTGGGTTAAAGTCTGGTGATTGACTGGGCCAGTCTAAAACCATCCACTTTTTTCCCCATGATAAAGTCCTTTGTTGTGTTGGCAGTGTGTTTTGGGTCAATGTCTTGCTGCATGATAAAGTTCTTCCTGATTCATTTGGATGCATATCTCTGTAAATTGGCAGACAAAATGTTCCTGTAAATCATGAGTTCCATCATCAATAAAGATTAGTGAGCCATGCAAGTCCAAGCCATGACACTACCTCCACCATGTTTTACAGATGAGCTTGTATGTTTTGGATGATGAGCAGATCCTTTCTTTCTGTACACTTCTGTATGGTTCCAGAATTTTTATGGCTCATGTCTGTATTTCTTTGTGAATTCTTATTTTCTTATTCTTACTAATAAGTCTTCTTCAAACGGTGGATTGTGATACCTTCACCCCTGCCCTGTGGAGGTTGTTGGTGATGTCACTGACAGTTGTTTTTTTTTTTTTTTTCCTTTTGTCATCAGCTGTTGATTCCTTTGGCTGACTCATTCTGTGTATGTTGTTCAGTACACCAGCGGTTTCTTTCTTTTTCAGGACATTCCAATTGTTATATTGGCTATCCCCAATATTTGTGCAATGCCATTGTAAGATTTTCCCTCTTTTCTCAACTTCTCAACTGCTCTCTGATCTTCATGTTTGCTTATCCTTTTTAACAACAAATGCAGTCTTCGCAGGTGAAACTGAAAGCTAAAACCAAGAGCAGATGTTCAGAGCTATTTACTGTTTAATACGTAGTTATTTATTATTGTTTATTGTCTAACAGGTAACAGCTGTGTAACAAGAAACACCTGTCAGTCACATGTTCCTATATTTTTGTTTGCCTACAAATTGGGTGGCCTCATACAAAATGTGCTATATTCTATATCGTTTAACACATCTACATATAAATACCAGGAAATTAAGGCAGAAATTCTGAACTCTTTTCTCATATTCATCTTTTGATCTCAAACCCAAATGTCTTCAGTCTACAGCAAAAACAATTGAATTGGTCTTTTCCTTCCAATTGTTTCAGAGGGGACTGCATGTGCTCATATCAGTGCTTGCTGAGCAGTGATTCAGCAATGGTCTCACAGATGTGAGGGGTTGTTGTTGGGTTGTTGTTTTTTTAGATATAAATGTGGACCTATTGAACATGGAAAAATCAACCTCAGGAAGTGAAAAAAACATTAACAAAAAAATGAGAGTGCTCCTGAATTATTGTGCAACTGTGCCTGGTTATTATATACCTATTGATTATTAAGGGTGCCATTTTTTAAACACAGAAGCCAGACATGGTGCAGAAGGGCAGCATTTTTGGCACCATATCATAAGCTGAGGCTAAACCCACAACCGTATGTGTAACAGGTGAATGCAAATACATCAGTTTTTACTCTGCTGTGATAGAAACAGCATTTGAAAATCCTCTAATTGACTAAATTCAACATGTCTATCTTTTATACCTAAATACCACTGTCTACGACACCAACATGTGATTAACATGTCAATTTACACACACACACACACACAATATCCCTTCCCCAAGTTTGTAAATGCCCGACTATAAACATCGACTAGGAATGTTGGCAAGCAGAAATGTTAATTGTCAGTATGTAAGAAAACAAGAGTGGGTTGAGATGGTAGGGAGGGAGACGCAACTGCTCATTTCCCATGAGTCTGTTTTGTGCCCATCTCTTTACCTCGGATCAAAGAGGAGAATTTAACAGCATGCCTAGAGCGCACACAGCAGCAGGACACAGGAAAAGGAGGACAACTTCAATGTGCAGCACAAAATGCAAACACTAATCACAACCCAAGCACAGCTCATCAAAGCACTCCTGCATATTATACTGAAGCAGAACCACTTTGCCACGACACCTTGTTTATTCTTTAGCTTGCTTTCACACCAGAAAAACACCATCTGAGAAGCACAACAATACTGGCAGGTCTGAATCCCTTTCTCCAACGCCGACACACTCAATCATGACCCCTTAATAAGAGTACTCTAGAGATAAATAAAGAGAGAGAAAGTGAGCAAAGGAAAAAAAAGGTCTATTGGAATGGAAATGGTAGTGTGTGGGTAGACGAAAGGACAAAAAGGACGATGCAGTGAAAGCAATCCTGTCCCCAGATGGAGAAGAGCCTTATGCTTGCCTCAGCCTCCTCCACCTAGTCTTCGAACACACACACACACACACACACACACACACACACACACACAACACCTCAGGTAGGACTTTATGAATAACCCTGTGATCCATTAAAACACACACAGACACCAAAATGAGCTGAGGGAAAAGTGCTGCCGCTCACTGATAAGCCACACCGCCTTCTTCTGCAATTAATCTACATAATTCTGTGTCTTTCAAATATCAAGCCATTCCTTTCATGCCTCAGCTGTTTACTTACTTCACGCTGAAGTTGACGTAGAGAGGCTGATGCTGCTCAATCTCTTTCCTTCCCTCTTTTCGTCATTCTTTCTTGCTTCCTTCATTACCTTTATCTCTTATTTATACAATCTGAATGAAATTCTCATGGAAGGACATAGCTCTGCAATATGCGCCTTGTTAACAGTACCCACCACACACCTACATACACACACAGGTTTCAGAGGTGACTGCTGTCTTTGACAACACACGCTCCACTGAGTACCTTACACACACGACTACAGCGCTGTCACTTATCTTCTCTTGCATGATCGCCCCGCCAACAAAACACTTCACTCTCCCTCCGCTGAAGCTCCGTATCACCTTTCACACAAAATCCAAGCCAACCCTTGAGTCGCACATTTATGAAGAAAATCGTTCCAAAAAACATCATTGTGTGTGATTGGGTAGAGATGTGATCTGTGCAAGAATGAAGTCCAAGTCTGACATTCATCTTTCTCAAATTCTACTCGTCGTTGCACAGCGAGTGGTTTTCTGATGTTGAGGGGGAAAAGAAAGAAGTTATTTCTCAGAGCACGGCTTGAACAGTATCAAATAACAGAGAAAATGTAATTCACCCTTCGTGATTCGTGGCAGAATTGTTCTCTCAAATATTGGTGTATTTGTAATGGAAAAGCCATTATCTTGATTCAAGCCCCAAGGGTAGTCTTTACCCCCACACAAAGAGCAAAAAAGGCCATTTTTAATGACATCTGCCATGAGTAACACTCGCCATGGAAATCTCAACAGATGTCATTCCCTCAGCAGCAGTAATCACTGCCATGTCAACTGTGGAGCCTGACACTGTGTCAGCTTTTCAGTTAAATATCACTCACAAACAGCAATATAAATAGAGATACTGGACCAACTCTCAGCGTACAGCATCATCAATTACAGTTAAAATGTGACACACAACACCAAATAACAAGTACTATTAGAAATGACTTTTTCCTGTTCTAAGCCTCAAGATGTCTTTGTGCTGTTCTGTTCAGCAATTTATTGTTATTTGTGATGTGGCCATCCATCAACAAAAGAGAGAATATATCTAGTTTTGTCTTTTTGTCAGGTAAAAAAGTTGTAGAATTGTAATATCCATACATCAATGCCAGATGCAGCAAGTGACAAAACAAAACATCTAAATGTCCTCCAAAAATGACCAAGCAAAGTATCTGTCATTAGATCTGTCAGTGTATTCTAGAGTCATCTGTCAAATCGGACAGCTACTCACTAGTAGAGCTGCTGTATATGCAGGGGATTGCGAGTTCAAACAACAAAGGGGTTGGGGTGTACTACATTTAAACACTATGCCCATGAGTATAAGCTTAATTGAGCAGTTTTAACAAAGAGTGTCTTGATAAGTATTCACCCCCTTGTGCTATTACAGCCTATAAATATAAATAATACGCTGACTTGGATTTTACATTTTCATTTACACAATATCTAACCTTTGAAGGTGAATTTTTGGATCTCGGGTGTCTGCCAAATGTAGTGCTTTGTGCCAATACTACATCTCATCAGACCAGAGAATCTTTATCCACATGTTTCTCCAACATGCCTTTTAGCAAAATCCAAGCATGATCTCATATGCAATTTTTCAATAAAGGCTTTCTTCTTATCACTCTTCCATTAAAGCCAATTGTTCTAAAAAAATAATAATAAATAAATAAATAATAAATTTTTAAAAAGTCAGGGCTGTCCAATGACCTGTCTTCTGCCCTATGAACTGTGGATCTTTACCGTTTAACTAAGAGTCAACCTTGGCCTCTTGATTGCTTCTCTGACTAATATCCTCTTTACCTAGTCACTGAATTGTCTCCTCTAAAAAGAGTCATGATTGTGCCATATTCTTTCCATTTTATAATAACAGATTTAATGTTCAGAGACTGGAATATTTTTATAACCAAACGAACACTTTTCAGAACTTTATCCTGGATATTTAAAAAATATCTATATTTTTTATAGCTCCTTGGGCTCCATGATGCTTTTTGTTTAGGTATGTTCTCTGACAAGCTCTGGGATCTTCCACAAACAGGAGTATTTATATTGAGATCATGTGACACTTTAACTGTACACATGTGAACTCCATTCAACTAGTTGTGTGACTTATAAAGGCAAGTGTTTGCCCCAGAACTAATTTAGTGCTTTCACTGCAATGGGGAGTTTTTTTATTTGTAAATTAT
>JANDJT010000032.1:8533158-8560494 GCA_024331685.1 Stegophilus panzeri
TATTTTTTTTTTTTTTTCAACCATTTCAGTATTATTAGCTATTTTGTGTAGATTCGTGCCATCAAATCCCAATTAAGTCCATTTTTTAAACCCAGGCAGTCCTTTGATTGCACCTCAAATCAAGCCCATATTGTACTCTTAAAAAGGTGACCAAGTAAAACAAATGAAAAAAAATTCCTTTTCAAGGAAACATTATATTAATTAATACAACAGTTAGTTCCGGTCCGGTAATTTGATCGGTTGAGAGACATTTCAAGCATGCTTATATTTTAGTATAACCCCAATGCAGTGTTTCACTAAGATCATCACTCCACTCATCTGTGTTTGCTGCATAAAATTCCAGTCGAAAGTTTGCCAGATGAAGATGAAAAGAAAGAAGGGATGCCAATTTCTTGTGCGACTGCAATGCCAATGTAATTGGTCTGGTGTTTTCCTAAATAGCGTCAATATGGTGTTGTGTTAAGCAATAGCAATAACCTGAGCTGTGTATGTTTTTGACAGAATTTCTGGAAATTGAGGAAAAAAAATAGCAAAATCAACCCTATTTAGCAACCCTAAAGAAAGCAACATGATGTCACTGAGAGAAAGATAGAAAGAAAAAGATAGAGAAAAAAGACCATGAAGGTGTGAACACTTGATGAAGAAGGAGAAGGTAATGATGGCCACACAGCAGGCCCACAGACTGTGATGTGACTGACACACTTCCTCCATTATCGAGCTCTGCAGGCACCGATCCACAGCTCGGCTCTAGTGAGTGTGAGTCACCCGGCCCCGCGGCCCAAATTGGCACTCTCTTTGAAAGGGATGAGACGGGAGTGCTGAGCCATTCTCATGGAGGAATGGAAAAGAGATTATATTTTAGCCGTCTAGTGAAGAGCTCATCTCTGAGCGAGGAGACAATTTATGAGAATTCAAACACTCTTCTGTCTCATCACATCAATACGACGATGTAATATGCACAGGTAATTGAGCACACACACATTATAAACGACTTCAGGCTATTGCACAAATGAAGCAGAATGTGTAAAAAGGAAAGAAACAGAATATGGACATGCATTAGCAGCCTCTAAAACATAAATTAATTTTTATATGTGTGAGATCCAGTAAGTAGACAAGAGGATGGGCCAAGGCCAGCAAAGCAGAGCAAGTACCACCCATCCTGCATGCCTTCGTGCTGGTAATTTACAGGCACGTCATTAGATGAGACTGCCGCACATAAAGCATTACTGAATCAATATCACCAAGCTGTCGCCAGCCTGGTAAACACTGTGGACGCTTGCGGACGTTCCCTATTATGCTGGGGATTAATGGTGTTGACAGAGTATTAACTCACACTGAAAGGTAAACAGGAGCTCTTTGGAGAAAGGCAGAGGCTGACACTGAGCCAGAGCCCACCGAGGATAAATCCTATCCCTGATCTAGACCAGCACGAATGGAGAGAAGTGAAACAGAGGGAGAGAAATAGGAAAGGGAGAACCGAGTGTCTGACTTTGATGAGGGATAAAGGGGCAACACTACATAAAGACCAGTGCAGTAATTTAACTACAGGACAAGCCAATTTACTTCAATGGGAAAGGTGTAGGAAGGAAAAAAATGTGCTTCCAGTAGTAGCATTGCTTCATGATGAACTGTAACCCTGTTCATTTATACACCTTTAAAGCTTGAGCCAATTGAAAACAAGAGGCTGGACTATGGACATTTTTTCCTGAAAAAAGAAAATGGAGGAACTGCAATTATTAAGTAGCTCCAGACTTTCGCCTTTTGATCATTTTTAAAAAAAACTATAGCCTGATACTATATAAAACAGTTATTGTCCTCTGTTTCAACACTGGACATTTCAATTCCACCAGTTGAACACAAAAATGTAATGAAAATATTGTGCAAAGAAATTTTAAATACAGTAAAATACTGTTTTTTTCTTAAAAGCTGTTTCTTATTAGTAACACTTACTTTTCCAGCCTTGTGTTGCCCCGTCCCAACTTTTTTGAGATGTGTTGCAGCCATCAAATTCAAAATGACCTTATTTTTTTCTTAAAATGGTACATTTACTCAGTTTACTCATTTGATATGTTTTCTGTGTTCTATTGTGAATAACATATGGGTTTATTAGATTTGCAAATCATTGCAATCTGTTTTTATTTACATTTAACACAGCGTCCCAACTTTTTTGCTTTTTTGAGATTGGGGATGTAATACAGTTAGAATCGTTGTCCCACATTTTGTCCTGCTGATTTAATAACGAACAATAAACACTTTTTGATGAGGAAGTCTCTTCCCTTCAAGTCTAACCAAGTGTAATAATGCAGATCACTTCTCTGTTTCACTATTTGTAACCTGCCAGTGAAGTGGAATTTTCTCCTCAGACTGGTCTATTCTTTTTTTTAATTTTATAATCCAGTGTGACCACTACTTGACATGGGGTGGCAATTGATTTAGATTAAGTTGTATGAATAATTAAGGCTAAGCATATCAGAAAACATTGCTCTCTCTATGTTTTTAATATGGCAAGCCATTGCTTCTCTCCATGGTGATCTCTCTGGATATGGCCAAGGTCACAGGGCCTATTCAGCATGCAGAACCAAGCCCAACATCCACACAGCTTTCTCTCAAGCTTGGTGTCCAGCTGTCAGTGCTCTTCTGCAGGAGAGCTGCCTCAAAGGTCATTCAGAACCCTCTCCACCACTCACACACAAATGAATCCCACCACACACAATCTGCTTGCGAGCACGGCTGGGCATCCATTGTGATTGGCATGTCAGGCCAGACTGTGCATCAAGGAAGGTAAGTGAATGCCGCAGGGACACCAATCTTACCCAACTGCTGTCGCTATACTTCCCTGTCTGAAAATAATTTTTTTTTTTTTTTTTCTAAAACCATGCTTACACAGAAAAAGATATATATATATATATATATATATATATATATAAAACCCTTAGAACTTTCATAAACAAGAACACAATCATTAGATTAGCTCTGAATACAGATTAGCTCTGTAAATACACTGAAGTGTTGTTGTCTTTAAAGCAAATGTTGAACCTTGGAAAGCATAAACACATTTCTGAGGCCAGGCTGGTTTCTACACAGTGGCTGAGTCATTGCTCACCTTTCACGAGGAAGGTGTTATAATAGTGAGGGTGTGATGTCTCCAGCTCAGTTGCCATGGGGCATAATGAGGTAAGAAGGTATGCCAATGAAAGACTGGAACGTTCCACATGCAGGATAGATGAAACTCAACTAATTACTGGATCCTGTCCAGAGACTTGAATATTTAAGACAACAAACCCACACTGAAAAGTTCACATGACTTAAGAAAGTCTTGCTCTGTATGAAGTAAATAACTGCTAGCTAATGAAGTGGCTATCCCAAAGAGGAGCACTACATGATTCAGTTTTTAAGCTAATGACGTATATAGATGCGGTTTGCTCCCCCTTTGCTGTAAAAGCCCCTGGGTATACCGTAACTGCCTATCCCCTTGCTTTCTTTCCAAGTGAGACAATATGCAGTGGGAGCTTACACTTATTAATCTGTTTACTGAGTTTGGTTTGGTTTGGTTTGGTTTTGCACTGTATAATGAAAGGAACAAAAAAAAAGTTGGCTGAGGGAAACAGAGGGCTGAAGACTTACTTGTAAAACTCTTTAATTCATTGGTCAGAAATATGGTGATAGGAAAAAAATTCAACCAAGCAAAGAGAACATGGAGTTGGCACTAATTAAAGAATTATATAAATAACTGCCTTAAACATTTCACATCCAGGATTTATTTGCTTTTTATATTTGCTGGTCCAAATATTCAGAACACATCAGTTTTTACCTTGTAACTGAGTTTAGCAGCTTGCATCACTTATAGTTGGGTTGAAGTGCTTTCTCCCTGGGATCAAACTGTATTAAACTGTATAAAACCAGACGGAGATTTCCTCGCTCAGGCAAGGTGCTTTGTGCGATTTGTCCAAGTGCAAGGGCACCAATGGAGAGCACCCTAAGGCTGCACAGTATTTAAAAAACGACCAGTGTGAGTGATAATGGCACTTTGTCGCTATAGAGGCAACAAAAAAAAAAACAACAACAGCAAATGCAGTCACCAGTGGGCTACATAAACTAATTAAAACATTTTGCCTTGGGCTTATCATCTTCAAGGGAAAATGTTTGAATCTAATGAGAGGTTTAAAATCAGTAAACAGTGCACAGCACAGGAAAAGAGCACAGGCGTTGCTTCATATATGTTAATCCGTACTATCTGGATGTTTCTTTCTCTCTTTGGATGAAAACATGTTTTTGATCTCTGTGTGTATTCTGTAAGATGGACTTGTCCATGATGCGCCATTAATGGAAGAAATCAGCCACATTTCTGCACACATTTCACATTTTCTGCACCACACATCCCCTATACACCAGTGAAGTTATCCTTTGGTAAATTAGGATATCTTTTGTTGTGTGATCTCGCATGCATTTATTCAGTGTGCTTGCAGATATAAACACATATATCAAAGCATGGCAGCGCATTGCTTTTCTCAGATAAAGGGTTTAACACATGTAGAGAGTTCCGGTGGAATAGACACACTTTCCTGTCTCGTCACGTTCAGGTCACATTCAAGCGTGCCGAGCGGTGAGGCTTTTATCTCTGTTAGCTCACCATCCTCTCTAGAGCAGAAGCATCTGTCTTTTTCTCTTTCTACACAAACACACACACTCACCCATTCGCCTTTACTTAATGGACTCCGCTGGGTGCGGCACAATCTGGTCAGAGACATGGACGAGCCAATAGAAAGAGCAGATTATTGTCTGTATCTGTTTGTATTAGCCACAAAGATTTCATTAACTGCAGCAGGATGGGCGTTAAACTGTGAGCCAACTGTGTACGAACAGGCGCAGATGAATGCAGGGAAGAGACCAGTCATCGACTGTGTCAGAAATAAACCTAGCACCTAATTATGCCTTGGTTGCACAGCAACATCCTTCTCCTCCTGAACCTGAAGGAATCGCAGTGTCGAAGAAATACCTGCATGTTAATTGACTTATTTGATTTCCTTCACCTAGGTTCAGTTGTCATTCTTTAGATCAATGTCAGTGATTAATACCAAAATCAATGAGAGTACATGCTTTTTCCTAATAAAGCACACCTCACAAAAGCAAACTCCTTTAGGATTTTGTTCGCAGCTGGATTTACGTGTCACTTGCACAGATCGTCACTCTTTTCTTGGTAGGGATGTTTGCATGAGCTTCAAGCAGCCATTTAAGGCTCAAGGAGGCACTGAAGATGAAAAATGTGTGTGAATCGGTGTGTACTCCATGCAGGTTCAGCTTCTGAAGCTCTATCGATGCTGTCGGAAATTGCATGAGCATTGAAATGGTATCATTTCTGCTGTCACGCATCTGCTAATACTGCTAATATCTGCTAGTATTCTCCAGGCATTTTACAGATTTCTCCTCTCTCCTCCTTCTATCAGCAATCCACTTGATACTGGTGTCTTCTCCTGCATTTGTATCCTCTTAAAGCTCCTCTTTCCTGTCATTTTTTATTTGCAAACTCTTCCTCTTGTGTCTTCCTATTGTTTTTTTTCACTCTCACAAGCTGGAAACAGTCCACACTTGGCTGCTACAAAAGTAATTTGGGCCATCTTCGAAAGCACCGGAGTTTCTATAGCAACCATCTTTTAAAAAAAGTTTTATCCCATTTTCTCACAATTTGTTCACTGTTTCCACTCACAAGGTAACGCTCCCCTATCAAACAACAGCTAGCACAGGCTCACACATGCTTCCTTCGAATCACATGAAGCCAGCCATTATGTCTTTTTCAAAGTGTTGTTCATGCTGCATCAAGTGCAATCTGCCCTCTTCCGCATCCATGAGCTCTCAGATTGGCTAGTGAGCATGGCAGATTTTGGTCTCTTAGACTTCCGGCCACAGCTGGATATATCCACTCTCTCTCTCTCTCTCTCTCTCTCTCTCTCTCTCTCTTGATCTACAGTGCCATAGATGTATAGTCATAAATATAAATATGCCTGTATTTGTGAATGTATGGGCATACTTATGTCTCTACCTTCCATTTCGAGGCAGCTCTAATTGCACACCTCTGTGTGTATATGTGGACAGAAAAGCAGTGTGCGTGTCTGAGCACGAATCTCTGAAGACAGCTCTACCGAGTCAAAATGGAGGACAGAGGAAATTAAGTGTGCGGCTTTATCTGCGGAATCTGGCACTCATCCTGGCCAGACTCAGCAATACATCATTTAGTGATAGTCCCACTACAGACAGACATGAACAGAGGAGAGATAGACAGATAGCAAGAGAGACAGAGCATGCAAGATGAACCTAACAAGAGAAAGACAAAGAAGCACTGAGAAAGAGAACTAGGGGAGAAAGATAGATAAAGAGAGACAGAGAGAGAGAATGAGAAGATTGTGAGCTCTTCACTACACAACCATACTGAGGAATGTTACACTGAGGAATGTTACACTTATTCATGACCATTGTGGTACACTGTTTGACTGTACAACACAGTGTGATGTATCTGTGTCTTTACTGGCCTTAGTTTTATAGCGATCTGAGATTAAGTACATTTGAGAAGATAGATGTAGCACCTGAAATTCTAGCTGGCAAGAATTTCAGTGAAGCAACAGAACATTGTTTTAAAACCAAAGGCTGCTGCACAGAACCAATTGTGTGCTCCATTGAGACATGTCAGCAGTGTTGGACAAAGCAGCAAGCTGGAATGAATCACCTTACTGCGGTTGTATCAGTCCACTGAGGCAAAGCAACACAGATTAGGCTGTGAGAAATAATAATGCAGTACAGCACAGCGTGGAAACAAATCTGCGATCCCACATTTTCTCATTATTTCAACTGCCAAGTGACACACAGCATAAATAAGTACCTGTACTGAATTTGGTTACTCTTTTAGCATTTGTCAGGGTACAAGGGGACCAGACAGGGGCATATGAGTGGAACTATAAGTAGTGCAGACGTTTTCACTCTAGTCAGATGAATGACGTTTTGAGAAACACTAGCTAGCTAGAATCAGATTGTGATGCACTCTTCAGTGTTAGGCTATCTACACAATGCAGACTTCTTTATATGGTATAATTGAGATTTTTGCTCAGATCAGAGCTGTTTATCTTGACGGTTTACGTTTGTAATGGTAACTGATGCATATCTGCCTTTAATGTTAAAGCACCTGTTCTATGAAACACCCCACATACACATACTGATTTCTTGGGCAAGTGCTTCAACACTACCCGGTTTCAGTAAGTTCTTTCCAGTTGTGCTTGAATCGATTCACCATGTATCAAGTAAATAACCATTTCCCCACTGCTGTTGCCGTGCTGGGAAAAAGCCATATAAACTCCAGTCTGACTGTTCTCATTCATGTCACACGGCCACATATCGGATATGTTTTCAATCTAGGACCACGTATGAAAGTGGGCCAGGTCTAATTTGAAAAGATTGGATTTTTGTGTCCACACAGTCCTGAAAAAAATTACAAAAGGCGTGTATATATATTGAAATTTTAATATTTCACCCTCATTTGCTTTCATAAATCTATTTTAAACTAGGTAAACAAAATAGTCCCCATTGAAACCCATTCAAACTGCAATATTTAAATCCAGTGACGTTTAAGCATAAAATCATGCATTCTGTGTTAATAGGCTTTTATTTTGTTGACAAGGTTTCAAAACATTAAAAAAAATAATAATAATTCTGAAATGTGTACTATTTTCTCAGGTTTAGCCGATGGGGAAAATACATGCTTGTCCTTATTTCTGATTCTGCTGTATTACAGAGCACTGCAGACCAACTAAATAAATGATGCAGCTATAATTGTGTGGGTGTTTGGATGGATATCAGAGTTGTGGTTTGTGTGTGTGTACTGAAAATGTTATGTCTGTGAACGGCTTGAAAGAAAGAAATTCTATTGTACTGGAAATAACAAATCCCACACCCTGTATATGAGTCAAAATAGGTTACTGAGCTTTGAAGAGTTTTGCATTATGTGAATAAACTGGCATTTAAAGGGTTAAATTAAATGAAAGAAAATTAATGAATGTTTGGAAATTATGATTAGACTTGATGCTGGTAAAAAGTCAGTGAAAGTGGAAGAAAATATGAATATATAATATTTCTATGACAGTTTTTTGACATGGACATTTTTGTGTTTTGTTTTTTTGTTTTTTTTAATCTGACACTGCATAAAAAATATGAATGCATCATTAATGTTGTTAATCAAAGACTGCAATAAATCAAAGAATAAAAATATGCTTATCATTTAGTATATGGAAAATAATTACTATTTTTCTTTTTTTCATTAAAAAAAAACATCTGTGGCATTATGTAAACAAACTAGCATTTAAAGGGTTACAATTCTGAAAATAAATGAATGTTTGGTAATTATGATTAGAACTGATGCTGGTAAAAAAAATCGATTTCATGTGGATTTGAGCTGATGTTTTTTAGCCCGCTTCTCTGACGTATCTGTAACACGTCATCACTAGTGACTGAGAAGGCGCACTTGAAAGTAATGTGTGTTATGACGAGGTGGATCAATTACTCTACTACCATGTAAGTATTAGACATACATACATATGCATATAATAGTAAATATGGTGCATCCAATAGGTAACAGTACAACTCATCCATCAATCAATCAAATCGCCAAAAGACATACACGCATTTGGGTAGTGATAGACACACAAACACACAGATCTGTCAGTATCTGTGT
Organism: Stegophilus panzeri; assembly: GCA_024331685.1. NCBI lineage: Eukaryota > Metazoa > Chordata > Actinopteri > Siluriformes > Trichomycteridae > Stegophilus > Stegophilus panzeri. The sequence goes on from JANDJT010000032.1 coordinate 8,541,872, forward strand.
GACAGTAATGCACTGAAATCGTATTGACTATGATGTGGAGGACACAGTATAAACAGACAACAGGATTAGGATTAAAAGCAACTGCTGTCTGTCTGTCAAGGAACAAAATCGATTGAGTATGGAACGGAGTGAGAGTGGAGAGTGTGTGTGTGTGCGTGTGTGTGTGTGCGTGTGAGAGGCATAAAAAAGATACAGAGAGAAGGGGATGAGATAAAAGAGGTGGTGAACAAGTATAAGAAGATGTAAAGGAGTGGAAGAGAGAGATAAAGAGAGATGGGGAGGGGGAAGGAGAGAAGGAAAGAGGAGAAGAGGAGGAACAGAATGGCTTCTGACGTCTTCACATGCCCACATCGTATTTAAACCCAAAGAAGAAACGCGACTTCAATCGTGGCATGCTCGTCATCATGTGGATTGCTACACACACACACACACACACCCTACACTCTACACCATGCACAGGCACTCATACTTGCTTCTTTTTTTTTTAAATTAGAATTCATTTCCGCCCCCACTGCATTTCTCATATCTCAGCTTATTTTAGTCTCTTCCTCCTGCAGCCTACTTAAGAAATCTAACACAGGCAGGTACAGCGTTTCCTGTACAAAACAAGAACGCAAATCACTGCACTACAGAAAACAAGTGAAAGAAATACATTTCCAAGGTATTCAGATAACACTGCCTTAAACTATTATCAAGCATAAAGGCACAACAATGCAATGCCGGAATCTGCCATGCCAATTGCTCTGCATATTGACTTGTCCAGCCAAAACCTGTTCCTGATTATTACCTATACCTACTATAGGCACCAGGACTCACTCTGTAAAATCTTGGGCTTCAGCTGCCAAACCATCATGACCTAATGCTCCATCATGATGATCCTCTGGTGCACAGGTTCTCAACCCTGTCCTGAACATTTTAGTGTTTCCCCTACTCTAACACACTCTCATGTTTATTTTGGTTGTTTGTTAATTGGCTGATTAGTTCAATCAGGTGTGTTGGGAGGGGGTATACCAGGACCAGAGATGTAAACCTATTATCTGGAACCAGTGCTCTTTCAGTGAGTTTTCTCTGTACATGACATCACACATCATATGACATCATATGAAAATTCAACACATGCCTTGAAAACACATACGAATATACTGGAAATATACCCACATGCTTGGAAATTTGTGAAACTGTACAAATCAAAGAGTATGAAAAGTTATAAGGGTTACAGTTAGGGTAGGGTCAAGGTTAGGGTCTAATTTACGTTTGTCTAATTCTAGACAAACTCTAGTCCAAATCTAACCTTACAATTTGGGGGTAAACTTTTTTTTTAGGGTTAAGTTAAAGTAGGGGCATGTTTAGAGATGGTCAAGGAATAAGGTTGGGTTAGAAATGGATGATTGTTGGGCTAGTATTGGAGTTTGTCTATGATTACACTCTAAAAAACTCTGGGTTAAAAACAACCCAAATTGGGTCATTTTTATCCCGATGGCTGGGTAAACATAGGACAGAACACATTTTGGTTAAACTAATCCATCAAGTTGGGTTGTTAATTTTAACCCAGCAAACGGGTTGTTTTTTTCAACCCAAAGGATAGTTTTATTTTTACAAAAATGCTGGGTTAATTTTATTTGATACATGGGTTAACAATTTCAGGGTTATTTTACCCTTTGAAAATGTGAAATATACCACATTATAAACAAATATGTCAACATGGTATCTCCTTTATTTATACATAAGAAGGTGTTCAGAAATGTCTTGCTGTATGTATTAAAGTGGTGTTTATATATAGATTTTGAAGTAAATGACTCAAATAAGTCATATATTTAAGACCAAAACGTCAGATTTTGATCAAAGGAGACGTTTAAAACATCCAAAAAACTGAGTAACCAACTTGGGTGGGAATTACAAACAAGTAAACCAACGTGAACGAAGATAGCGGTGCATTTAGTGTCATATTTACTGGACTTTTATCGCACATTTAGCTTTTTCTAGTGTACAGTAATGGTTTTTTGGTAGTTAACATTAACCCACCCTGTCCAGGGTGTACCCCGCCTTGTGCCCCATGCTCCCTGGGATAGGCTCCAGGTTCCCCGTGACCCTGAAAAGGATAAGCGGTATAGAAGATGGATGGATGGATGAACATTAACCCACTCTCTACATTACATCAAGGTGAATAGCTGTAATGCTACATTATTGTTAACTCTCAAAAAGATAACGGGAATGTCTAACATTACCGCAAGCTGTATGCTAAAGTAATGTTATCATCTTAAGTGAGCGTCTAGATTATCATCACTCATCCCTACTGGTGACAGCATCCAGCTAGCTAACCCTAACTCAGGGCTCAGATAAGATACAGACCCAGAGAATTATAGAATAACCTCAGTCCATATTTCACAGCCAACATAAACACATGACACTAGTAGCGTAATGCCAACACTGAGGAAGCAGATATTCACTTTTGAAGCTATCGCGATAGGTAAAGTTAATTATCACTCGATGAATTACTGTTTTACAATGAATACATTTTAGAGAGCTCCCTGCCTAAATATCACAAACCTGGCCAAGCATTTTCAGCAGCATTAACGCTGAATAGTGATGAATGCTAACTTACCTGTGGTCTTTTGGTTTCCTCGCTTCAGGACTCTGACTCCGCTGTCACAATCAAAAGCTCAAAGCAACGAACAATCACTTTGAGGTGAGTTTAGATTTGAATGATGACGTTCGGCAGCGCAGTCCGTGATATGATCAGACAATAATTTATCACATGTTGTGTTGGTCATTCATGTGAATTTTTTTTTTCTTTTTTTTTTAACACTTTTATTGGATAATTTAACACAACATGTGTTGAAATAGTAATAACACAAAAAATGTGTAGGATATTAATAAATCCTTTCTGAGTGTGTTTCAACAGTCTGTCCGTGTGTAAAACGCTACTGTACTTCCACCTGAGGCGAATTCAAACAGATTTGATTTGATCAAAGGAGCTGGGCTGAGGCGTCAGGGTGGGGGAGGGGTGCATTGAGTCAACAGTCAGTGAAAATTACCCAGCCACTAACCCAGCAGTTGGGTTACACAAAACTACCCAAAAACCACCCCAGACTGAGAAAGTAACCCAAAGAAAATTAAAAGATGACCCGAAAGGCTCAACCCAGAGTTTGGGTAGAAAAAATAACCCAGCATTTTGGGTTAGGATAAGGAAAGGTTTAAAATTCCATCCATCCATCCATCCATCCAAACAATGGACTCTTCTCTTTGCTGCAGTCAAGGAAGCACTTCTGCTCACTAAAGGCCAACACAGTGAGAATGAGGAGGAGCTTCTTCCCACAGGCCATTCGGACCCTCAACCAGGACAATACTAAGGCCAAGAGACTAGAGCTTGGACTTGCTTTCACAACACCTGCAACAGCTACATTCCTTAATACATCTTCTATTCATCTTCAGTAACCACTTTATCCTGTATTTCTATCTCGTGTTTATAAATATTTATCATATGCTGTATGTGGGCAATTTCACATCCTGCACAAATACTGCTTACATAGCTTTTCTTTAGGAGTACATTAATCCACTTTAATTAACATCTAACAATTTTCTCTGGACACCTCTGAAAATAAGTACATTGCGTCCATACTATAAAAACGTTTGCGTAGTGAAGCGGCACACTATAGACACTATATACTGTGTGCAGTGAGTAGTGGAGATATAGATAGAACGGACATTATCTGTGATAAAGGATGGGGTACATATGTGGATGACAGATGAAGTATTAATCAGTTAATCAGCCTGTCTGCATGTATTCTTCATTATCTGCATACCCATGTAACTATTCAATCAAGCGAGTGTGCATCTGTCACTTCTCTTTCTCTTTCATTTTCTCTCCTCCATTCCTATCAACACCCATCTCTATATCACTCCAAATCTCTTCCTCTTTTTCTCATTTTCTCAGCCAGTTGCCTGCGATGACGTCTTCCCTCCCTCACTTGTAATATGATTTATTTATACCCTTTCAATTCCCCAAAGAGGAGGCTGTTATTTCTTCTCTCCACCATCACTAAATGCAATCTTATGGCTCTATCAGCTACAGTGATTCGTCATTATTTAAACCCACGTTTGCCTTCACATTTCCTCCCAGATCCTGACTGCCTCCCACAGCCCCACCTCAACCGCATTTCAATAGCTCATTAGTCCCATTCACAGACCGGAGTCAAAATAATAGCTAAACAAATGAACAAATAGGATGGGAATGGTCTGTTTCTCTCCTCCACATTTCAGTCTAATTTATCTTAATTACAGAACACCAATCTCATCGGGGAGGGGAAAAAACGTTAACTCGAGTAAAAAAAAATGACATTAGCTTCAATGCAACTGTTATTTTGACCGAAGATGGAATTGATTGAAGTTTTTAATTAAATTCTCCCTCAAGTGACTTGTTACTCTCTGTCTTTCACCCTCCTCCCACACACAAATACCTCCCTGTGTGCTGGGTTACAAAGATAGGTAGGTATGGATGAGTGGAAAACTTCCCTACGCACTCATTTCAACTCGGAGCATCCTTTTCCCCATCCAATTACCACTGAGGGCCTCTCTCCTCCATGTCCCCCCTGCCCTCTTCACATTGGCTGCACTCTCTCCACTTCTTCCCTTCCTGCTCATGGCCACTCGCCCATTCAATAGACACCTTGATGAATGAAGTCGGGCCAGGAGCGTGAAACACTATATTCTGCTGCGGTGAATTTCCCTCTTCCCTCTTCTCTCTCTCTCTCTCTCTCTCTCTCTCTCTCTTTCATTCTGACCTTGCAACCTGATTACAGCGTAATCCTCTCCCCCCTGTGACATGTCCTGGGCTATTTCAGTGGGTTGCCAGGCGACAGGGACTGCCTGGGACCCCTTCTGGAGGCAATAGAGGGCGATGTGACCGCAAAACACTGCAAGCATCGTGCATCTTAGCATAGTCCACCACCTTATGCTTCATGCTTCTGTCACCTACTCACTCATTCACTCACTCACACTCACAGAGCTCAGCATGCTTTACCATATTGAGCTCCTTCACTCCATCATGCTGTCAATTACTCACTCACTCACTCACCAGCATCCATTCTAGCATCCTCCACAGCAGCAGCATGCTTACACTTCATCTCAAACACACTATAATTAATTCACACACGTGCTGATTCATTTGCACGCTCCCTCACTGACACGAGCAACCCAGTGCATCATACTCTTTCTCCTACTCCATCCCACTGTCATGTTAGTCACTCACGCAGTACGGCCCGCATCTATCTTAAAATCCACCACAGCGCTGCTTTTGAAATCAACACATGCACTCATTGATTCGCCTCTGCATCCTAGCATCCATCTTGCCTTCATACAGCATTATGCTCTCTTCCTACGTTCCTCGCTGCTACAGTGGTATTTGCTATTGGGATGTTTTTATGACTAAGGGTGTACAGCATATATGAATATCCATTTTATATATTGAGATCATTTCTCACTTCACACTGTGATACTCTATAATACTCTCTAAATTCCTCCAGATTCCCTGGTTTGCTACACCCCCTAACCCCCCACCGCCCACCCACCCAAAACATGGCAGTAGGAGGACTGGCTCTGCTAAATTGTCCCTAGGTGTGAAGGAGTGTTTACATGACATCCTGATATTGACATGTGTTCAATCTGCATTGTATTCCTTCTTCATGTCCAGTGTTCCCTGTATAGACTCCAGATCCAATGTGATCCTGACCAGGATAAAGTGCTTCCTGAAGACAAATTAATCACTGAAGGTATTTCTAGACTCTGTTAACTGAATGATTAAAGAGTAGTATGTATTTAAATGTCTATTTGTGTTTTTTCCGGTCTTGAACAATAAGCCGCTCAGTAGTATAAGATGCCCCACCTTAACATTCAGCCTGCTAAAAGAAGAAAAAAAAAATAAAAATCAATATATACATTGCTTTGTTCCACTCATTATATATCAGTAGTAGTAGTCTCTGAAGTTTTAGAGTCAGTAAAATTATGTAATAGCAGTAAAACTATTTAACATAATGGATTTACTGCTTTTACTGAGTCTAAAAAGTTCAGAGACTACTACTGATGTAGTCTAGTTTAGTTTTTGTCCATTTTAAGAAGTGCTGTATTGTTTCCTATGCTGTAGTCTCTGCTGCAGTACTTACTAACTATAGGTTTGAGGTTGAATGTAACAGTCTAACCTTCTTATAATCTGTTAAATGCATTTCTGAATGTTATGATGATTTCTCTCTTAGCTAGGCTATCTCAGTCCCTCTGTCATCTCTTGAAAATGCTATGTCTGTAAGCGAATCTTTAAAATGTTCATTATATAGCTCCAGTTTAATGTTCAAACCGTGAAATATTGTAATTTTTCTCTTGATTTTTTTCTGCTGCTACAATAATGCTAATTTCTGCTAGTACAGCTAATATATAGGATTATTAATGTTAACCCTTTACTGCCATATGACAAAAAATTGGAGATTTATTTTTCACACAGTTTTAAAATACATTTTCACTAAAGATTTTTTATGTCCCTAGCAATAAAATAAAACAATAAAAAGACTAGTAAAACTTATAGAAAAAAGTCTTGCTACTAAAAATATGATGCAAATTATCACCTCTATCACTCCACCAAACACTGAAACTACTTCCTGTCCATGCCACATGCCACGCTCTCTAGGGCACTATTCTTAAACACTTCTATGGCTTTCTCTCACTCCAAGTCATATACACATGAAAATAAATGCAAATATGCACAGGTAGAAGACCATCAGTATAATATTATCTTATGGCCAAGTTCACATAACACCCCTCTTCTGAGTTTTATTTCACATTCCTACTAAGTTAGGCAATATACACATGCTTAAAAGGGTGAAGTCGCATGATGCAAAATAATTGTAGAGTATTGCTGTGAAATGATCCATTGCAAGCGTGTTTGGAATTGGTCCACGGTGACACACAAGGTATTATATGAGTGTTAATGCTCACAAAAGAAACAGATGCACAAACAATAGTGGAGAAACTAATGTGCAAACAGCATGGAGACCATTTCATCTGAACTACCCTCTCATTCAGAGTAATCACTGAAGAGAAAAAAAAGTTAAGCGCTATGGTAATTAATGCCTCTGTAGACCAGCTACACTGAACTGCAAAGCCTTCAGAAATCTTCTGCTTTCTGGAAAAGAAATGAAAAAGGAAACCAGAATAATGCACTAGTGCTCTTACACATGAATCTTCCTCCCCATGAACAAATTATCTTAGCCCCTGGATGCCTTAAATAGCTTCAAACTCTAGATTTTATTACACATTCAAGCTGATGTGAGTCAACAAGCTGCAAATTCAGATTTTACTATTTCACAGAGTACATCTTAAAGACTGAAAAAAATATATAATGTAAATTATAAATTTGCAGCAGTAAATGAGAAGAGGCACAGCTCCATAATATTTAGTTCAACATTTCATTTCATCGCAATCTACTTTTGTGTATCGGTAGCACAAGAAAATTAATCATAGAATAGCTATGTACAATCACTGACCACTTTAATAGGAACACTTACTCATTCCTGCAGTTATCCAATCATGTAGCAGAGTATGTAGCAGAAGTGCAATGCATAAAATCACAGATATAAGTAAAGACCTGAAGTATATATTCACTTCAAACATCTGAGTGTGATATCAGTGACTTGGTTATTGGTGTTAGACATACTGGTTTGAGTATTTCAAAAACCGCTGATCTCCTGGGATTTTCATGCATAGCAGTCTCCAGTGTTTACACAGAATTTGAGTTGGATGGGCTACAACAGTAGAAAAAAACCACATTGGGTACCAATCCAGGTTAACAGAAACTGGACAGCTGGAAAAAGACCATGAGTCATGTGGTTTCCTGAGACCATGATAGCAGCTTCTGAGTTTTTTTGCTCTATTTAAAAGAAAAAGCCTATTTTGAGGAAAGCAGTGAGTTTAGACTAACATCAATAACATCAAATGTTTGGTATGCAGTGAATCTCTCTTTCTTTTCTTACATACTCACTAAACAAATGGTTTCTCTTTGAGAAGTATGTGTTCGTAATGGTTTGAATTATTAACAATCTTACCTCCTTTTTTTTTACTGACATTTACAAATTATACCACCTTTAAATTAGTTTGTGAGCTGAAAAAAAAAAAAACAATAAATACTGCATCTATTAATGTTAATGCTTTTGTTTTTGTTCTGTGCCCTTTTTAAATGATTGGTTTTGATGCAAAATTGAACAAGCCCTTCTTGTTTTTCTTCTTGAGCTCTCTCAGACTGGATGTAAGGTCCAGATATGAGCGTGAACAAGATGCTGCCTCCTCCACATTTCGACAAGGAAGGCAATTAATCATCGTTCTGCCTGCCACAATCATAAAGCAGACTCTTTCTTCTCAAATTACTGCATTAAGTGATCCATTGAAATGAATGTGCAAAACAATACTGCCTCTGACCATATGTGGAGATTTCTACCTCCTCCAGGGAAAAGCGGGTCTGATGATATAATTGCTGTCTCCACTCATCCTCTCCGTTGTTTGGCAATGTGGTCACTGTGTGGTGTACACACAGACACTGGCATCATAGCTGCACTAATTAGTCTCATTGATGAGCTCTGTTTCACATTGTAAAGTGTGATGGACTGTTCCATTATGGAGATACAAACACACTTTCGCCCTACTTATTACAGTACACCTGATCGGAGGCTGAATAACTAATGACATTCTTGCTGATGTGGGTCCTTTGTGCAAGAACATCTACTGTTCCTGAGGAAATAAAATAGCAAACGGGTTACTAGGAGGCTTAATTTTAATGACATGTTATAAAAGCAGGTAATTAAAGCTAATTACTAGGTCTGTAAGCTGGCTGGCATTGAAATGTATCAGCATAGGCCTCCCTCATCACAGCATGACGTAAAGGTGATATTTATGGAAGTCAGCCACCATTTACACAACACTATGCAACTGCTTATGCAACAGCTTACCTGAGTTTGTAGAGATCTGTTATTCATTGCTCTTTGTAAGAAACAGACCTGTTTATCCAAAAAATCAGCAGTAATCCTAAACATTTTTAAATGAACTGCTGTCTGACTGCATGCCATCTATGGACCTGGTACAATCAGGGCCTATGGCATATCTATCTGCTACAAGTCCAATTCCACATCTACTTGGCAGATCATTTGTCCTTCACCCAGGTGCTTCCTGGAGAGGAAGTCTCCCTAGCAGGCTGCCCAAGGTTCTAACCCATCTTTCTCTCTCTCCTGACCTCGTCTCTGAGTGCCTGCGGTCCTCAGGGCACAGCTACAGGCAGCTGGATATTAATAACAGGTAACGCTCTTCGTTACGCCTTCCTGTCGCCCCAGCAACAAATTAATTCCACTTATTTATCTCTCTCGCCAAGGTCGACGCGGGTAGAACAACTGTTTATGGAGCGAAAAGGACAAGGAGTTATGGGTGATGTGCGATGGCTGACAGCACCGTTTGTTTTCCCCGCCACACTGCTAGTGAGATAAAGCTTATAATGATCAATTTGATAACAAAACCTCTGCTGTTTTTCCTGCCCACCGCCATTCCCTATTCTTATTTGATGAACAGTGCTTTTTTTCCTACAAGAACACCAGCTGCATAAAATGAGAAAATTGTCTGAGGTAAGACTAAATGATGAAGAGGCAGCCATTTTGAGAGAATTTATCACGGCCGTCATCATTTTCATGCGAGAAAATTCTTGTCAGGCACTATTGTCTTGGAAACAAAGGCAAAGAGCCAGGGACTTCTGGCAAACTCCATTTCCATGTGCACAGAAACACAGAGCACTCCCTCCTGCTGACACGAGCAGTCAATTCATGAAAAATAACACAAACATGTCTCTATGCATCACTGCATCACAAAACTCATGATTCACCTTCAGAGTGAAAAGGACGCTGAGATCCTTGACCAAGAAGAAGCTGGTGACTCAGTGGTTTTTTTTCACTGCTTGGCAATGAGAGAAGAAAATGAAATAAAGCACCTGGAGAATGAAAAAAGAAAAAGATGCAGACGTTGAGAGTTTTGGGCTTCAGGAGCACTCAGAAAGCCCGTGTTCATATGCCAGTGGTTGTCCTGGATGTGCTCTACCTGTGGTATATATCTACTAACATTTCCTCCAGATTTGTATCAGGGCAAGGTGTCTTGAGGAGATGATGACTACAATCACTGGTCAAAGTCCAAGGTGAATTATTTACTAAGCCTCCTTAAGTGCTGTGCCTGTCTTTCACTAGGGCCCCCCTAATACCACCATAAGACCCCAACCCAAAATAGCAAGGATGGATAAAATGGAGACTGAACCCCTGCTTCTAACAGGGCAACTTTCACCAATCTTTTTACTCATTGATTTTTTTTTTTTTCCTCAGCAGCTTCATTTGAGCAGCCCTAGTCCTCCATTATTAATGTGGCTGACAGGCCTTTCAGTCAGGTCCTGCCTCCTGCAACCCTGCCACTCACAAAAGCCATTTGAGCCTGGAAATGAGCTTCCAGCTCTACACTAATACAACAAAGCCAGTGAAGGCAGCAAGGCAAGAAAACACCCGAAAGCCTTGGATTACATCTGTGGCTGTTAAAGAAAGGCAATGAAGAGGTCAGTGCCCTCCTTCTCAACCATTCGGGTGCGTCTACTGTCCCAAGGTGAAGGTAAGTCGATTACAAAACCATTATATATTTATCATTGTGTACATATGCACTGAAGTGGACAGCCATCCTAAAAGACACATACCACTGCATGCACACACACGTATATATTCACTCACTGTTTTGGCTGCTGGCTGTGTCTGGGTGTAGTGTTCCTTCCCCTAGGCTCAGCGGTTGCCCAAGTCCCTAATGGCCCAGAACGTTGGCATCTCTGCTCTCCATCCTTTGGCTCATGCAACTGTTGTGGCAGTGAGAAATGACTGCAATATCCCAGTTCCACAGCAAGAGTATGTCAGCAGTCTAACGGTGGCACCTTAACAGATTCCCCCCTTCTTCTTCTCTCAGCCTCTTCCCCTCCACACCCCTGCCATCGCTTTCCACTTTCAATTTAGTTAAATCCAAGTCAAACTAAATCCATTTCAGAAGATAAATTAACCCAGGCACCAAACCGATCCCCGCCACCCCCCATCCCCAATGTAAAATTCTACACGGGTAATGTTGTACCAGTATGAACATTTATTCAGAGGAGGGAAAAGAGCAGGATTAAAGCTCCATTCCCAGCAAACAGAAGGTATAACACATTTACAATTCCTCTGTATCAGCAGAGAAGGTGCAGACCTCTTTGACAACCTTGAAGGGTATGTTTTTTGCTGTTCTACATCCAGTACAAGCTCCACTCCCAACTGCTGATGTCTATAATTGCATTAATGAGTAGAGTGCAGGATCATGACCGTCTGCAACCATTTGAGATATAAAAGATTTAACAAGCATTGCAATTTTGACAGATGTTTACAGGCCCTCACTTGCAGTGACTTGAAAAGAAGAGCACTCAGAGGGAGCGCTCAGGTTTCAGAAATGTTTAGTTGATTTTTTTTTAATGGATGAAGAGAGAAAAAAATAGTGCAGAGAATCTTGTCATTGCTATAGTTGTCAATTTAGGGAGGGAAAGTCTGCTCCCACTACCCTTCAACCCAGACTGCAGAGTGGAGCAGCTTTTATGTCTCACTTGTCTGGTCCCCTGTCTGACTTATCTGCCTGGTTTATTCTGATGCCTAAAACTGTCACTGTGTGAAATTTGTGACACTATAGCCACCAAACTGAAACTTAATAATAATGACCAGAACCACTGTATATATCGAATCCAAAAGACCAAAATTACTAATCCTGCATAAAAAAAACAAAATGCTGATGCAACACTATTTAACAAGTCATAGTCAGTTTCAAAGTGCAAACACTAACTGTGTAACTGCATGAGTTTAATCATCCATATGCATTACAGCTAAAAAAATTAAAAAAAAAAAAAATAAGCCTATAATTGTTGAATAATTATGTAATAATTGTCTTTCAGAGTCCTCCAACTGTCTGAGTACAGAGTTTGAGCCGCAGAGATAAACAAGTAAGTGTTTCACAAAGAAATCTCAATTATAGAAAAAAAACAATGTTTACAAACTCACAGAGGTGCATAACATGCAAGAAATTGCACAGTAAATGTGGTAAATGTTATACTAGTTTCGAATTTTGGAAACGGAGAATAATGATGTTAAATAGAATGTCCATATATAAAATACAATTTAAATGTCATGATGACTGGCCAATGCAAATCTGGTGAAACATCTGTTAAAAGCTGATTGGTCATGAACTTCAGAGTGGCACAACAGGAAAGAATTCACCCTACTGTCATGAGAGGGCAAGTGTGAATCCTGATAATGCCACGATGTTCAGCTGATACAGCATGAGCAGCAGTTTTTTTTTTTTTTTTTTTTAAAGATGCGTGTCACAGAAAGCATGTGCTAGCCCCCCCAGTTCATAGCTGTTATATGACAGGAGTGAGCTAGCCAGTGGGTGGGGGGAAAATATGTGTGAAAATGAGAGTAAAAATAAACCTATAATAAACCTTGGCGGTTAAGGCTCTGGGTTACTGATCGGAAGGTCGGGGTTCAAGCCCCAGCACTGCCAAGCTGCTACTGTTGGGCACTTGAGCAAGGCCCTTAACCCTGTGCTCTGACCCCAACCTCCTGACATGCAAAGAAAAGAATTTCACTGTGCGTATGTATATGTGACCAATAAAGACTCATTATCATTAATTAAATTACCAATCAGACATTAATTAAATTCAGGTCTAACAGTGACCAAATTCTTGTCAAGTGTTGGTCATTTAAAACATGTCAAAAGTCAAAATACATTCATAGTCCAGTCTGATATAAAATGTATAGTTCCTGTTGACAAACATGTTAAAGCCGCCAATTATCATTCTTATTATTAAACTGCTCAGGATTCAATAAACTATCCAATTTCCATATTCCAATTTGACAGGTTGTAGGAATCTAAATTTATTCCTGAGCCTTTTCTCCACTTGAGCACATTGCTTCCACTTATCATGAAGAGGGAAGGAGAGAGAGAGAGAGAGAGAGAGAGAGAGAGATAACTCATTTTCACCCAAGTTAAAGAGCTAACATTTCATTTCTCCAGTTCATTAATATATACTGTACCAAAGACATGAATATGGATCACTGGAAACCTCACGAAAGAAAGTAGCTTCACTCATCCAATCTTTGCCTTCCATTTTAATAGGTGTGAACTGTGATATACAGCACATTCAAGGGGAGAATAGCCTGATTAAAAAGTTGTTTATAAGGAAGATAGATTCTATACCACATAAATTATGTCCACATTAATATATTCAATCAAGAAAAGGAATAAATACAGTTAACAAAAATAGAAAATCTAAGCTCTTCAGCGTATGGTGATACAACAAACACATGGAAGTATAGCTAATGGAAAAGAAAGGTTTGTTAAAATCTCAGCTGTTCACTTTTATTACATTTTAGTTTTGCCTAGTAATGGCAGTTCTTCTCCCTAAAAAAAAAAAAGATTCTAAATTGAAAATTTGCACTGAAGTGCTCTGTCATAACCATTAGACAAATAATCTCAGAAACAAAATGTACTATCAGTAATATGTTATATGCGCTGTTAGCACATTTTTGGCCGAAAGGGCAAAAGGACAGAGAGGTAAAATCTGGCATTCGGGAAAGAGTGGAAAGTTCAAGGTGAATACTGAAGGACCGTGAGAGAGAGAGAGAGAGAGAGAGAGAGAGAGAGAGAGAGAGAGAGAGAACATGGTGTACAGGGAGTATATATACAATTATATATATATATATATATATATATTTTTTTTCAGATAGCCTTTAAGAATGCTTTTGAGAAAAGAAGAATGTACTGAAATCATTCTCATGGCTGGATCGGGAAGCTGTCGCAAGTTTGCAGTTGTCATGCAATTACACGCATAACACCAGATGGGTTAACATGAATTTTCAACCTAACACATCATAGGTGACTTCATCTCACATATTTATTAACTGCAAACATATGAAAACAGATTCGAGTTGAAATATACCACAACTTAACATGGAGTATAAATAGATCAGAGTATAAAAAAAATACTAAATGAATTAAAAACCATTCCAATGAATGAACCTTTTTTTTTTTTTTTTTTTTTTCAGGGGAAATTGCAAGTGAAGTCATTGAAAACACCATTGCCTTTCCATCTCCAATCACAACACACAGTGTGTGTTTTATGTTAGCTATTCTTGCTATTTACTTAGTATGCACCTGTCTTTACTGGTGATTTACAGCTAATGGTTTCTGGCACAGTTTCTTGAGAACAGAATGAGCACAAATTATCCCTGTCCAAAGTGTCTGAGCACTAGTCAACCTGATTTAGTGACCCTCTCCAAACTAGACATATGATCAGACCCATAGCCAGAGTGGCAGTCTGCCCATCCACTGCTTCATGATAAAGACATGATTGGCTATATATTCTGAGAGGACTTGCCACACACTTAGCTTAAATGAATTTAAGACTGGGATTTTTCAGGAGGTATCTGTGTCATGCATGACAGCTTATGCAAACCTACATGCCACTTAAAATGTCAGAAAATACCAGAAACAATTAGGTCTGGATCTTGATTTTTTTTTTAATACAACTGACTACCATTAGTTTCTTTATTTATTTTACTTTTATTTTGCTAAATGCCTTTCCTGCTTTCCTGTCAGAGACTGGGGGACTTCCAGAATTTAAGTGGCTCTGACAGAATTAATTTGTTGACTTAAATGATCCCATTAGTGTAGCAAGCACTGGGCAGAACATGAAGTCAGATTGAAACGGTCCCGTTCTAGTGCAGAACAACTCACAAAAAGCTCTAAATGTCGGTTTTACTGCTAGAGCACAAGCTTAATTGCCATGCCAGGGATTTAATGACAAACAGCTTTCCATTTTAATAAGGGGTTAACAGCAGCCAGTCCTTGTCCTAAAATCAATTACATACAGATATGCATTAGGCAATACTTATTTAAATTATGATAAATTTATCAGACTGCCAGAAATGTAAATGGCAGCTTATTTCTAGAGTTGACATCTGGAGTGGCAACTATTATATTATTAGAGCGTAATTAGCAAACCAATTATGTAAATGCTGAGAAAAGAAAAACAGCATTGGTGAAGAGAATGCACTTTGTTATTCTTTCTTTTGTTTTTTCCTTTAAAGGAACATGTAATAGGGTGCATCAAAGTTAGTTTAAATCTCACCTAGCTGACTATAATTTCTCACTGATCTAATCTAATCTTAAAATCATTGGATATGTATTGTAGCAAATAGCACTAGTAAGAGAAAGTAACGTTAGAGAAAGTAAAGCTATTGAATATAGTTCAACAAATATCTATATAAAAAAATGTCTGCATTATGAGAATCAGGTCTATGATGTAGGCCTGAATATAAATATCTGAATAAAGGTCAAAAGACAAAAATGGCGTCATAAATGTCAAATAGAGAGAATAATAATCTCACAGTGTCTTCTATTAAACAATTTCTCTGTTACCTTCGGGACAGCAAGCTGGAGATTAATGAGCACCAAAGTGCCCCAGGGGTACAGAGTGGCGCTGACCGCTACATATTTGGCAGGTCATGAAGAATGGAGAATTGGCAGAGTTCAGTACCCCATAGGGACACTCCCTCATTCACTCTGCAAGACAAATGTCACCTTTATCAAAAGTAGCTAAGAAAGTGATTTAAATATGAATTATTTTCAATGCAGTTGTGCAAAGAAACACTCAAAGACTCAAGCTGAATTAATTTGTGCTTTATGCAGAATGCAAATGTGCCATATTTACCATTCCATGGCCTGTCAATCTCACTCTCTAAAATAATCTTTTTCTTTGAGTTTTTATCTCAAAGCCTTCATGTGCAACTAGTTGAGATCACTTCTCAGCATGTATTCCAACTTTACATATGGCACTCAAAGAGCACCTACAGCATAACTGCGTATGCTAGAGTATATGACTCCCACAATCCACTTTTTTAAAAATTTTTTTTACCAGAATCAGCTAATCATGATGTGGAAAATATTTGGCAACATTTCATATGCTTGTTTACAGATATTAACAGACAATCCATCATCATTATCACTTCTACATGCATTAAAAAGACTTTAAATGGATTGTATTTATATGTTTTTGTGGATGTGTTATTTGTCTGTGTGTGACTTTATTTACATGTATTTATTTTTTTTTACTTTTATTTATTTATTTTTATTTAATTATTATTATTGTGTTTCTTTATAAAGTATCCATTAAATATTAACTCTAAAACGCTACCAGCCGAAATAATAATGAATGACAGTATCGCATTATTTCTTGTTCTAAAACAATAAATAATGTGAAAATAATCCCTCAAATTTGGCTGATAACAAGCTTTATTCTAGGAAGACAAATGACAAGGCAATGTGATATTGCCTGCGCTACTCAAGAGAGATTTATTTATGCTGATATAGAATAACCAAGGTCAGACTTACTCATGCTGAAATTGAAACAGACGTGTAAGCTAAAATAAGGTGTTGTTTTGATGCTGGTCTACTCATCATTTGGCCGCCAAAGATACAGTTCTCCATCACAGCTACTGCAATGCATTGATTCAACATTTTATTCTCTGTGTATAATACTTGGGTCATGGCTGTGTCTGCTTTGTATTGATCATTGAATTGCCAGTAATTTTGTATTTTTTTCAGGTTATCCTGAATTGAAACTTTTAACAAAAAGCTAAATCAACAGCTCAATTGCACATCGTATCATATGGCAGAACCGGTAGATCAAAGAACTACTGATGTAGGATATTTGGACCATAAGCACACTTTGGGTCTGTCTGGGAGATGAACTGAATCAATTCTGGGAAGAGGCTTCAAGCTAACAATAGCTTCTGAGTGCAAAAGTTCAACAAATTATGCAATGATAGAAAGAAGCTGCAAGCTACAGATCGGAAGGTTCAGAGATCAAACGTTGGTGATATCAAACCATCTCATATAGTAGGTAATACCAGCCATCAGCTAAAGATCAATCAGGAATTTCACAAAGTCGGAATCTTAAAAAATCTCCATCCACCTTCCATCCACCAGTGACCATCCACACTGGATGTCAGAACCATAGGAGCTTCACTATTACTCACTTTACCCATCTAATTGGTCTCACTTGGTTAAAAATGTCTACTGCCACAATAGTTTGTTTTTTCTGAAATATTTTAGCCCCAATGTTGCCTTTTTTGTTTGTCTACACTATGTCTATATAAAGTCCACCATCCACAATTAAGCTTAAAATCCCTGTCAAATACCACACCCTTAAAGAAGGTTTTACTGCTTCCTTCCCAAAATCTCTCTGACTGCTTTTGGTCTGCTGATTGGCACGACTCTAATATATACTGTATGAGTCTGCCCACTGCAGCATTTAAAAAATAGTCTTAAAAGAATACACATTATATCTGAAGCTTCAAACAGGGATGTATATGCTTCACTAAACAAGACCTTTAGAGTACTGTACATATAATATGAGTCACATCCTGAAGGAAATGAGTGGATAAATTCTGTACTTATGGACTGGCTAACTCCTCTGCAATGTTTCCAGCATTTGCTTATAACTATTTCCAGGATGTGCCAGGATGTTAAAGTTCATATTTTATTGTGCATGTCGAATCAATCTTAAAATACCTCTACCAGAAAATACATTTTCCATCAAACCACCAGTTTCTTCACTGGTTATGTGCTCAGTTCAATGGGAGTGGAAATATAAAAACATGTGGTAGAGGTGATAAGTCAAGGAGCTTTGAAGAATTTTTCCTTAAGTTTTCATAGCCTTTCAGTTCAGCTGAGCCCCCTTGGATGCAGACATAGGTTATCGTGGACAAAAGCAGCAGAGGAAGCCTTTCAAAATCTCAAGATGTGCTTCACTTCTGCCCCACTGTTACAGCATCCCAGTCCCTCCCCTCTCTCTCTCTGGTGGTAGAAGATAGAACTACTCCAATCTGAAGTGTCAGAAGGAGCTGTTTCTCATCTCCAGGCCAACCCTGTGCTGTGAAAATGTTCACTACAGGCCAAAGGTATGAGAAGCACATTATTGTTTAAGGCATCTTGCATTATTGCACTGTTTTGTTTTGTTTTTTAACTATGATATATAAAGTTTGCCAACAGTCAACACATATTTATCTGTATAGTGAAAGAACAAAATATTCAGTTGGTATTTTATATATATATATATATATATATATATATATATATATATAGAGAGAGAGAGAGAGAGAGAGAGAGAGAAAGAGAGTACTGTACCTTATTTTTACTCATTTTTAATTATTTACAAACTCCCAATTTAATATGTGAGTATCTATGTGGAGTTTGTCCATGTTCTCCCTGTGGTTTTTTTCTGGCTTCTCTTGTTTCCTCTCCCACCCAAAAATATGCCAGTAGTTGGATTGGCTATATTAAACTGTCTCTAAGTGTGAATGAATATGTGAATGTGTACACATGATGCCCTGCAATGGACCATTCAGGCAGTTCCTGCCTTGAGCCCAGGAGAAGCCTTGGATCCACCAGGATAAAATGGTTACCAAAGATGAATGAATGAATGAATGAATGAATGAATGAAT
>JANDJT010000032.1:8560594-8576611 GCA_024331685.1 Stegophilus panzeri
ATGAATGAATGAATGAATGAATGAATGAATGAATAATTTAACACACCTAATTCAGTTTATCAAACATGCAGAAACATATGAATATGAGAAATTGGTGTATATAATTTGGGCTGCAGTAAAATTGTATTTTAAATGCAATATAAAATGTAAAATTAGTACTGTATTGCTGCAGACATTTACTCAAGCCCTAAACTTATTACTGTATATTATAGGTAGAGAAAATAGATTTTTACAATGTTAGTAATGCTAGACTTCGGTCTGTAGTGTACTCATACAGATTCTTCTGCAAAAACCTGTCACCAGCTAAAAAAAATATGTAAAATAAAAATACACTATGATCTGGGATATGACGACATGGCTATGAAATTGGCAGAAGAGTGACGGCGCAGATTTAAGGGAACATGAGACCCAGTTTTTATTCAGATTTGATTTGGTGTATGGGTCCTTCTGGAGTGGTAAGAAGAGTAAATTATATGACATCTCACATGTCTTCCAGATTTTACTTCTTCTAGGATGAAGGCCTCTGGTTTCTAAGAGGATTTGAGATATGTCAAAATGACCTGACTTTATGGGAATGGTAGACAGATCTATGCTATCAACACCTTGCTGGAATTGTATTTACACGCAGAGGAGGTGTTGGAGGTGTACAGCTCCAATGACTAGTGCTGGATCTGGATCCACAGCTCATTTTGATCTTCAATCATATCTAATCAGTTTTTGCCCACACTGCACGGAGTTTCGGGCCCATTTGTTGCCAGCCATTACCTCCTTGTGCATTCCTGAGCTTTATTATTTCCTGAGTTTGATTTCATTGTGCACTGATTACTTGCTTGTTCACTGGATCATGAGTTTTGCACTGTCTACCACCTGTCTGACCATTCTCTTGATGGGTGTTAGTTCAATAAATACTTCATACCCTGTTATTTGCATTCTGACATTACTAAGAGTATTTGCGAACACTGGTAATGACACTCGAGCAGTCTTGAATTTGAGCATACCCAAGTCTGAAGGGTGTCTCAGGATAGCCTGACCTGGTGGAAAAATACTGGCAGCAAAAATATCACTCTAGACAATTAGCTCCTTCGTTTTCACTGTCCTATATAAGGCAGTAAAAGAATGCATACATCAGCATATGCAAAGTTATTGAATAATATTTACTGGAAAACTGCAAAAATCTACATATGCAATGAAATAGTCCAGAATTTATTATCAGAAGGAAATAAACCATTCTAGTGGCAAAACACAGCATAATGCAACATATAAAACATGATCTTATTCTGAGAGACTTCAAACTTTCTATTTTATATTATTTTTTGATATCAACATGAACAAAAATGCAATGCATTCAGATTTGCCCTAATGGGCTGTTGATGTCAGTGCTGAATTCAAATTTCATTAATACATTAAAAATGGGACTGGCATAATGGCATTTAAGAGCCAAAGTACCTCACGGCGGCCAGTCTGACCTATTAGGAAATCATTACATCTATCCAAATGAGAACCCTGATCCAAAAAAGCTCTGAATGACATCAGCTGATTACTTTTTAATTTGATTAGAGGTATTTAATGAGAAAATCTTTTCATTAACACTGATCAGAGCAAGATAAAGGGTAATAGTGAAATTATTTTCATCCATTTGCTGCCTGGTTCTTGGAAGACTGTCTGGCTGCTACCTTGATGGGGTCAAAAAAGGGAACAAATACAAAGAAATAAGGTCTTTGCTACATTAGACATTGCTCTAAAAGAACAATAAATCAGCCATTGTATGCCAAGTCAGCCATTGAGCCAGTGCCTTAGGCTCACTGTGATATATTTGTGATATGTTATATTATAATGAAATGCCACTCTCTTTATTTGTATCTGTTTAGTGCTCCAAACACCTCTGTATTCAGCTTTAAACCCACGTGTGTGAGACGTTAAAATGATTTTATTTTTAATTAAAAATCCCGAAGATAGAAATGTCAGTACTGTCAGAATTGAGTGTGCATTCTGGTTCTGACAGTTCCTCAAACTCAGCTTCATCACAATAGTACATTATTGTCTCAACTAGAGATGTGTTAGGGACAATTGTTTTGTTGTTCCTGCTCGCAGTATTGTCTAACAAATATAATTGGTTCCATTTCCAAAAATATAAACAAACTAATAGACTAATCCCTGTCCTAGTAAACACCTCTAGTCTTGCATGTCCTGTTTATGACATTGCCTTTCTGATAAGCTTTCTTGAAATCACTAGAAAAAAAACTGAGGGAAAATCTTAGAAAAATCAAACAAACAAACAAACAAAAAACAATATTGCATCTCCTATTCAAATCTGTATTTGTATCTGTTCAACTTGAGAAATGTATTCATATTTGGTTTTATCCCTATGTTTTATAATGAAAAATATTATACCATTTTGATCATCCATTATTCAAACTATGACTCAGTCTCGGTGTTACAGCGAGCACACCCAATAAGTGTGCCACTGACACTCAAGATAGAACCTCGACAACATGTTAACAGCTGCTTGTCCGCTCCCAGTGACCGTTAGGAGAACGAACTTCTGATATTGTGGCCTATCAATCACAAAAAATGGTTTGTCAAACCATTTTGTGACCTCAACATCACAACAGATTTTCATCTTGTATATTTTAAGTGAAATATCAGCCAGATGGATTCCATTTGTAGCCATGCATCATAAAAGGTACACAACTTGAAATAAGGTCTAGCGCTGAGTGGTTTTGGAGATTGAACTTCCAAAATTCGCAATAAATGACACAATAGACTCAGGATCCATCCATCCATCCATTTTCTATACCGCTTATCCTACACGGTCACAGGGAACCTGGAGCCTATCCCAGGGAGAATTGGACACAAGGCAGGGTACACCCTGAACGGGGTGCCAGCCCATCATAGGGCACACTCACATATACATACACTACGGACACTTTGGACATGCCAATCAGCCATGTCTTTGGACTGCGGAAGGAAACCAGAGTACATGGAGGAGAACATGCAAACATGCACCCTCTGGGTCGCGGCGGGAATCGAACCCCAAACCCTGGAGGTCTGAGGTGAACGTGCTAAGCACTAAACCACCGTGTGCCTTCTAGACTCAGGATTTCTTCAAAAATTGTGAAATGCCATGCCTATCCGGTAACACATAGACTGTAAGTTATAACGTTACTGCATCTACCTCCTTTTGCATCACTGCAGTTTACAAAAGTTACAGTTTGTTATAATATTGTTTTTTGTTTTTTTTTGCATTTTGTGTACTGCCGTACTTCCTCTTTTGCAGTGTGTATCATCTTGCACTGTTTAACACGAATGAGCACCTTTAGATCTCCTTCTCTGAACTTTCCTATGAATGAGCAGTGAATAATGAAGGTTGGACGAGGTAGTGGATACGTGATTGATGAATAGCTGTAACCTGCAATACCCTGCAAAAAATTAGCTTTTTAAATGGAACTTGTGACCTTGTAAAGAGTATGCTACAATTAGATTAAAAAAAATATTCAAACAGCACTTTTTCAAACTCTATGTACTGTAAAGGTTTGAATTACAGGTCTAGCTAAGGTCATGCTATTCAGGAATGTAAGGCTGCTTTACATTAGCAGCCAAGATACCAGTAAAGTGCTCTCCACATTTGCTTATATAAACTAAACTATTTGTTTCTTTGCCATTAAAAGAAAAATCAAGGCCACACTTTAAATTTAAAAGCACTTCACCACCTCTTGATGACATCAGTCACATGTGAATGGATCTGACATTGGAAAGTCAGCAAGGGCTTGGTGTTGCAGTAATTTAAGAGGCCATTTTGCCTTTGCAATTACATTAACGAGGTATCCATGGTGCAATGGTGGACATAATGGGATTTTAAATACGTATTGATCGACACGTCACACCAGGTTTCTTTTCCTCCCTTTAGTAATCATGGACATCTGGGTCAGGACCACATCTGGAAAGCTACTCCCCCAGAAAATAGATTCACAATGCACAAATGTATCATCACTATTTGGAATAGAAAACAGAAATGCCATCTATAAGACAACAGCAGGAACACAAGTGAGAACCTTTAGAGAATGAAAACCTTTTTAGTAGCGCTTCTCATTTAGACAGGCACAAAGGGTACAATCCTGAGGATTTGCTATAAATACCAAATATGTTGCCAGTTCTTACTCTGCTATGTCAATTACTCTTAATGAATTCTGCTGTGAAAACAGTGCCCTCACAACTGTGAACCATACAGTGCCTTGAGCAGAGTTACAGCTTCAGAGCCACTTCATCTGCAATGGCAGCAATTAGCGGCGCCAACCCTCTACATGCCACCCAAGTTATGCACATCTTTCATCTACCCCTGAGCAAGTTAACATAAGAACGATGGAAATACAAGTTGCATTGAGCAGACAAGCTCAATCTGTCAGACACACACTTCACCTATGCTGCTCGCTGCATATTTTAATGGAAATTTGTAGTTTTATTCACCTAGTGATGCATAAATCTGAATGTTTATGAATTCAGGGGCAGAGGGCAGACACTTAAGCCGATTATTGAAGGTGACCTGCTCACACAAACTGGAAGATCACTTCTCTGGCTAGAAGCAAGAACACTAAAAGATGACCCTCTTAAGCCTGTTTAGAGTATACCTCTGAGTCACCCAGATCTGGCTCTGTAGTGCAATAGCAGTAAATCATAACTACAGCGAATGCTGCAAAAATGACCTCCCTTGTATTTGTACTAACTCAGCACAGTGAAAAACAGAGATTCACATTTGTGTTTGGGTAAAATTCAAATAGACACTCATTATCTGAACATTTGTGCAATTCCAGTTATATGTTTTCTTTGTGAAATCAAGCTTAAGCCAGCCAAAACTTTCATTATCAATGCTAAGATGACACAATACAAAATCAGAAGAATTTATCCAATTAGAACAAAGCTTTCTTTAACATCTATTCACTCTACTAGTAGATGTAGCTTTATGGATGATTGGTTATCCCAAGCATAACTAATAAAACAGATATTTTCTACCACTCCGGCCATTTGGATCATTTCCTTGTGGATTTGGATTTGGGGTTCAGTTTAGCTGAAGGTAAAAACTAAGATTGAGTATATTTTTGTTTGTATTATGCTGTAGTTAATTACATTTAAACTAGTAATAAATTATTGGTATAATTTTGCCTATTTATTTATTGGTATATTATTGGCTGGGGTGTCATTGTAGGATTTTCATTAGGATACATGATAAAACATATGTAATGAAAGAAATGCTACCCCAGAAATAGTTGAACCAGTTGACTCCAACTCTATATCTTCAGTACACATAAATGTAATTACATAAATAAAATAAGTAAATAAAATAAAATATAAGGAAAGAAAATGCAATTAAATAACTACAATGCAATTCAATTCAATTAAAGGCAGAATGACTTCATACCCAGCTAGCAGGGTCAACTAACATGCACCATTTCATTCCATTTTACACACAGATGAAGACCAATCTTCTAGAAAAATCTTGGAAAATAGAATTAGCAAAATTTCACCACCACAACTGCATTCAGATGCTTTAAGGGAAGCTTTATTTTTAGACCCTCCATCACCCATGGGCAGTAGCACACTGAAGACAGACTAGTGGCCTGAACATAAAGTCTAAAAGACCATGAACTCTGTATTAGCCACCAAAACGCAGGAGCAACGAAGCTCAAATAAAAGACATAAAGTGTACCTACCTGCTCCACCAGGCACGGCATTTTACTCTCTCACATCCATATAAATGACATAGTTGGGATTTAGCCTTTTTGTGAGCGTGTGTGTGTTGTGCCCTATTGCTGAGTAAAAGGCAGTGAGGTCTAGCATGCAGTGGCTCTGACAAGAGCACCCACAGTGAAAAACAGTGAGCGGCAGGGTCAGTAATGTGGTGACTTACCTCAGCAGGAACACGCTCTTCAAAATGGCATTTCATTATCACATGATAAAAATAGCACCACTAAATAAACATCATGTAAATCCTTTTGGGGTCATAAAAGGTTGGTGAAAGTTCTATAAAAATCTAATAAATTACATGAAAATCTTTAGTGGAGTAAAACCCTTACCTGTTCATGAGAAGAGAAAACAATGATGCTGTATGTATTTCAGTGTGCATATTATTGAAGGTTTCATTTATAATTTTAATGCATTATTTACACTAAATTGTCAATGAGTATTATTATTATTATTATTATTATTATTATTATTATTATTATTATATTATATGTAGAAAAAAATCAAAGCGTGTAAGCTGTAAAATAGTGCATACATTAATTTGTATAAAGTATATCATTAGTATACATTATCACCGTCTTTATTATTTGGTGACAATTAGGAAATTTGTAAAGATACTCTCATTTGAATATTCACTAGAAAATATATAATAGAATGTCTAAAGTGTTTTAGTACAATAGCTGTATAAGCTGCCATTTAGTGTGTTGGATGTTCCCTGCTTAAACATGCTTCTCTCATTGCTGTGTCAGTTGTGTTTATTATAATATTCTTATAATATTCTTTATTCAACAAGACACCTAACATGAAGCTGAGTGAATACCCATTTTGCATTTTCCCGTGCACCCAGGCATAAACATTTCCACAGCAGTACACACCTACCTTCCAGCCCACTGGGCATACTGTCACGACATCACACATCACACAATAAATCAGAGCAACTCAGAATACCCAGAAAAAAAACCCATAAAGTCTAGATGCATGTATAAAGGACTATACATGGAAAGCTTAGAGCAAGAGCTAATCATACCATGAAATATATTATGGGGAAAAAACATTATGTACCTTTACTTTTACCTAGGATATTGACATAATGGTTCCGTGAAGAGAAATTCCAGAGAGACACAGGGGCGATACAAAGGAGAGGAAAGAAGCAACTGTAAGAGTCACGAACTTATGTACGATTCAGAGAAAGGATATGAAAGGTTAACGTTTGTCCTAGCTCCATGCATTAAGGGCACAGGAGAAGAGGCAGGCAGAAGAGACGGAAGCTTCCAGATGAGGAACATGCCGAGACACGATGGCGTGAGAGATGGAGGGAAAGCATGAATATTGAACAGAGAGCTAATGCTTTCCTGCTTCGCATCTTGAGAATACATGCTAGCACATTCATAAAGAACGAACAAACCCTCGAGAGATGTTCTTCAATCTCCAGCCCAACCAACGTGTTCAAAGCATTATTTTTCTCAAGTTATGAAAATGAGGTTGGCAAGCAACAATGGGATAGCAATCAGTTGCAGATGACTGAAACAGAAAAAAATAATAATAAACTGAAAGAAATACCACAGTAGAGGATTTAAAAGAGATAAATTAATAAATAAATTGAAAAGACCAAACCATCCATTGAGTCAGTGCCAAGCCGGAAAGAAAGCAGGCCCAGTAAATCCCTACCAGCAGTGACACGATGTGAGGAGAAATCAGCACGAAGAGCGAGAGAGAGAGGCAGAGGAAGGATGGAGGAAAGGGTGGGTAATGGCAGCAAAAAGCGGGGATAAAGGAATAAAACTCATACCTTGGTCGCCCATCATCAGGTGCGCAAGACCTTAAGGGAAGACAAGAGCACAGTCAGCACAGAGAACGGGATCATGTGGAAGCTTTCTGTCACATTGACATGCAGGCATCCTGTGAAAGCATGATGCCTGTGCTGCAAGGCCCAGGGTGTGTTACAATTTCAGGGAAAGAGAGGGGAAGGAGGTGAGGAGGAGAGTGGGTGTGTTGGGAAGGTTTAAAAAAAGAAAAAGCATTTCCTCAACCCAACGGTTGTGATGCTTTATCTCTCACATTTGAAAGGGACAAAGCTATAAAATA
This sequence comes from Stegophilus panzeri, assembly GCA_024331685.1. Classification (NCBI taxonomy): domain Eukaryota; kingdom Metazoa; phylum Chordata; class Actinopteri; order Siluriformes; family Trichomycteridae; genus Stegophilus; species Stegophilus panzeri. The sequence continues at coordinate 8,568,416 of JANDJT010000032.1, forward strand.
ATAATTTTATTGATGTCATAGATCAACCATTCCCTCCAGCTAGTCAACCCTTCCCAGAAATTTGATTATATAATTTTGACAAATAGTAATATTATCATGACTAGACACCTGAAGATATTCATACATACTTAAATAGGACCTAAACATTCCTATTATGTGTTATACACAGTAATAAAATAAATCTCAAATGATGTTTTAGTTCAGCAAAATAAAAACATGAATCTAGCAGTCAACAAATATTTTATGTCTGAAATGAAAACCAGCAGTTCCCATTTCATCTTTCACAAAATATCACCTGTAAATTGTGCCCTTTCCTACATACATAAAAGATTCAATACCTTCAAAGGAATGAATTACAATAGAGCACATATTTTACCTGTCTAGACTCTAAACGGAGTGTTTGGACCACCAGCCGGGAATATAAAATATGATTTGTCCCCAGTACTTACCCTCTGTCCCTGAAGCACATGATACACTTTTAGGAAAATTGACAGCATTTTGCTAGCTTTGAATTTCTGTGTACATTTTCAGTTGCATGCATTAATGAGTGTAAATCTGTTTGAGAGCTACTGGAAGAGGCAAAAACAGAGCCTCTGAATACAGAGGCAGGAAGATTTTTTTGGTTGGTGGAATTTGGACATACCCCCCCCAAATGTTAGAAGACAAAGGACAGAGGCCAATCTCTGGGCATTCTGACCATCACCAACATTAAGCAATGGACATCAAGCTAAAGATGGAAGGAAATGTTTATACCTTTTACCTTCTAAATAACCTCAGAGATGGTTCCGGTCGCAACCAACAAGCAAACTTTGAATTCACTTACCGTCGTTGAGCCCCCATATTGATCAAAAATTTCATTCAGCATATTTCAGGAAGAACATTTTGAAATATGGGAATAGAGAGAAGTATATGGCAAAGGGGACTTGAGAATGAAAAGAGAATAGAAGTGTGTAGGTGTACCCACCTCCAACGTAGACCTCTTCTGGAGGACCGGCCGAGGCGTGGAGAGAAAGAGGAAGACATTGATTAAGAGGCATGCAGGCTAGAAGGTGGCCCAACCTTGAGGACTACCAAAGCTACATGCGTCTTATCATCCTGTGCAAATGCCTAAGCCAAAAACAAATGCTGCCATGGATGATAAACCACAGGGTCTCATTTCCTTGAAGTCTCCAATATCCGTTTCTAGCTTTGAATAAGGTCTAGACTCATAAATGTCATTAGTTTATTGAACTTGATGAACATTCAACCAGGGAGAGATTTTTTTTTTCATCGCTTGCCCAATTAGAGTTTGTCTGTTGAAACACTCTTGCTTCTTCCTGTTATTTATTTTTTGCTATTCCCATACTTCCTCCCCTCAGCAGCTGGGCCCCATCAGTGGTACGGAGTGTGTTCTTTGCACCACGTGCACATAATAACAGAACATGCACTGCTTTCACACCAAGGATGCTTCGCATTTTAATATAAATGTAGAAATTCAATCTAAATCAAAACAAACACATGACTAGTCTGAAATAAGTCTTCCTGGTTGAAAGAATTTTACTAAAAGATCTTAGTGAATGACTGTTTCTAATGCCAGTTAAAAATGTATTGAAACTGTAATATTTCGGAGAGCATGCACAAACATGCAAGAAGTTAAATACCTGAAAGCAAAATGAGAGTGATCAATGTGTGATGATTAGCTCCTAATATTTCTGAATTCATTCAAAAAGTTGTACCCTCTCACTGTAAGTGCAGCTTTAAAACGTGATAAACTGAAATCAAGTTATATGAAGTAACTCATGTTTATTCAAGATCAATTTAATAAAAAGGTTTTGAAATCAAATCTTTCATCTTAAAGGCAGTACATTTCGAAATGATTTCTAGAGATTCATTTGCTTAGTCATAAGCCATGCAATTGTTAAGTAAAGAACTGCAGGTGATGCAGCATACACCTACTGAGAGAAAACAAAACTGGTCAGTTAGGTCAGTAATAGTAAAATGTACAGTACCTGTACTGTGATGGATTACTCCATATAGTCATCATAAGAATTATTGACTGTTTTCTGACTATATTTGACTGTTTTCCTTCTCTAAAAAAAAAGTACATTACCTTGAGAATAGAGACAGTCATGCTTTCATTTAACACAAACCACTCTTCTCTTGGGCCAACCTGTTTCTGGGCAGCCCCTGTGATCCAAGTCTCCCTAAAATGCCACGTCTATCTCATAGTGTTTTGAAAGCATCCAGGCCTACCTCTGTTGTTTTGCATCTCAAGTGGAACAATGACCCAAGACTTACCGCCACAGTCTGCTCCGCTCGACCAAGTACAAATTGCATGCACCAAAACTGCCACTAGAACAAAAATGCTGAAGAATGAATGAATAATCAAGAACATAAAAAGTGCCGTGGCATAAATAATGACAAAGAAGTATTAAGCTGTTTAGGTGCTACAGTGCAGGATGGCATATGTTTTGCAGACCTACTCCTATTGTGTCCTCTCTTGACAGAATTTTTGAATAATGGGAATATCGTTGTACACTGGCAACTGAATAATCATTTTACAGTGAATGATACATTCAAATTTAGGAAATATGCTACTAAATACGAGGGCTGGCCACTGAAAATTATCAACCAGACATCCTTTACAGTGTGCAGTATTGATTTTATGTTCACATCCACCCTCTGCCTTGACCACTACTACCTAAATGGGGCCATTATCTCTATTACAGTATGTGCCTATAGCGCATAGTACATTGCTAATCCTATTTTCACTTGCATTTATATGAAAGAAACCTAAGGTTCCTCTCTGAGCCTTTCTGGCATGTGTATGCTGGCTTGACTAGCATGTCAGGATTGCGTAGCTTCACTCTAGTACTGCTAACAGAGCCAGAGACGTGTAGGCTCTCATCAAAGTGACAGCTTGTTTTGAGTGCTGTCCATGCAAAGTGCTGTGATTTTAGGGTGAAGGACAAGATTTACACAGAGAGAGCACAAACATATACAGTGGCTCCACTGTGGGCATGAGCAGGCATGGTGCAAACGCTATGTGACACATGGACATACATTGCCGTGTGTAAACAACTATAGCTATGTGTGTTTTTCAGACTGTCAGAGTGTGTTATTATCAAACATACATACCCACTGTATGTAGTGCCCTAAGGGCAAGGCATTATGTTACTAAAATAACTGTTAATAAATTGTATCAGTTGATGGCTCGGCGAATAGGGCTCTGGGCAACTGATCAGAAGGTTGTAGGTCCGAATCACGGTATTGCCAAGCCACCACTGTTGGGTCCTTGAGGCAAACTCTTAACCCTCATCTGCTCAACTAAACTGTAAGTCATGTTGGACAAAAGCCTCTGCCAAATGAGTAAATGTAAATTAATAATCAACCATACCTAGAAACCATTCTTACTATAAATCTACTGTACCCACTAGTCTTATAATAATATTGTTAGATCTGTTATAATTAACCAGATTACAACCACACAGTAGAGTATTTCATGAGTGTCTTCACACACCATAGTATCAGCAACTAAAGTACAACTACATAACTATGAACATTCATCACAACTACTCATCAGAAGTACCCACAAGTAAAACCTTTGCTGTACTTGAATAGTAGCCATTTTCATCCATCAACAAATCTAATCTAATGTATCCTTCATGTGAGGGTGTATACAGTGTGATCTCTAATACCCTTTTTCGGTATCACCAAGAGATTAGAGGGCTTAGTCTGCGTGCTTTAGATACTGACTTTAAAGAAATCACTATCTGCCATATATCTGGCTGTATAACTTATCACCAAAGATTTTCTTGAAGGCTGAAGGTTGGCTATAAATATCATAAAGGTGTATTTTAAATCATAGCAGTCAGTGGATAAAGGTTAACCTCACTGACCTTTTGATTCAGTATATTGCAATAATAATAGATAAATAACCTCTTATTAATACTATTAAATATAACTCTAAATTAACAAGATGTTAATATGTACTCGTTTCACTCAGGTGCAGGGAGTATTTGTGTTGAGAATGTAAATGTTTATTCAGTAGTGTTTATTCCGCTGATCATTAAGCAGACTCATGGTTAAGACTTTGGACTACTGAAAGGTGGTGAGTTCAAGTTCCAGCACCACCACGCAGCCCACGTTTGTGTCTGAGCGCAAGCCTTTTAACCCTCAAATGCTCAGTTGATTTGGAGTTGGATGAAAACATTAGCCAAATAAATAAGTCTAACCACTATGATTAAGTCAAGGAATACATTCAGTGCTCTAATTGCGAGATGCCAAATATCTTGCAATTAGAGATACCTCTAATGGGCTTTATATGCAGAGCAAAAACTCTTCAATTGGGCTGGGCTCATTGCATAAGTGCACAATTGCTCCAATCCTTAAACAAGTACAAATAACAGAGCTTATGTAGTCCTAAAATGTGACACATTGCCTCTCTAAACCCTTTCAATCTGCAAAACCATCATGATGTTTAAACAAAGCAGATAAGAGCGGAATTATCAAACTACTGCCTGTACAAATAATCACTGGCAAACCAATTCACTACTCAACCAAATGCTCCACGCATATCAAACACTCCAGTTTTCTAACAGCTTTCTTAAACACACATTTTACACATTAGATGAGTAAAATGTACCAGTGAGAGGCAGCTGATATGCTCATATAATACATAACTTTATGGCTATTACATTTGGAAAAAGAAAGATGTGAAAGCCTAAATAGGAGTCTTTAATAATAAGTATATGTTCTAATAAACCCCTTGTTCCTAGCATTCCCAGCAGTGCAAAAAATATCTTATTAAGTGTAGTACTGTTATTCTCTGCAGTGTGGGCCGTCTCTCTCCCACTGAGAGCCCAACACCTGCCTCACTAAAGAATATCATTAACACAACTGCCTGTCGAGAGAATGACTGAGCATTTATACATTGAGAATGGAAACATTAAATCCACACACCACCCATTTCCTTCCGCACAGTGTACAAAAACGACCAATCCAGTTGCTGGCCTCTACCTGATGCCTTTGCCCATAAGGGTGAAAACCATCATTACTCCATAGGAGGTGGAGGAGACAGAGACTCTCTCCTGCTTCTTCCTCGGCTCAAGGCCCTTGCATCAATAATTAATAACCAAAGGAAGAACAGAATAAGGATAGAGAGGCATTAAAAGACATGGAGTCATTTAATGAATGTGTTACTCCTGCATCTTTGTCACTAGACATTAAGTTATAAGGTCTTTCCGTTCTCTTTCTTAGCTTTAAATGTATACTAACAATAGAAATGACTGTCCATCCTATTCATATCTTGTACAAGATGAAGGAAAAGGTGATACTATTATTATAGTACTTTCGCATAATCCAAGCCAGTCTTTCAATCTGTAATGAGGTATAACACTAATATTCTGAGAGCTCTGGGTGTGCCATTAACTAAGGCATTTGCATTTCAATTTGAAGCTTTAAAACGTAGCTCAGATTTGTTGTACCTGTGAGATGGCACCATACTAATGGAAGCCTGCTACAGCAGCTCTGTGTCTTTTTTTGTTATTGTCAGTTTTTATTTTTTAATGTTCTGGTTATTTTATATTGATTTTATTTCAACTTGAACAACATCTACAAACATAATGATGGTCGGTAGGAAGTTTAATCAATTCTTTTTGCTTTTTGCTGTACTTCTGTTGCTTGCGGTGTCGGAGATCCATGGCGACGGACATGAGGGTATTGTTTACACGTGTGACCAGCTGATTGTGCTAGCAAAGCCCACTCTACTCACCAGGGAGGGACCATCTATCTCAGAGGAGCTGAGGAGAAGGCACTGTGGCCACAGAGTCGGAGCGCTATGGAGGGCGAAGAGAAGGAGATTTAAGCCTTATCTTCCTACTATCATAATGGGCAATGTAAGACCACTGGCGAATAAAATGGACGAATTCTCGGCACTGACAAGGAGTCAGAGGAAATATAGGGAATGCAGTATAACGTGCTTTACTGAGACATGGCTGCACAAACATGTCCCAGACTCCAACACTACAGTGAGCGGCTTTCAAACAGTGCAGGTGGACAGAGACACAGCTATGAGTGGTAAGAGGAAAGGAGGGGGGCTCGTGGTGTTTGTTAACAACAGATGGTGCAATCCTAAACATATCCATATTAAAGAACACTTCTGTATGCGTCCTTTTTATCTGCCACATCCGCCATCTTTGTTGCTGTTTACATTCCGCCTACACCATGCACGGAGGCAATGTGTGACGCTATACCCACAGTCACAGCCAGACTCCAAACAAAACAGCCTAACTCTTTCATTGCCATTTAGCCATGTTTCTCTCTCATCAACTTTGCCAACCTTTAAACAATTTGTGAAATGTTCAAACAGGGAGAACAGAACACTGGACCTACTGTATGCCAATGTTAAGGAGGCTTATAACTCCACTAGTTTCCCCTCACTTGGAAGATCTGACCACAACCTTGTCCTGCTCATGTCACTCTACAAGCCTGTTGTCCAGTGTCCACCTGTGACCACTAGGTCAGTGAGGAGATGGACCCAGGAAAGGGTCTGAATATCTGTGTAGCACACGGACAACACGGGGAGGACAATGACAGTATGGTAGACTGTGTAACTGAATACATCAATTTATGTCTTGACAATACCATCCCCACCAGTAAAGTTTGTTGCTTTGCCAAAAACAAACCCTGGATCACCAGCGACTTGAAGGCTCTACGAGATGACAAGAAAAGAACATTCAGGAGGGGTGTTAGGGAGGGGGTGAGGCATGTACAAAAGGATCTCAAATGAAAGCTGAGGGTGAGTAAAGACTCCTACAGGAGAACACTGGAAGACAAGCTACAGAGGAATAGAGTTACAGACTTTTGGAGTGGTATGAGAGAATTTACTGGCTTCAAACAGTCAGGTGAGGTAATAGAGTGTAAGTAGAGATGGCGGACAATCTAAACCAGGTTTTCAATATGTTTGACCTGGGACCACCTGCTATATTTCAACATTGTCTCTAACATCCCGCATGCTGGGCTGACTATCATAGAGGATCAGCTCAAGAGAGAACTGAGGAGGCTTCACCAGTGTAAGGCTGCGGGACCTGATGGCATCTATCCCATAGTCTTAAGAGCCTGTACTGATCATCTGAGTGGAGTGCCATTGTCTACATGCAGTGGGTCTATTCTCTGCAGAGGGTCTATTCAAATCTGGACAAAGAGTACCACTCTGATGGTCATGTTTTTTGACTTCTCCAGTGCATTCAACATCATTCAACCTGCACTATCAGGAAGGAAATTGGAAGCAGTGCAGGTTGATACCCCCATGATCTCTTGGGTTACAGATTACCTCATGGGCAGACCTCAGTTTGTGAGGCTGAGGAACTGTGTGTCTCAGGAGGTGGTTAGCAACATAGGTGCTCCTGAAAGAACTCCTCAAAGAAAATAACTCAAAGTTATGCCACCTGCAGAAGTTTTCAGACAACTCTGCTGTTGTGGGCTGTATTGGGGGGGGCAGGAAACTGAGCATAGGATACTGGTTAACAGCTTCGTGGGGTGGTGTGAAGCTAACCACCTACAATTTAATGCCACAAAAACAAAGGAACTAGTAATTGATTTTAGTATTAAAAAGGACCAACTCTCCCCTGTCTGCATACATGGTTATAACCTGGAGATTGTGGACTCCTATAATATCTGGGGGTTCACAATGATGAGAGACTTGGCTGGACAAAAAACACAGAGGCAATCTACAGGAAAGGACAGAGCCGACTGTACTTCTTGAGAAGACTTCAATGTATGTAGCAAGATACTTCACATGTTCTATCAATCTGTCTTTGCTAGCTCCTTGTTCTGTGCTGTGGTGTGCTGGGGCACTGGGGCTAAAGATAAAGAGGCCAAATGGCTGAATAAGCTCATCAAGAAGGCAGGCCCTGTCATAGGTGTGGCCTTGGACCCCCTAGAGGTGGTTGTTGAGAGAATAATGTCCAAACTATGAACCATCATGACCAACACTTCCCACCCCCTACATGACACGCTTGCTGGAATGAGGAGCACCACCTCGGTGCAACAGGGACCGCTACAGGAGGTCATTTGTGCCTACTGCAATAAGACTGTACAATTCGCCCCCATGTGTAGAGGCACTATTGACTTTTTAGCAAACTTGCTGATAATTTAGTCCCCAAACCCCCACCCCCACCCCCCAATTCTGGCTGTCCCTCTCACACGCATATTTAC
>JANDJT010000032.1:8602800-8616503 GCA_024331685.1 Stegophilus panzeri
TCCTCAGCAATCTCCAGGCTGCACTGCTTGGGGTCGTCCTCAGTGGCAGAATGTAGCCTCCAGTTGATGAGAGCTCCATCCAGAGGTAGGGCATCAGGTTGGATCAGGCAGGTCCGGAGAGCAGAAAGGGTCAGGATCACTGGCATCTCCATAATATCATGTGTGACTTGACAGAAGGAGAGAGGTCAATGGAGGTAAAGAGAGGAAGAGATTGTTAAATATGCTTACTATTCCGTAATGGATAAGACTGTGTACTTTGCAAAAAAGAAAGTCTATTCATGACTCTCTTAAATAGTTATTACTATAGAAGCTCAAATGTATCAGAAGGAGTACACTAATATAAATTTATCATTTTATAATTTTACAACCTGATCTACTGTCCGACCTGATGTTATCAGAAATTAATTGAAACTTTCTGACCAGTCAGAGAATCAACAACCCTGTGGTGTAAAAATAACATTTGAACTTAGATATTTTGTGACAGAATGCATTTGCAGAGTGGTAATTTTTTGCAAAAGAAGGATTGACAGATTTATCACCAAAAGAATACAATTGGTTGCCAGCACCAGTTACAGTAGGTGTAGAGCGGCAGCAGCAATTTTCTACCACTGCCACCACAAAGAGCCTCATCCCCAGAGCATTTCGAAGAGTCAGCAAAGAGCAATCCCACCAGCAATGTAAGGAACCCAAAATAAACTCGCACACTTCTCTTATATCGTTCTGATAAAGGAGGAAAATATTCTAAGTCAGGGTATTTGGATGGTTGGCCAAAAGCAGGGAGGTGATAATACAGTGCAATTAGTCCAAACATGGAGGGTTGCTGGAGCAAGGGGAGGATTTACAGCCTGCAAGTCAGCTCTTATCGGCCTCTGGCTTTTTCCAATGTAGGATTAATGTGAAAAAAGCTTTTACGTGCCTCACTGGCTCTCTGAATTAACTGAATGATGTATTATAAAGAGGACAAATTAACAGAAAACATAGATTAAATTGCTTTCATGTTCAGCAGTGGCATACTGTTGAAGGAGGCATCAAATAAAATGGTTGGTACGTTTTTGCTCTTCTTTTTGTTTTTGCCTGATCCCTCTCAAGCACACAAGTGGCTCTGCGTCTGGTTGAAAAGTGTGGACAGCACGGCTTATTGCAACAAGCATCTTGGCATGAACATTACTGGGTTTTGATTCCTGAACTGGAAATGAAAATTCTGCAGAGTCGCATGTATTATAGTCTCCCCATGAGCACTGTGCATTATGCAGTGTGCTGGTGAAATATTCATCTTATGACACATTTCACAAATTACATCTCATTTCCTCCATTTCTATTTATCTATGTGATTCTGCTTTGTAAGCCTGTGAGCAGGAGGAGGCATAGACTTCTTAAAGGACAGCTATGGGTTTGAAAGGTTAATGATATTTTGATCCTGCAGTGCCATTTTTTTCATGGCCCCTGCTATTAATACGACCTTTGATCTTTTGCAACATGCTGGGGAAAAAAATCCATACACCTATTTTAATCACAATATAAATAGCTGTGCAATTTCACTCCGAGGCAAGAAAATGTCATTTTGCTCCTTTGTTATTGAAAATCACAACAAAATATATGGTTCAGTCAACTGCACCGAATCTCATGAAAGATTCATTTTCATTCATCATGCTTCTTCACAAAGGACCCTCAGGACATTCCCAGAATACGATTCCTTAATGCCGAGTAAAGGAAGCACAATGCGCTCAGCCATGAGCTGAGCCAATCCTCATTTAAACTATTGTTACAAGACTTATATAATATATACAATATAATTTTTCTCAGTTTTCTGAATTTTTGCTGTGTCAATCTTTGGATTATCCATAACAGAGATTATAAAATGTTGCCATATATACAATCAAACCACTACATCTGTCTGTATGCAAGCACATACAGCATACACGCACACATTCATATTCATCATAAGTCTGTTTACACTTGCCAGATTCTGTAATTATATGTCCATCACTGGACTTGGAGCAGTATTGCAAACTTTGAACTATATGTGTATTAATGCCCCCCTCTGATCAATCTGTAGTGCTCTCCTAGAACGGCTGTAAAACAGAGTGTGCTTCCAGGAACATACATCCTGTCTGCAGCAATGATTTAAATCCCTGTTAGAGATGCGGGGGGAGGGGGAGGGGGTAATTAAGCCTTGACAGCAACGAGTGAAGCTATAAAACACTGACAGAAAAGTATATCAGAGTCAGTTTAGAGAGTGAGTAACAGCTTAACATGAATCCATCCTTAGATTTACTGTCATAGAATAATTCAGGCTTGTTTTGTTATTCTATTTGCATAAAATTCTGACAAGAACATATAATAAACCAAAAGAGTGTATGCCGGTTGAGCAACAACCTGAGCAAAGATAAAGACAGCTATAATGTGACATGCAGGATAATTAAATTCTCCTAGGTGAATGACATTTAACTGCATTATTGTTCAGGTAATGTGATGGTATTTTGAAAAATACTGTAGTTTCTGAATCAGCTAAATCACAGCGTTTCAAAATCTTTCTGGGCCAAGATACAGTAAGAGTTATTTATTGCAATAGCATGTGTTTTGTGAAACCACTTACAATTGATAGAGATCATAGCCCAAGGAGTCAAAAGGCCCTAGCTTTTGCTTGTGCCCTTGCACAAGATTAGAACTCACAAACTTCCCTTCCAAGGTTTCGGCAAATTTAGATTGTGTTAAATGGACCAAGTGGATTGAGTTCGCTATCTGTGAAACATGCATTTACTCATCTCACACTGGTAACATGCAGTTCAAGTAGGCAGGACATGCTAGAAATCATTGTCAGAGGTCCAGAGAGGGGTCAAAACACAGGCAGACAGGCTCAAGATTGCAAGCCATTCCTGCCAAAAAAAAATTGAAAGCCTCATAGAATTTGTAATGATTTTACAGGTTATAATGGGAATTTTATTGGTTTTAATGGAAAGTGTAATGGTTCTTGTGGGTTACTACTGGTAATTTGTTGCCTTCATATAAGTTATATGTTATAACGGTGTCAAGTGGATACCATTAAGGACCTACATCCTTAATATTTCCTACTACGTAATGGAAATCATTTGGTAGTGGTTTTAAAGGTTAAGAGGCTGATGGTTTGTAATCGCATTTGTAGTGGAAACCATTATAATTTCTGTGATGGTTTCTGTTGTTTTTTTCAGCATGGATAATTATAAATGAAAATAAACAGGCAGAAATCAAAACCAGGAAGTATACAGAACTTTAACATAACAACTTAGCAAAACAAAGCATGATAAGACTTTACACAGTTTCACAGAGGCAACAGGGTATAAGTGAGCAAACTAATCAAACTAATCAACTACTACAATACAGGTGTGTACAATCGGGTAATAAGTAAATGCAGAATGTGGCAGAGACAGGACCAAAACATGAATGTGAACACATGGAAAACTGATACAAAGGGACAATCTGTGACAATGGTTGAAACAAGACATTTTAACACTAGCTTATTATTCATTTAGTCATCTTAAAGATTGTTCAGCCGACTGTGAGTTAACTATATTAAAATGGAGTTGCAGGTTAAAAGCTTCAGGTATGTAGTGTAGGTCTGGACCAGATGAGATCTCCTAGCAATGTCAGGGGTACAAATAGTTGATAAGACCCCACAAAGTATTGGGGAACATGATGTTCACAACTCTTATACAAACTGAGAAAAGCCATACACTGCAGCCAAGCCTAGTAATAGGCAAATATATATAGCTATTGATTATCCATAATTGGTCTGTCCTTTTTTAATGGGAATATGAAGCATCGTCATGCTTTTGGTTCCCCAATTCTGAACATAAAACTCTTTCCTATTGTCTTCTGTCTGACTTCCTGGCATCTATTTTCTCCTTCTCCTTCTCCTTCCAGCAGTGCAACATGAAGAGTGGTGTTTGACACATTGCTAAATTCAAATGCATGCTTCAAATGCTGTTAGGTGTGCAATGAAAAAAAAAAAAAACAGAAACAGTGCTTGACCATGTGCCATTTCCCCCCATTTCCTTTTACATACATAATCTCAAAATCAATTTCGATTGATTTTGATTTCTGTACGTAGAGGAAGGAAGTCGAGTGGACAGAGTCTCTGAGAGGAGGACATGTGTGGTTCTCTGCAAGCAGCAACAAACCAACGTACTAGCTCAGGTCTTTTTATTAGCCAATACATCATTTTACTTAGCCAATAACACAGTCCCTCACACAAAAGATAATGGATGTTTCTGCTAGGTTGCTGCTGGCATTGCTGCAGTGGTAATGTAGATTAATTTACTGCAAACAGATTGATTTTCTCCTTTTTGGTAGGACTCATTTGTTGTTATTTTTTTCTTTACTGTGGTGGCATCTACAGTAACTGCCCACCTGTATGAAGTGCTGTTGACTTCTCTAGCAAAAGTGTAACCAGATGCATTCAAATTTTTGTCCTCTCACAATTCCATTTCCTCTTATCTTCTATCAGAACATTGTGAGATGATTACACAGGGTACCATCACTTACCTTAAGAATGCCAGCCAAAACCTTTTTACAATACTGCCAAAATACTGGAAAATAGTACCAAAGCATCCAGCTCATTCAATATTTACCAGGTGTCTTCATCTGGAACTCCCACATCCACCAAAATGTCATTTTATTTATTTTCTATACAATATTTGATTTCTGTTGTCTGCATGGACTGTAAAATGCACTTTAACTTTCCTCCATCCTTTTATACTTCCATAAATAAATGCTCACATTTCATCCCCCACTTTTTTCTCCCACTTTCTCAGGTTCTCCTCTAATCCCACACCCACTGTCTAACTCTTTCTCCACACATTCTCTCTATGACAAGCTGTATTGGAGGCTGAAGGAGACAGCGGCGACCCATGTCAACCCCACCCTCGCTGTACAGTCAGCACTTCTGAGGTCAAGTCTGATGCATTGCTGCCTGTAGAACTGCACATTAAATATGAGGCCAAATAAAGCAGTGCGAGGAGGAGAGGAGCCTACACACCCTCATCCATGCATTCTGCTGCCTACAGTGTGCCTGGATAGCAGGGGAGAAAGAGGGAGAGAGAGAGAGAGAGCGCGGGAGAGAGAGAGAGAGAAAAGACAGGGAGAGAGAGAGAGAGAGAGAGGGAGAGAGGGAGAGAGAGAGAGAGAGAGGGAGAGAGGGAGAGAGAGGGAGAGAGAGGGAGAGAGAGAGAGGGAGAGAGAGAGAGAGAGGGAGACTTTTTTTTTTTTTTACTGGCGGAATGGTTTTCTTAAAACAAGCACTGGCATCATAGTGGACTCCTAAATGTCCTGTATATTGTTTCATCTTAGCAATTATGTCCCCTATTGCCAAACACTGACAAGCAGCATGAAAGAACAGAGCAGGAAAGTGAATACATCACACAACGAGTTCAGAGAACGGTATTCCACTGCCCAGTTATCACCTAGCATGGAGCTGTGTGTGAACTCGCTTTAAAACACTGACAGTTAAAACAGGCTGAATGCAAAATAGGGCTTACTAAACTCAGACTCTATTTGAGATTGGCAATAATGAGCACATGTCTACTTATTAATGGCTTAAAGGTGCTGAGGTATACTGTCCATCAAAGGTTTTAACTTGGTAACTTGCCTTTTTTTAAATTAAATTTGTATTTTCTTTGAGAGCTTGTGAGAGAGCAACTATCTATTAAAATTACAGATAATTTTGAGGCTGGCACAGAGACACAGTGGGTCCTCACAACCCCAAAGGTCCTGGGTTTGAACCTGAGCACAGGTTACTGTCTGTATGGAGTTATGTGTTCTTCATGTATTCATATGGGTTTCTCTTGGTCTTCCAGGTTTCCTCCCACTGTCCAAAAGCATGAACACAGGTATGTGGATTGGCTGAGATCAGGTGCCACTAGTTGCGCATGTGTGAGTGCATGGTGTCCGGCGTAGGTCCGGCTTCCCATTCAGGGTGAATTCTCCCACCTTTCACCCTGTGTTATTTGGATAGGTTCTGGATCCACCACAACCATACTTTCAGAAATAAATGTACTGTAAATAAATGTACTATAGATGTACTGTAAATGGTACTTTTTCTTGTCACTGCAGGGGCACTATCAAGGGTCTTTTGGATTTTTAATATGCATATTTTGGTTGGGAAGGTGCATGAGGAATAAGTTTACAGGTATATCAGTGGTCCTTAAGGTCCAATTATGTACCTTTTAAGTATTTTTAAAAGCTACACTATATTCATATTTTCAGGTAAAAGATACACACTAAAGGTACAAAAGATGTCATAAAAGCAAGGAAAAGTAAAGCATGGTGCCTTTATTTCTGAGAATGCAGGCCATTCCTTTACAGATAGCACTACCTCCTTCTTCTTCAGGTATCTTTTGCACATCTCTACAGTGTGTTTTGAATGGTTGAAATATTTTCTCACATTTTTTTTTGAATCAAGGTCTCCCCAAACTTTCAATGATTTGTGTATATGTTAGTATGCTATTGAGTATAATTACAGAATCAGCTGCAATGCATGTAGGTAAGAAAAAGGAAACACAATAGCACAGTCAATAATTTTGCATTATGCTTGTCATTTGTAGTATTTTTCACTTTTCCCTTCTGTTGCATTTTCATTTTCTCAAAGAATGGCTTTGTTTTTTCATCTAAAGACAGCAAGCAGAGGCCAAAGACATCAGATCTGCCTAAGATAATCTCAACAAAGGTTCGACTAAGGCACGTTTAACATGGCAAATATTCAGCTTGTTCAGTGTGTTGCGTGCAGGATATTTAGTCGTTCTTCGTCCATCATTAATAGTAGCATAATTTGTGATAAATGTATATTAGTTAGCTTGCTGATGGAGAAAATTGTAGCATTAGAGGATTGCATCCAGATGTTAGAGAAGGTTACCGAGCATGAGGGCAGCATACAGATTCTGTAGGAAAAATTTGGATGCCTTAGGCGGAGTTAGTGATCCCCCAACTCTGGCATTAGAGCCCTCAGAGTGGGGCCGATGTGGGGGTGATAAATCGGCGGCATAATTGCAAAGCCAAAGCTAACGCTAAGGCTCCCCCATGGTAGCACAACTCCTCTCTGCTTCATGTCTCAAACAGGTTTGTTCTCCTCAGTGAAGCACCCACTGATGAAAGTGATCTGGTTATAGGAGACTCTATTTTATGGCACATGCAATTAGTCTCAGAACAGGCCCAGTTAATCAATGACAATCCAGAGCCAAAGCCAAGGAGTAGACACGCAGGATAAACCATCTGTTAACTGCCTTGGTCCCACCATTAGAGACTGTGATTAAACCAAATGAGCATGTAGCATTAAATGAAGCTAGAAGTAACTGGTAGAAAAGGAGAAGGTGTCACCGTTACATATAATGATATTCTAGGCATCACACAAAAACCTGGACATGAATTCGACACATTTGAAATTCTTTATACTAAAGTAAAGCTTGGTGTTTCACAAGGTTCTGTTTTAGGCCCGCTGATTTTCTCTGAGTACAATTATTTGTAAACATGGTATTAGCTTGCACTGTTTTCACTGCTGACGACACACAGTTTTACGTTTCAGCAAAGCCAGATGAGAGACATTTATAAACAACTTTATAAAGTTGAGGAACGTGTAAAGGACATTAGACACTGGATGCTGAGTAACTTCCTCCCACTTTAATTCAAGACAGATGAAGACAAGACAGAAACACCTCTACGAGGAATTTTTATAACCAAATTTCTGTAAAACTTCTTTGTTACTATGTCCATTCTTAAAATCACGTTATAAATCAATTGAATTGAATTGAGCATTAGTACAGGGAATTGAAAACATTTATTATGCAAGGTATTTGTGGTTTTGTGTCTGTAGAGTTTACCCCTTACCATCATGTCTGTTCCAGTCCGAGTGGATGTCCCATTGCTGCTGCATTGTTTATGAGCAGCAGATTGTCATGGTGATACGGAGATGCCTGCAGCACACTAATAAGGCTGAGAGAGTGTTGGAGCCAGTCAGAGTGGCCCCAGAGTGCTGGCCCCCAATGAGCACCACTCTGATAAGGTCAATGAAGATGATACATGCCTGCTGATGTTTGCTGAGTGCAATGAGACCCTCTCTCACTCCTTTTCTCCCTCTCCATGCATGCCTACAGATTACTAATGCATGCATCTTGGGAGGAGACCTGATCACCTGCTCACTGCAGTCCGGTAGCCTTGCGGACTCATTGAGAAATGTGAATGGAGGCTAGCTTTGTGGAAAAAAATCCCTTTCTTTGCAATTTAGGCTTATTGATATGGATCACAATAAGACCAGTACAGATTCTATGTTTGTATATAGTCTTAATTTCTGTTTATTTTTTCAAAGGTAAAGGAAAAGGCTATTTTATTTTACTGTAAAACTGTTAGTTGTTCTAAAAGTTACCAGCACAGGGTTCAAAGAAATTGTGAGTCCATTTGGCCAAGTATGTCCATACATACACAATGGCATGGCACCTTTAGTGTTGAGTTCATAAGAAAGGGCAGGAACATTCTGATAAAAAAAAAAAAAAAAAGGATTATAGCATGGAAATATTCAGCATGAGAGGCTTATGCAGTAAGTACTTTGTTGTAAACAAAGAGCTTCTGATTAACCTTCTAACCTTATTAATTAGGTGTATGTGATTTATAGGAAAGATCAGGTATTTATACGTGTCTGTGACTGACAGAGCTTCATTTGGTCACAATGCTTCAGGGAATATTGAGCCTTACAATTTGTAATTGCTCATTAGTTACCATAAAATACCTCCATAGTGTAATAAACATTCAGTGTCGAGGGAATATGTGATCAAATTTTGAATAACTGTCTTTTTAAAGCATCGCTCACAAATGACCAAAAAGCACCAAGCATATATTACGTTTATTAACAGTTACTGTGGCAAACATAGACATTGATTTAATGAAAGTACTAAAGCCAACTGCAGCAATACATTTGGGGCTTACAATGTTTATTTCTGTCAATCCAGTAAGACTTTTATTTTTGAAAACCATTCACTCTATTGCTCTGTTCTGTAATGGTAAGAAAACTTTCATTGGAATGAATGCTATTTGCAAAAGCTGAAAAGCTTCAAAGAGACGCAGAAAATTTTAAAGGTTAAATATGTAACATGCTTTTAATTGGCTCGAGAGTATCTTAAATGCTTCATCATTTTCCATGCCAATATATCATGTGTGTTATGCACCAGTCAATTTGAGAAAAATGGTCTAGTTTTAATGATGTTCTCCATCGGTGCACAACCTGAGCTGCCATTATTTAAAGACAAACATGAAATCCATGGGTTTGCTGGAGAACTCTTCAACATTTAACATACACATTTATAATCATTACAGATTGCATCAGTGATCTCGATTGACTAATTGCATATGTGTGTGCATACGTATATACACATATACCTCTGAGAATAACAAAAATTAATGTGCCTTTTCTATACCATTCTATTCCGTATTTTTGTGCATTGCTTTTAACAGCGGATATTGTCACAAAGGAGCTTTACATCAATCCAGATGCGGATCTAGATCCCTAATGACGAAGCTAGAGGCAATAGTGGCGAGGGAACCTGCCCAAGATGAGATGCGGAAGAAACTCTGAGAGGAACCAGACTCAAAATGGAAATTTTGAGTGTAGTGGAATTACAAATCATTACAGTATATAGTTGTAGTGTAAAGTGTGAAGGCAAGCAGTATGAAGTTTGATGAAAGGATGTTCGGTATGAGCATATTCTGAATAAGAGTCCTGGATAAGGAGAAGAAATTCTTTATAATTGCATTAGCAGTTCTTAGGTACAAATCTACAGTACCCAGGTGAGAATATCCACTGAAGCAAGGGTGTTACTTGGGCATAAACTTTTTTTTTTTTTTTTTTTTAAATAAAGTGCAAATCTTTACAGTAGAAGTCCAGAGGGTGAGATGAGCCACTGCAAAAGTGTGTCACAATCTGGTGTGGATCAGGAGTGCAAGCACAGCTCTACAGCAAGAGAGGGAACAGATTATTCGGTAGGCTCTTATCCTACAGTGGTTTAAAAAGCTGTACACCGTGAGAGACTCTGTGAGCTCTAGCTATGACAGCCTAGCTAAAAGGGAGAGTCAGGAGGTTACCCAGGCATGAGAGTACCCTGGGACATAAAGCAGCCAGCCACTCTACCATCAACAAACCAGAGCGATCACATGGCAGGAGGGCAACAGCATGAAACATCCCAATTAACAATACTTCTCTATGCCAAGGAACCCCCAGATCTGCACCTTTGCCTAAGAGAAAATCTATTTAACAAAATGCCTGACTCAACAAATAAGTTTTCAACCTAGATCTAATGATTGGAAATACAGTGAGGGAAATAAGTATTGAATGCATCAACATATTTTTCAGTAAATATATTTCCAATGAGGCTATTCACATGAAATTTTCACCATACATCAGTATTAACTCAAGAAATCCGGAACTATAAAGAATTCACAACATTACCTTGCCTTGGAGAACTGCTTTTTCTTAGCATGTTCAATACTTTTTTCCTGTCTCATTCCACTTTATTGCACATAACTTCATTTTTGGATTTTAATGTTTTGAATTCTTTTTATTTCCAGAATTTTGAGTTAATACCAAAGTCTGGTGAAAATTTCATGTGAATAGCCTCATTGGAAATATATTTACTGAAAAAAATGTTAATGTATCCAATACTTATTTCCCCCACTATACATTTGGGTCCCAAACAAAAAGACTATTCTATAACTTGGGAGCTTTGTCTGAAAATTATCTGCCTCCTTCTGCCAGATTCATTATTCTAGGTATCAATAAAGAATCTGCACATTTTTAATAAAGCAGTCATGGAATACCACGATAGACCAAAAGTTTGCTCAGGGATTGTCGGGCAAGACCATTCAGTGCTTTATAGTTCATTAATAATATTTTATAATCAGTTAGAATTTTTCCTGGGAGCCAATATCATGTGGACAAGGTAGGGGTAATATAAACTTTCTGGCTTCTGCATATTGGACTAACTGGAGTATGTTTATGAACCTGCTGGAACATCAAGACAGTAATGCATAAAAATAGTTCAACCTAACTGTAATAAAAACAATTTTTTAACATCATGTACAGCCATTAAATTGCATAGCTTAGAATGTTTCTGAGATGAATAAATGCATGTACATGAGCTTTAGATGAGAAGCTGGAATCAGTAATCACACCAAGGTCTTTCACTGCTGCACTGAATGGCCATTAATGATTAATTCATAATCAGAAAGCTTACGTCCAGCTGCCCACAGTTTTAGTAGGTGTACTTCTGTCTTGTTAGATTTAAGTAGGAGGATGGTACTCAGCATCCAACTCAGCTCGTCACTGAGCTGGTGTCTGTTATCTGGCTTTGCTGAAACATATAGCGATGTGTCATCAGCATAGCAGTGGAAGCTAATACTATGTCTATGAATAATGTCTATGCCCAGACATAGCATATATAAGGAAACAAAACAGGAGCCCAAGAGCAGAGCCCTGTGAAAACTTTTGCAAGCAGTAGATGTAAGACCACAGACTGAAGTGGGATGTTAAAATGTAAAGCTTCTAACTCAAGGTATTTTGTACTAATCCAACTCTCATTTCCCCTGGGATGATATTATGTGAGTTTTTGTTCTTCCAAAAGTTGAAATCAACTATAAATTTCATCATACACCTTGATCCTGGCATCACAGAAGGCTGAAGCAAAATCTTCTCTATTATCAACATTATAAAAGGCCTTTGTTAGTTATTCTGTAGGCCTGTTGACAATTGCTGAATAGGAGACAAGTCAGCTATGATTGGGCTTGCTGATGAAAGAGTGAGACAACTGTGGGTGTGTGTGTATGTGTGTGTGTGTGTGTGTGTGTGTGTGTGTGTGTGTGTGTGTACATCTGATAACAATTCTTACACTCAGGAAGGGGCGAATCATCATGTCAGATTTAAAGGTGAGGCCTGCAAGTATGACTGCCACTTACTAAAGTGAGAACATTGCACCTAATGTGTCAGGCTCTTGGTCACAATAAACAGTGAACCTTGAAACCCTTAGAAAAGAAAGTAAATCCTTGTGAGGATTATGTGTTTTTTACACCTGCAAAATAGTTGATCAAAATACCATTTTAATCATATCACCATAAGTGAAATGCTTGTTTAATTTTAATGTGTCAGTGATGTATGAACCACTGGGATTGCTAGCAGTAAGACTGAAGAAAGAAAAAGAAAAACAAATGATTTCAGAGATAAATAAAGTTTCAGAGATAAATAAAGTAATTGGACATCCCACACATTAGAGTTTTCCCCTCTCTTTTTACGATCAGTTCACATTTTATCAAGTGTATACAAATACGCCTAATTTATTTTCACATAAGGAGCTAGCTAGTGATTTTTCCCTCTGCAGGTAATAACTGAACAAATAAGATAAGATAAGATAAGATAAGATAAGATAAGATAAGATAAGATAAGATATGATACAATACGATAAGATAATGCTTTATTAATCCCCAGATGGATAAATTTGGGTGTCACAGCAGCAGCAAAACAGGTGAAGAAAAATAGAGATAGTAAGGAGAAAAATACAGGGTTTATTTAAAGAATACAGTGGATGCATATATAAATATGTATAAACATAGGCGCAAAATATATATTTTCATATGAACAATATATACAACAATCAACAATGTACAGTCACACTATACATACAGCCCATATACATATCACATATGTAGAGTATACACAATACTATATACATATAGCAGCTGTACAGTATAACGAGTGTAGACATATAACAATACTATGAAATAGTGATATGTAAACAATATAAATATTACAATACTATGAAATAGTGATATGTAAGAATATATATAGTGTAGTAAAGAAAAGTCAAGGGAGGGGGTGGTTAGGTGTTGTACAGTCTGATGTTTGTGGGCACAAAGGAACATCTGAAGCATTCCGTCTTGCACCTGGGTGGGATGAGAGTGTGTCTGAAGGTGCTCTCCATCTGCTGCAGATCAACATATAGTGGATAAGCGGGGTTTCCCAGAATGGACCTAGTTTTGTCTCTCATTCTCTTCTCTACCACTGTCTCCAGATTGTCCAGTTTTTGACCAACAACAGAACTGGCCTTCTTCACCAGCTTGTTAAGCCTCCCCAGCCTTAATTCCACCTCCCCAGCACCTCGTGACAAAGAACAGGGCACTGGCTACCACAGACTGATAGAACATCTGCAGTAGCTTCCCAGCAAACAATTCAACATCGAATAGTCGGCAAAAAGTAGCAAAGATTATTGTCGATATGACGTATAATCAAGCCGCTTTCAAGCCGTAAAATGGGGACACTTTTATACGCATTTTATTGTCGAAACCAAGCCTCTAAATTTAATGGCTCTGAGCAGATATTATACATCGAACCGAAGAGTGATTTTGATGAAACCATCATAAATGGTAAATGGCGCACTTATATAGCGCTTTACACTGTGTCTCATTCACCCATTCACACACCAATGGTAGCAGAGTTGCCATGCAAGGCGCTAACTTGCCATTGGGAGCAACTTGGGGTTCGGTGTCTTGCCCAAGGACACTTCGGCATATGGAGTCACGCGGGCCGGGAATCGAACCGCCAATCCTACGATTAGTGGATAACCCGCTCTACCACCTGAGCCACAGCCGCCCCTGACTTAATGTTAAACCAGCATTTAAACATATTAAGCATATGATTATGT
>JANDJT010000032.1:8671606-8703391 GCA_024331685.1 Stegophilus panzeri
CAGGTACTCCAGTTTCCTCCCCCAGTCCAAAGACATGCATGGTAGGCTGATTGGCATGTCCAAAGTGTCCGTAGTGTGTGATTGGGCGTGTGAATGTGTGTGTGATTGTGCCCTGCGATGGATTGGCACCCTGTCCAGGGTGTAACCCGCATTGTGCCCCATGCTTCCTGGGATAGGCTTCAGGTTCTCCGTGACCCTGTAGGATAAGCAGTATAGAAAATGGATAGATGGATGGTTAAAAAAAATCTTGAAGTTGCACTGCTATAGAATATTCAGCAACCTTAAGCTCTTGGGACCTGTTCAAACTGGAATAGTTTTACATGGGGAATTTGGGGGTTATGTAATTATTACTGCAGTATCTCCGGGGATTTTAGTCCTGTCCGAATCCATAAAATCAGTATTTTTTTTACAGTCTGCACATTCACACACCTGGAAAAATTTCCACCATTTATAAAGTGATCAGTATAAATAACCCTAGCCAATATATATCCTGTATAAATTAACATGTTGGTAAAGATTCCATTACATCCTTTAGGAAAAGAGGTTTTGCACTTTGTCTTTACACTCAATCCAAACATATCATAAGTATTAACTGAGTTTAAAACACAGAGCAATAAAATATAGACAATGTTTAAAAAGATTTCTGGGAATTTAAGGTAAGTTATTGAGCCTACATACATATTATGGTCATGTGACCTATCCATCTTAACATGTGCGACTATACACTTTACATTTATGGCATGTAGCAGACGCCCTTATTCAGAGTGACTTGAGCAGTTGAGGGTTAAGGGCCAGTTGAGGGTTAAAGGCCCAGCAGTGGCTGATTGGCAGTGTTGGATTTTGAACTTTCACAACTTTCCGATCAGAACGTGTCTTAACCACTGCTACACTACAAATAGCGGTTATAATAAAGGTCAAAACAATCCATTCGCATTAAAACTTAGACTTTTAGTGCAACACCTACAGTATCTCTGTGATTTTCTACAGTTTTCCTCCTGCAACATTAATTAACGGACATATGCGTCACGTAATCCTTGTAATGAAGGTTAGGATGCAAGTGCAGTTAAAGACTTTTAATAAAGAGAGATAGGCCAACAAATCCAAAACACGAGACAATAGCGAGGTCAAGAAACAGACAAAGGGTCAGGCAATCTACAAACAGGCATAAACTAGGCAAGGCAAGAATCGAGACGAGAAACAAGAACAAGATCAAGGACCATGAAACAAACCGAGGAACATGGTATAAACACTTGGTACTGTGATAACACTAATACTTCGCAAAGAGTGAATGCCTAGAAAGTCCTTTTAAACTGTGGTGTGATTGTGTGTGATATTGGATGCAGGTCTGCGTGATTAGAATGAACGAGTGTTCTGGGAATTGCAGTCCATGGCGGCCATGTTTGCAGGCCGCAGTGCAGGATGAGAAATGTAGTCACTGGTTTGCTGTGATATGACGATATGTTTATCCAGAAATCTTATTCCATCTTTATAGTACAGTACTTTTGACTCCCAGGGCCTAACTTGATCTGATCTGATCCAGACTTACATTCACTCATTCTTGTAACTTAAGATATTTTCCAATTACTTTGAATATAGTTGTTGAATTATTTATAGCAATTACTGAACAATATGCTTTAAAATGTATAACTGAATTCTGAAGGAATTAGCATGAGGTACTATATGTATAATTAATACAGTATTTTTGTCAGTGATAATGCTTCACCTATGTAATCTTCAGTATGTACAATACCTGAACATACCTGAACAATAATGCTTTAATGTACCTACCTCATACAGTATCATGCCTGTCACATGAATGTTCTGTGTCCGTTCTGCAATACCTTATTTGCCTCAAATTCTGGTCATTTTTGCTTTCCACTTTGATGTGCTGGAATGTAATTATAACTCTAGCCTGATCACTGACAGGTGTTTAAAGAAAATGAGTGCAAGCCCAGTCGAAAGACTGCAGAATGGACAGCCTCAAATCTTGGCAAGGTGAAGGGCTATAATTTAATGGAGGATGACAGCTGATTGTGTGCGCCTGAACGTCAGGTGAGGTGATTTTAATGAGCCCTGATTACAGATCCTGCTTTCCTCTGCTCTCTCTCCTAATCTGTCCTTCTGAGCTGAACATGCCTGTCTCAAGCCCATGGCCTCAGGCATATGCTTTACAGTAACCTTTATCACCACAGCGGACCGAGCTCTAAGCATGGAATAATATCTTGCATGAATTAGGTCTAATCTCCTCATGTTGCATATTACAATGCACTTTTTTTTTCATTCTTTTTTTAATATCTATATACTCGGAAAACTCTTAGCAGTTTGTGACAGAGGGTGTAAGCAACCACATTTTCCATAAGGCAATGCATCAAAGATGGGCAAAATGGGCCATAGTTTACCCTATTCTGCTGCTGCAGGATGAAAGCAGCTGCTTCAAAGCCATTTGTATGGAGGAGCGGAGCTTTATTTCTGGAGGGGGAAAGAAACGCAACACCATCACCATGGCAACTAGCCCAAGATGAAGACATTTTGAAACGGTGATAAAACATTAAACACAGAATTCAGCAAATACAATTATCAAGATGGTAACTGTGACAGTGGAGGCTAGTGAAAGGATCATTCTCCATATTCTCCAGTATTTAGCAGAGTCAGATGTTTTGCTCACGGTACGGCATTTTCCTGGTCTAACGTCTCCTCGAAGAATTCTGCTTTCATTATATCCTCGCTCTGGAGTTGTGAACGGCATACAGCAAATGAAGCTGATTGCCTTTGTCTTCAGAAGACCTTGAGAAGGAGGCAGCTGCACTTCAGCAGAGATTTTTCTTTTGTGGCTGGCCTCAATCAGCCAAAGCTCCATGTAGTCCCCTGAAACAGCCCTGTGAATTACCATGCATCTCCAGGACTTGCAAGGAATCACACTAACCTCAGACAAAAGGAAGACAAGATAATTCACACAATTCCCTCATGTGACACAACATCCTCAGTGGAGAGCATGGAGAGAGAATGGCTATGCATAAAAAATGAACCAGGCAAAAGACTTGGTTTACTACAGGAGAATACATCATCAATAATAATGATGTCTCAGGCACTAGATATACTCGAAAATACTAGATTTTTTAAAAACCTTTGACACAAAGTAAAGGATAAGAACAGCAAGTTCTATCCATTGGAGAAATTCTGATTCATAGAAATTCTGTTCAAGCCTTATTTTGGCCACATTTGTTGTATCACATCACTTGTATACTTATTGCTTTAGGCAAAACCATCGTTCTTTTCACCAGACCAGATTTATATGATGGGTTAGACAAGCATGGAGGACTAAACTGCGATGGAAAAGGTTTTTTCTTTCCATAAATGTTAGTGAACTTCTTGTTTCATAAACAAGTACATTTTATTTAATGTTTTACTTAACATGTATAAATGCTGTCTGTGTTCTAGGTTGTTCATTGGCTAACATGAACTAGATAACATGATGTTATCAGCAGTACCAAGATTCAGCAATCCAGAGCCCTAACATAGCAACTTTCTGACCAATCAGCCGGTTGTTTTTATGTATTAAAAGTGATAATGTGGGATGATACTAAGGGTTGGGGTTTTTTTAGCGCATGGTGTTTTTCACTGAAATTTAAAACATACCTTTGCAATATTTCAGCCTGATGGCTGCATCTGAATCATACAGATGATGTAGATAAATAATATACAGTACTGTGCAAAAGTCTTAGGCACCCTATTGTTTTTAGTACAAACTTTGTTATAGATTTTTATTTATGACTTCTACATTTTTGACATTAGTTTTCTAGCACAGATTAAATGTTACAGGAAAATGTTGGTATGTCAGTAAAGAAAGCAGTATATTAAGTGGCAAGAGACACTTTTCAGACAAAAAAACATAATGAAGGCTGCTGGATTTTGCTGCAAAAATAAGCAAGTGTGACAAGATGCTCTGGTTCTGCAAGATGCTCAATAACACTTACAGCTCATTTCCTTATAAAACTGCACTAAATCTACCTGAGACAGCTTTTTTTTTTTTTTTTTTAAAGCAAGGGGTCATCACGCCAAATATTGCCTTTGTTTCATTTATTACTGTTTACTGCTCTTTATAGTATTTTTTTTTAATGGAGAAACATTTACTTTAATTATTTCTGAAGGCATCTTTGTTCTACAGCATTTCTTTGCATGTGCCTAATACTTTTGCACAGAACTGTAAATGACACAGATAAATAAACAATATAGTTAAATATAGGTAATCCTATATATAATTCAGATAGATGATTAAATAATTAAATAATGATGATTAAATAAGGAACTGTTCTCCAAGATCGATCTTATAGCCCATAAGAAAACCTTCCATCCATCCATCCATCCATTTCCCATACAGTTTCTCCTACAGAGGGTCACAGAGGAGCCTGGAGCCTATCTGAGGGAACTTAGGGCACAAGTCGATGGACACCCTGCACATGGTGCCAACCCATCGCAGGGCACAATCGCACACACATTCACATACCCCGGACAATGTGGAAATGCCAATCAGCCTACAACACATGTCTTTGGACTGGGGAGGAAACTGTAGCACCTGGAGGACATCCCAGAAGCACGAGAACATGAAAGCTCCATGCACACAGGGCAGAGGCGGGATTTGAAACCCCAACCCCGGAGGTGCTAACCACGAAGCCACCATGACCCCCAGTAAGAGAACCATTAACTGTATTACTGATAGCTAATTTAATTTAAACAATAGAATAACAAAAAAGCCATCAATTTATTTATTTGTTTAATCATCTGTAAACATTTAACTGATTGATCATATTCTTTCATCATCCCTACTAAATGTGTCCTGTGCTTATACCTAAATGGTGAAAAGGTGAACTTCTGCGTTTATATTATGTGCTCAGTTAAGTAAATGATCAGCACAGTTTTCCATCCATTTTCTGTACCGCTTATCCTACACAGGGTCATGGGAAGCCTGGAGCCTATCCCAGTGGACTCAGGGCACAAGGCAGGGGACACCCTGGACAGGGTGCCAACCCATTGCAGCAGGACAGACTTATAACCAAGAAATTTTGACTTTTGCTAGAGAGTCTGGTCCTTTTTGTTTAATAAATAATACAACACTGTTATGCAGAATTTTAACCTTAAATAATCCCAACAACTTGAAAAAAAATGGGGATTGAAGTCCAAACCTCCAGCAGAGCCTATAATAGAGATTCTCAAACAGCAGTGTGATGTTATATGTCAACAAACCGAAAGAAGAATGAGGCAGTGTTGGAGTTCACTAATAGCATAGCACATGTATTAACAGTGCAGTCTTGTTGTGTGATTGAGAACCTTACTGGAGCTTTAGTTGTTGGTGGAATTACTTCTGTTATAGGGGCTGCATTCATCACCGCTCTCACTCAACCTCACAGGTAAACAAAGACTGCATGGTAATCACTCTGTTCCTGTTTGCCATTGATCCAGCTAGATGATCAATAATCATATTAGGAGATAGTAATTGTGGCAGTTTGGGTTCCATAATGCCCATGGCAGCTCAATGAGGCATACCACAACATATTAAGACTTAAGAAAGATTATTAAATAATTTTTATTTCATTTGTTGACCATCAAAGGGAAGCTTGGCTTTCTCTTTTCTCTCTCATTCATTGAAAGGAAATGAAGCAGTGCTTTCCTTTGAGTTGGCATTTCAATAGATGTGTTTTCTGTTAATCCACTCAGTGACATATATCAAGGTATATCAAGGTATATCAAGGAAAGTTAGCACAACATTAGCACAATTCATTGTGATTGGGAGTATAGGAAACAATGAAAATGAGCAGTGCATAGTTCTGATGTGTATATAATGCTATTGTGCATGCAATTGTGTGAGAATATTTCAGTAAGTATTAACCATTTATATTTCCATTTAATGTTGTTGAACATCTGCCAAACAAGTTAGTTACTGTTATTATTTATATTATAGCAGCTATAAAAAATAATTCCCTCAATCATTCCCTCTTATTTCTCTCTCTTCAAGTTAATAAAGGGGTTATTAACAGGAAACTGGTGCTCTGTCCTGAAGACTCTCCCATGGCAGAAAACTTGCTGATATTGCTTCCATAAATGTTAAATAAATGTCTCCTTACAGAATACTTCACCATATCAACCATGATATATTTTCCTTTGTTAAACACCCATCCATCCATCCATTTTCTGTACAGAGTCACCGGGAGCCTGGAGCCTATCCCGGGGACTCGGGGCACAAGGTAGGGGACACTGTGGACACACACACACACGCACACACCCAGTTACACACTATGGACAATTTGGAAATGCCAATCAGTCTACAATGGGGGGGAGGAAACCAGAGTACCCAGAGGAAACCCCCAAAGCATGGGGAGAACTTGCAAATGCCACGCACAAAGGGCGGAGGCGGAAATCAAGGCCCCAGACCTGGAGGTGCAAGGCAAACATGCTAAACACTAAGCCATCATGACCCCCTTTGTTATACACCAACACATATTTTTTTAACATCCATTTATTATTCTTTCTTCAGTCTTTGTGGAGCACAATTCAAGTCCCTGTGACTTAGCTGTTACTGAAGAAATGTTCATGTCTTAGAATGAACACATGAATATAAACCTGCAATTTGAATTACAGCTGGAACTACAGTCAGAGCTGCTGTTATAAAACTAGTCAACACTTTCTGACTAATCAGATTTGAGAATTCGACAGCACTGTGGTATAACAAAGTTTTAGTATCAGAAGCCTACTGTAATGCATCCAGAATGTCTGGAGCTCCTGATAGGATATCAGCAAGATTCAAAAAGTTCTTCCACAGTATAATTTTGCTCCCTTAACTGCTCAAAAAAAAAAGGACTTCATCTCCCTAAGGAACATTCCTCCACAATATGTTATTTTTGTTCCAATTTCAAAGGCTTGCAGTTAAAGTTTATGAGGGGTTGAAAATGGATAATTAGCATTTAAATGATCTGACAATTCTCTTTTTCCCCTAATGCGGCTGCCACTGTAACCTTCTCTTTGACGTTCTTACATCAGATAGTGCTCCGTTCTGTTTAAGCCAGGGAAGATAAGTCAGATATTTAAGTTTTCTGTTGGGAAAGGTGGAGGAGGGGAAGGGGGTGCATGGGGTCATGATTATGGACTTAACACTGAAGGTATGCAGTGGTGTGAAATAGACTGTTCAAACAACAAGTTCAATTATGAGGTTAAATACACTGCTGAGCTCTGGGAGAAAGCGCAATTGAACATCATCTGAAGTAGGTCACTGTCAAAGTCGTATGACTGTAGACAGAAATTATCATATGCAAACACTGTCTTGTACAACATGATGTACTCCTAGTAACCGGACAGAAGATTGCATTTTAAAATCTGAAGACTGAAGTCTGGAATACAGTCTGGAGTTTACCACTCTCATCTAATAATCCAGAGCGCAGGAAGAAAATTGGTCCAATTTTCTTTAGATGCTTCCTTTGGCGCTTTTTGGAAAGACTAATGCAGATACCAAAAAGGAGCAGAACAAAAACGAGAGGATAGTTGGATCGGGGAAAAATAGCTTTCAGGTCTATGTTGTAATTGCAGGCACTGCTCTGGCGACCTTTCTGGTGCAATCTCTTCCATCTTCTCCTTCCTGCCTGGCTCTGTGCTGCAGTGATTAACACAATGTCCAGGTGATTGACTGCAGTCATTATTTAAAGGGACAGTTACCTCACCAGGGTATTACAGATTTCTCTCAATCAGCAACTTCTTCACATATTCAGCAACTAGTCTGCACCTGGAACCCACACGTGAGGCGAGTATCAACCCAAACCAATTATTTGTGCTAATCTACTCTTGTGAGTAATGAAGAACACGGGAGCTAAGCGATCACTGTACTGTACTGAATTAACAAAATATAGTCATAGATATCAAGTCATAGAGACAGATTGCATGCATAATTTATAATATTGGGAGAGTTCTAATTTTCTGTTATCTGCACACAAAGGAAAATTGCACTGGCTAATGTCCTACATTCTTTAAAAAAAAAAAAAAAAAAAAAAAAAGGGTTGTGAGTGGTTTTTGATAGTCAAGGGTTCTTACCTACCTAGAAGGGTTCTATGTGGAACCCTCTCTGAAAGGCAGGTTTCCATTAAGGCTTCTCCATGAGGGACAAGCAAATGTACCTTTTTTTCGTATATACTTATATACAGTTGTGGTCATAAGTTTACATATGCCTTGCAGAATCTGCAAAATGTTAATAATTTAAAAAATAAATCAATAAAAAAAAGAGGCATCATAAAAATTGCATTTTGGTTGTTTTTTTTTTATTATTTCATTTAGTACTGCCCTGAATAAGCAATATTATATACATATAGTCCACAAGACAAAATGATAACTGAATTTACACAAAGGTTCAAAAGTTTACATATGCTTGATTCTTAATACTGTGTTGTTACCGCGATGATCAATGGCTGTTTTTATGTTTTGTGATAGTTGTTTGATGTTTTGTGATATCGCGTAACTGGAGTGCAGGCAGACGCAAGTGCAGTT
Source organism: Stegophilus panzeri (assembly GCA_024331685.1). Taxonomy (NCBI): domain Eukaryota; kingdom Metazoa; phylum Chordata; class Actinopteri; order Siluriformes; family Trichomycteridae; genus Stegophilus; species Stegophilus panzeri. Next base: position 8,680,130 of record JANDJT010000032.1, read on the forward strand.
AAAGGCAGGCAAATCCAAAACAAACATCAAATACATGTGAAAAACAGGCACAGGGTCAGGCGATCAACAAACAGATGAAATGAGGTAAAGCAAACACGAGAAACAAGAAACAGGCAAGAAGTCAAAAAACCGGCATGAGAGACATTAAACAAAACGCCTTGGTAATGATCTTCGGTAAACACTGAAACAATACTTCGCGATGATCAAAGACACATGAGGGGTTTATATACACCAACTAATCAAAAGGGATAACAAGGAACAGCTGAGACTGATTAACTGATTAGGACACATGAGGAAAACAACCAAAAACAAGACAGGGGAGGAGACAGGACATGAATGAAAACAAAAGCACACATGGTAACGTAAACAAGACTAAAGAATACACACTGCGCGCTTCTGCATTCGGGGCGAGGCGGAAATGAGTTCCATATTTGTCCTGAGCAGTTAAACTGCCCGCTGTTCTTCAGAAAAATCCTCCACTTCCTGCACATTCTTTGTTTTTCCATCTTCTGCATATTTGTCCCCTTTCCCCTTATATGATAGAGTCATCTTTTCACACTGAGGACGACTGAGGGACTTGTACACAACTATTACAAAAGGTGCAAACATTCACTGATGCTCAAGAAGGCAACACACTCCATCAAGAGCCAGGGGGGTGTAAACTTTTGAACAGGATGATAGGTGTAAATTGTTAGTATTTTGTTTAAATATCTTTTTTTTTGTTCATTTAGTACCGCTCTTCAGAAGCTATATAAGTAGTTTACAATTCTCTGAGAAGACAAAATAATAGCAATTTACACTGATCATCCTGTTCACAATTAAGGTTAAAATTTTATTAAAAGAGTTACCTTTAAAAAGAGTACTATGCTGGGGGTTTTCTTCAGTTACTGACATATCCTGGTTAGTGTCACTGCGGATTTGGAGCCTATATCCTGGGAACACTGGGCACAAGGAGGAAATACACCCTAACTGGGATGTCAGTCAATTGCAGGGCACCATGCACACACATCCACTTAGGGGCATGTTGTTCAGCAGTGGGAGCAAACCAGAGAACCCAGAGGAACCCATGTAGGCTAGTGAAGACAAGGGGAGCTGTGAGGTTACAATGCTGCCTACTGCACCACCATGCCAGCTATCATTATATGTAAATAATAATAATAATAATAATAATAATAATAATAATAATACTTAAAAGTTCTGTCTCCAAACAGAGCTACTTGGTTTTGTAAGGTTCTATCTGCTAGCCAGTTATAATCCAGGATGAATATGCAACATAGGCAGCCATGATCAATCAATCCATGTTCTGTTTACACACTGACAGAAGAGAGCCTCAAGAAGAGACGTGTAGCCTCAGTATAGTGAGATGGATGAGAAAAATAGCTGTAGAGGTTTTAAGCATACTGTGTACAAACAGAATTGTAAGGGGTTAGAATTGTTTCATAATTCCAAATAAATAGATTACGATCCATAAATAAATGTAGAGATTTACAGTGAAATCAAATGAAACAAATTCACAAATGCATTGAATGAGATCCACAAATATGTTAGTAGTTTCACAAAAATCAATTAAATTGACAATTTTTTTTACAAATATGTTTTTCTGTCACAAACACAACTCTGCCTTGCATTCATTTGTGGATCGCGTCCTGTGCATTTGTGGATCGCTGCACGCATTTGTGGATTTTGAAACATTTCTAGCGTCAAGAGTGCACACAAATCCACAAATAGTCGGACTCCGCCCACCATCTACTCAAGCCAGTCGGATAACGGCCACACTGCGTTGACCAATCATAGTACAATCTCGCTCCAACCAATCACGTTTTGTTTTACAATCAGGACAGGAACAGAGTCATATTGCACTGAACTCACATATTATGAAGGCTCTCCAGCGTGGTCGATCAGGAGGGATGATGACAGGAGAGTGGTTCTGACCATCTAACAGCATCACTGTAACAACATGTAAAAGAAAACACGCAACATTATGGGTCATAAATTCTTTATTTTAAGGGAATATATGTGTTCACCAGTGTTTCCTGCATCACTACCGAATACACGGTGAAACCTTAGTTGTGATTTTACAGTAAATTGAGTGTAGTGAGATTAAAAGATTGTGTATCTGGAAAAGATGGCATTGGCAAGAAAACGTTGTCCTCACAGGCAGCCTGCCATAACACAGCTCAACCAGCGTCATCCAATTCACAGGCTAATCATTACATTCTCTAAACAAACCGTGCTAAAAGACTCAGGAACCTTTTCTAGTTTTCTAACGAGTACTTACTGAATCAGTGAATCAATCACTACTAATCTATCAGACCTCTCATCTATAATAACAGTGCATTTATGACCCATAATGTTGCTGGTTTTCTTTTAGACACTGTTACAATGATGCTGTTAGATGATATATGTGAGTTCATTGCAGTATGACTCTGTTCCCGTCCTGATTGTAAAACAAAACCGTGCTACCGTTTGGAGCGAGACCATGCTACGATTGGTCAGCGCAATGTGGCCATTATCCGATTGGCTTGAGTAGACGGTGGGCGGAGTCCAGCTATTTGTGGATTTGTGTGCACTTTTGATGCTAGAAATGTTTCAAAATTCACAAATGCGTGCAGCGATCCACAAACGCGCAGGATGCGATCCACAAATGAATGCAAAGCAGAGTTGTGTTTGTGACAAAAACAAATTATTTACAAATCTCATTTTGTTTATTTGTCAATTTAATTGATTTTTGTGAAACTACTAACATAGGCTATATTTGTGGATCTCATTCAATGCATTTGTGAATTTGTTTCATTTTTGTAAATCTCACTACATTTATTTATGGATCGTAATCTATTTATTTGGAATTATGAAACAATTCTAACCCCATAGGATTGGTCTGAACCTACAATGTGTAAACATTTACATATTACAAATTCAGCACAGAGAAAACTGATATTGTATCTAATGTTAGATAACAATAGCATTACATATTACCAACATTAATTCACTAATGTTACATGCAGTGTGCATAATAAACTCAACCTTCCAGTATAACTGGGACTGAAGGTCAGCTAGCACATTTTATGATAATTTATAAGATTGTGTGTGTGTGTGTGTGTGTGTGTGTGTGTGTGTGTGTGTGTGTGTGTGTGTGCACCCATAAACATACACTGTATGTTCTAATTTATGTTTAAAATTACTTCATTACTCAAAGTTTTTAAATGGAATTTTACTGTAAAATATCATACAATTCAGAAAAATAAAACATATTGAAAAGCATTAATGATCATAATTTGGTCTTAATGAACTTATACATGCTTTTTTTCTTCTGAGTTATGTAATTGAAGCTAAGGGATTGTGTAATGAGAACCAACCAGATAGAACCTGATAAATACTAACTGTATTTGTGTTTACAGAATTAAAATCATAAAGAATTAAAGTTATAAAATGAAAATAATAAAGTTATAGTTTGAGAATTGTGTAAATTTAACATAACCTTCAAGTGTAGGCTTTGTTGAGATATATATGCAAATTACAATATTTACAAAGTGTCAAAACTTATTTTCAAAACAGCTCTTCACCTAGATAGAATCTTCTAATACCATTTGGTGAAGCCTCATCTGCGGAGAAAACAGCACTGAGTCTCTTCCTGTAATGTCTAACATTGCTGGAGAAACTCACCGTGTGTGATGACAGTATGGTCAATGCACCAATTTCTAGTCCAGAATTTTTATGTTTTCTTTTTTATTTTTACATTATGCCCTGATTGAACACAATGGTATTTTATTCAATTTTTGCCATCAAACCTTTTTAGACATTTTCCTACTAAAGCACTTGAACAGAGACATAACTATGGAATTCATGCTACATTATGTTTCATTAAAATGTTTCATTTCTCCTGGTTAGTTCACACTCAAACAAGCACATAATGGCCTGTTTGAAAGGTACCACTGAGCAAACTCAATGACTGAGGAAACTCAAGACATGGGACATGGAATCACACATTGATGTGCAAAAACACATTAGCCTGGCAGTCAGCAGGAGCCATGAAAGACTATGCTACTTCTATGCAGTCTGTGGAAGTAATAAATCCACTTTGATTGAGGAGACTGAAGCAGGAACCTTCACTCATCTAAGGGAACTACACTTAAATAAAGTATGCAAACAAATCTATACCACAGTGATGAAGAGGTTTGTGATGCCCAATGTTTGCACAATACCTCTGATTGCTTCAATTCTCTTTTCTCAGCTTCAGAATGGCTTGCTTGTCTCCCAGAGACAGCTCTCTGATCTTCATGTTGGCTTATCCTTTTTAACAACGAATGCAGTCTTCACAGGTGAAACTGAAGGCTAAAGCCAAGAGTAAATGTTCAGAGCTATTTATTGTTTAAACAATCAATCTAACAGGAAACACCTGGGTAACAAGGAACACCTGTCAGTCACATGTTCCAGTATTCTTGTTCGCCTACAAATTGGGTGGTCTCATGCAAAATGTGCTATGTTCTATGTTGTTTAACACATCTACATACACTTTAAAACCGGCTAGTTCATTTTACTCAAAAAAATTGAGGAAACTAATTACCTCAATATTTTAAAGTTGATAAATCAATTTCGTTAAGCCAAATACACTTAAATATAACAAAAATTTAACTCAAACATGTTATATTTTAAGTGTATTTGGCTTAAAGAAATTGATTTATCAACTTAAAAATTTTGAGGTAATTATTTTCCTCAAATATTTTGCGTTAAATGAACTTATCCGGTTTTACAGTGTATAAATACCAGGAAATAAAAGCTGAAATTCTTAAACTCTCTTCTCATATTCATCTTTTGCGCTCAAACCCAAATATCTTCAGTCTACAGCAAAACCAAATTAATTGGCCTTGCCGTTCCAATAGTTTTGGAGGGACTGCATCTCCATAACTAGGCCATGGCACTAGTCAAAAGTGGCAACATGACACACCACTACAAAACAAAACATAACCAGTTTGAACTGATTCATTTGTGTTATTGATAGCCATAAATGAATCAATAATAGTTACTCAATAAAGGTTAACTGTTCACCATTTGGTCAGGTTAGCTGCTTATCTGGAGCTTTGTAAACACGGAATTTTATGGTATTGGACCTTTAGTTGAGCATTTTAGTTGATTTACACTGCTAGCTCTAAAGGTAAGGTTTAGTCTGGCTGTACTGAACATCTGTAGTGCTTTATATGCTGCCACAATGCAATTCTTTCTGAGAGTTTCTTGGATCATGAGTATAGTAGATATTGCTCTACAGATAAAACATCAGGCAGCAACCCATCAATAAATAGAGAAAAGGAAGCATCAAGACTAAAGACTAAAGCCCTAAGCCCTGTGGTCCTCCTTCATGTCTCCCTCGAGTCCTCAGTGGCACATGGGTGTAATAACAGAGCATTCGGGACATTGTGTCAATGTTATTACTCATAAAAGTAAAATGTTTGTCATTTTATGATTAAAAATGAATTAAGTTGCCATTTTGTCAGTCTTTTTACCACAACAGAAACTGCACAAGAGCACACCCGCTAATATGGTCGACTGACCTTAGTGAAATCAGCTACGAAAAGATTAAAAAGAGTTCCATATCAAATCCTTTAGGCTGTAGATGAAATTATATATTGTCCTCTGTTTAATCGGACACGAAAGTGGAACCCAAATGCTGTTCAATAACAAGTTTGAGTTTGTTATAAATACGCACCATTTAGACTCAAGACATGATGAATAACACTTTTAATTAATTCACAGTGATATTGTGAAAGTGTTATTTGGCATGTCCTACCTCCTTGGCTAGGATTTACTTGTAAAAAGAGATTTCTGTCTCAATGTAACTACTGTGGTTAAATAAATACACTCCTGGGCAAAAAGAAGCCTCCAAATGGCAAAATATTAAGCTTTTAATGATCTTAACAACAAATCATTGGTCAGAAAATGAGCAAGAATTAAACAAATGCACTCCTGAGACCTTCTGTGCCACCATTTGCTCGTTTAATTTTGCTGCAGTGAAGTGTTCTAGAACCAGGGAAATTCGCTTCTATAGTCTTCTTGTAGACAAAGATGAAATCATGATAATGATTAAAATGTTTGATGTAAACTTCAAACTAACACATGTCTGGTGTATAATATGAAAATAAAGTAAAAATAAAATAAAAGAAATTATGTCCACCGATACATTTTCTGTACCGCTTATCCTATACAGGGTCCCAGGAGTCTATCCCAGGGAACTCAGAGCACAAGGCGGGAGACATCCTGGACAGGGTGCCAACCCATCGCAGGGCACAATCGCACATCCATTCACACACTATGGACAATTTGGAAATGCCTGACAGCCTATAACACATGTCTTTGGACTGGGGAAGAAACCGGCTGGAAACCTCCGAAGTACTGGGAGAACAATTAAACTCCGCGCACACAGGGTGAGGGCCGGATTCGAACCCCTAACCCCAGAGGTGCGAGACAAACATGAAAACCACTAATCCCCCGTGCCCCCAGATAAATCAAATAAATATATATATTTTTAATTTAATTAAATAAAAAGCTGTCTGCAAGTTTAAGTATGAGGCTTAAACATTTAAATAAATCAAAGGAAAAAGCTATCCCATACTAACTTATTTGATCTATTTGTTTAATTCTTGCTAATTTCCTGACCAATGATTTGTTCTTAAGACCATTAGAAGCTTAATATTTTGTCATTTTGGGCATGACCCATTTTTTTTTGCCCAGGAATTTGTTACTGTTATGTGTTGTTCTGTATTCTCATTCAGTTTGCTCTGATTAATGCTAGCCAATATTGCAAGATCTTTAGCAAGAGATTGGCTACTGTTAAGGTCCGGGTCAGTGTGGGATTTGTCAACACGAGCACCACTTTGAACCCCCAAATGAGATATGGGACGTCCTAAAGCTTTGCAACATGCAACCACAAGACTGCACAAATGCTCTTTGGGACAGGACGGTTGAAAGGAATTACACTACAGTAGATGGGGTTAGTGTTGTGCAACCTGCCAATAAAGTCAGATAAGTAAGATTTGCAATGGACTTTATTTGCTAAGGCTGCTACAATTACAAACTATAAAGTAATATATATAAAGTGGGGCGGCTGTGACTCAGGTGGTAGAGCGGGTTGTCCACTAATCGTAGAGTTGGCGGTTCGATTCCCAGCCCACATGAATCCACATGCCATAGTGTCCTTGGGCAAGACACTGAACCCCAAGTTGCACCCGATGGCAAGTTAGTGCCTTGCATGGCAGCTCTGCTACCATTGGTGTGTGAGTGTGAGTGTGTGTGTGTGTGTGTGTGTGAATGAGACACAGTGTAAAGCGCTTTGGATAAAAGCGCTATATAAGTGCAAACCATTTACCAAATTAATACTATTTCAGTACTGAAAACAGTAGCCCGCTAACTGTCTAACTTTGAAAATGTTCTAAACATTCCAGCTGTTGATTACTGGTGTAAACTGTCTTGTCATGAGGATGATGTTGATGGTGATGACTTATTATTATAAATCTAGCTTGAGGCATGTTCTGCTTTGCCTGGTAGGAAAGCATCTATTTTCACTGTTTACGAAACATTAGCTGTTAGCAAGCAGCCAGCTAGCCGGAAGGGATACCAGTATAGGCACTGAAGAATGTGGATACAGGCTGCGGATTTCCTGAAATAGGAAGACACTCTTAGATGTTGATGTTTGTTTGGTGGTTCACAGAGTGCCGCTTGCAGAGTCTTGCCACACAACTGAAATCGAAACAGTTTCGTTTACTTGTTACAGCATCTTCATATGTCAGTGGTGTTCCTGCTGCTGCGGTGCACAACACAATTGTATTGAAGATACAAGTCAGAGAAACACTGGCAAACAAAGTTTTCCACCCCAAGTAAATCATGTATATAGAGAGGATATATTCCCATCAGCAGGTCGCCAGGCAACAGTGTCCTAGTGATCCAGATCCATGGTGATAAAAGGATAATGAGCCGATAAGGGCACAGCATGGCTTTGAGAACCAGCCCGGCTTCTTACTGAAAAGGAAAATAAAACACCGCCCGTACAGCATCCAGTCAAATTCAGCACGTTTTCTAAAATCAGATATGTGACCAAACAAAAACCATTACCTCTTAAAAGCCGACACTAAACAGGCCCAGCAAAGCACTAAATCGGTGCCAGCTGGTGTTAAATCTGAAAGCAGAGCTGAAATGTGCACACGTCATCTTAGGGGTTTTTTTTTTTTCTTTTTTTTTTCTCACCAAGGAGACAGTGCTGGCTTGATAGCACAGTGTGTAATGATACTGTCTGCAAGCACAAATCTGTATACCTCAAAAGCATCTTCTTCCATGTAGTCTTCAAAAGCCTGCTGCATTCTCTTCTACTCAATGTGTTCCACAGTATGAGCCGTGTTTATCGTTAAGCAAAACCAGAGCCAGGAGTTAAACAAGGTGAAGAAGCTCTGGGCTGCGTGATGGTGTGCCTTTTTATATATATCCGTCGCTACATCAAAAGTGGATACGTTGTACATAAGGGAAGATCAATTATGTAGGTTTATTCCATGCACAATTCTCTGTATTACTTAGAAACAAAATAAGGAGTCTTCACTCGGGTTATATACGGTTGAAGTATCAGATTTTTTCATCAGTGATTTTCAGTGATCATGATAATCAATGCAAGGGCTGAACAAATTCTACTACTTATCAGTAACTATTATGAAAATTATTATGTTTGGGATTTGTAGGATGGGGTCTTATCATGGACAAAAAATGATACACATAGGAACACTCTCATTGAAAGGCAGCACCATTCTTGATTGCTATTTTTAAGTCAAGTGTTTCAAGCCTACAATCATCCCGTGTCTCTTCTGAGTGGCAAACATGATAAACAGAAAAGCTGCGCTTGTCTTTACCCAGCACTTCCATTCATAAAACCACATAAAACTTATGTCTCTTCATGTCATTTGCATTTTGACTGGACAGTGTTTGATTAGTCTGTTTTCTTCAAATTCCAACAAAGGCGCTTGTGATAGTGATAAAGTATTTCACCTCATTTATGTTTATACCTTTTTATATAATTTGTATTTCAACTGCTTCTTTTCAGTCATTGCTAATGACAACTTATGGATGTCAGCAATGCGAGCTGAAGTAAATTAGCCCCAATGCGTACACAATCTTGGGATGTTTCCGACAGTGTAAACACTTGACATGTGTGAAGCTATAGTCTGGGTTAGAAACAAATCAAACCGAAACTCTGTTTCATTCCATTCTGTGGCTGTTTGTATGGTGGTACTGCTGCTCTTGGTTCCACAAAAGTTAAAAAAAAAAAAAGAATCCAAGCTAAGCCAGTAAGACAAGGTGGATGCCAAAAATCAAGCCTTATTTTTAGGTATTTGCCTTCAAGGAGAGGGACGATTTATCCAGAGTGGCTGTGGCTCAGGTGGTAGAGTGGGTTAGCCACTAATGGCAGGGTTGGTGGTTTGATTCCCGGCCCATGTGACTCCACATGCCAGTGTCCTTGGGCAAAACATTGAATCCAAAGTTGTTCCCAATGCCTTGCATGGCAGCTCTACTGCCATTTGTGTGTTTGTAAAGTGTAGAACTGCCAAGGTTAAAAGATGCTATATAAGTGCAGACCATTTACCATCCCTGCTAGCCCATTTATTTATCAGCTGCTCCTTGTGCTTTTACATCTAAAAACACAAATTGCTGGAAATTGAGGAATGTTCAAGGGCAACATCCTTCCTATGACCTATTAAGCAAAATGTGATGAACTTGAACAATGTATTTCTTCAATATATAATCCTTCAGTAAATGCAGACATTGTGTGCGAGAGAGGAATTTTTCGATTGCAGTTAAAAAAGCCTGATTGCAAATCAAAGCCTTAACTGTTGGAAAAAAGCTTACCGGCAGTACAGGCAGGACCTTAATGCCCATGATTGCTAATACCTGGCAGTCATGGCGTCTCCAGCAGAGAAGCGGCCTGATTGTCTAGAACAAGGCTCCGAGTTGCTGAGACCCAGCCTCCACTTTGCTCAGAATTCAGAAAAGCAGGAGGTGAGCAGGAGCAGGAGGTGAGAGCTGAAATGGCTCCACTGAGAAATGGAAATGGAGTGCTGAGATGCTTAACAGAGCAATAGTTCCCCCTACTGTTGGCTGATGGCATTACAATCAACTGTCAATACGTTCCCTGGATTCTAAATACATATCTGGCCTTGCTAGAGTTGAGTAATAAGCCAATACTGGTTTGAATTCATTACAATTGATTATTAATATAACAGTTTAGAATGTAACATGTTGGGGAAAAATACAGTTCCAAATCAGAATCATCCATATGGCAAATAACCTATACAATCATGTGAAAAATAAGTACACCCCATGGAAATTGTTGGCTTTCATGACATATTTGGACAAGCAAATATTTGATCATGTTTGAAACATTTCCTATTAATGAAGTTGATATACTTGAACAAAACCACAAGGAAAAATTAGCATTTTCATTCATTTATTCAACAGAAATATCAATAGATGTGATATTCTTCTGTGGAAAAAGTAAGTACACCCTTGGCCTCAGAAGGTGGTATTGCCCCCTTCAGCAGAAATAACTTCTTGTAGGTGTTTTGCATAATTGTCCACCAGTTTCTGACATTGGCTTGCTGGAATTTTTGGCCACTCTTCCATGCAATATTCTTTCAGTTACAAGATATTTGAGGGTTTTCTTGCATGTACTGCCTCTTTCAAATCCCCCCACAACCTTTCAATGGGTTTCAAATCTGGGCTTTGACTAGGCCATTCCATAACCCTCCATTTCTTCTTTTTGAGCCATTTCTTGTTGGATCTGCTAGTGTGCTTAGGATCATTATCCTGTTGAGGTCCACTTTAGGTTCAACTTCAACTTTTGGACAGATGGCCTCACATTATCTTCAAGCACTCTTTGATACGATGCAGAATTCATAGTTGAATCAATGATTGCAAGCTGTCCAGTCCCTGAGGCAGCAAAGCAACCCTAAACCATAACATTTCCACCACCGTGCTTCACAGTTGGTATGAGGTGCTTCTCCTGAAAAGCTGTGTTTGGTCAGTGTCAAACATGTCTGCTGTTACTGTGGCCAAACAACTCTGTCTTTGATTCATCTGTCCAGATCACATTATTCCAAAAAAAACCTGGTCTTTGCCTATATGCTCATTGGCAAACTGTAGTTTTGCAAAGGCTTTTTCCTGGCACACCTCCCATGCAGGTCAAATTTGAGCAATCTCTTTCTGATTGTAGAATCATCCACTTTGACAGCTATAGTTGCAAGACTTACTAGCAGATCCTCAGATGAATTTTGGGGTTCTTGGAGACTTCTTTTTGTATCAGACAATCTTCTCTTGGGCTGAATTTGCTGGGACGGCCAGTCCTGAGCAAATTGGCGGTCATTTGTAATCTGTGCCATTTGTAGATTTCTTACAGTGGAATGATGTATTTCAAATAATTTAGAGATCTTTTTAAATCTCTTGCCAGATTCATAGACATCCACAACCTTCTTTCTGAAGGCCTTACACAACTCTTTATATCTTGGCATGATTACACCACACACTTCAGTAACAAAGGAAACACCAGACACTAGAGGTGAGAGGTTTAAATAAGACAGTTTTCACCTGCTCTCCCTAAGCAGGTTCTAATCACTGTCATTGATAGGGTGTCTCAACTTTATTAACAGGCACTGTTTCAAAGAGGATCAAATGTTTGCTTTTCCAAATATGTTAGAAAAAAAAAACCAACAACAACAAAAAAAACAATGTCCATGTTCCATGGAGTGGGCTTATTTTTTCACGACTGTACGTTTATTCATTCAATCATCTTCAGTAACCACTTTATCCTGGCCAGGGTAGTAGTACAGCTGAAGCCTATCCCAGGAACACTGGGCACAATACACTCCGTGTATACACAGGAATACACTCTGAATGGGACACCAGTCCATCACAAGGTACCATGTGAACCCACTCATTCACACCTAAGCTCTTTAGAGTACTAGAAAACCTGAAACCTACATGTAAAAGGGGAGAACATGCAAAGACGGTAACCCAAGCTCAGAATCGAACCCTGGAGCTGTGAGGCAGCAACACTACCTGCCACCCATAATCTATATGAATGAAAGGAATACACAGTTGTTTTTCAAACTAATCACCATCTGGCACAACTGCATCTTATGTGTGTTTAGGGCAGACAGTAATTTCCAAAAGACATATCCCTATAAAAAAAAAAAAAAATTATAATGAAAGTCTAAGATTAGATGTTAGGGGAGTTACATATCAAGTATTAATGCAAAGCACTTTTGTAGCCTTCATGAATATTTCAGTCAAAAGTGTTATCTTAAATCTGTTCAAATCCATCCTTTCAGAAGTCTGGCTACTTTTTCAGGGGAAAGAATTTTGTGTTAGCAACAGGGTTGTTGACTTTCCATCGTAATGCTCATGGATACAACAAAACCATAGGAAAGCCTATATGAACCAGCATTAGGATTTACTATACTGTTGGATAAAATGACAAAAGAACAGCTTTGGTAAGACATTCTCACATTTTTGTTTCACCATAAGCACTATTGTTAGGGTTGTGATATTGAATTTGCACTGAATCTCTCTGTCTGTCTGTCTGTGTGTGTGTGTGTGTGTGTGTGTGTGTGTGTGTGTGTGTGTGTGTGTGTGTGTGGTCCTGTGATGGACTGGCATCCAATACATGTTCTATTCTGCCTCATACCCAGGATCCATCACAACCCTCTCCCGGATAAAGCAGTTCAAAATGACTTAATTACCTAATAAGATATTCATTTTTTCTATTTTACAGAATTTACCACTTGCCCTTAGACATCCTATTATAACCGAGTTTTAATAAACAGGTAATTTCAGGTTATGTCTCAATACAGAAAAACGTGTTAAGATTCGTGTCATTGCTAACGGCACATGCTACAAGATGAAGCATAAAATACTTGAAATTCTGTGCGCCAACATATGGACAAGGAAATATTGAAGATGTTCCACACATATACACTGTGGAGTAAAAAGAAATACACTCCTAGCTTTTATCAGCATGCAGCGCCCTTCCATAAAATGTAAGAAGATAGTGTATAATAAAAAAAAATATGATGACAAAGAAAAGATATGCCTCCAACCCGAACAGATGTGCCAGAGTCCATAATTAGCATTGGAAGAGAGTATGCGTCTTGTGCCTGTGTGACCTTGGAGACAGATAGCGAGGAGAGAAGCTGAGAAGGAGAAGGGAGATAACGAGGAGACCAAAGACACAGAGCAGAGGTGAATTTCAACTCCAGCTTTGTTTGAAAGCCTGCTGTGTAAGAGGAAATTGAAGATAAAAAAGGAAAGGAACACGTGATGCAAGTCTAATTTCAGTAGTGTTTTATTAACATATATACAAAAAACTGCGAGCGGAACATGCGAGATCATTTAATTAGCCGAATCTCGGTTAGCTGAGGCCGTGAAGGTGTAAGCACTTGAGATGTCATTGAACTGGATGTAGTCTTGCAGAAGTGTGGGAACAGGCAGCTGCCGAACAAAGGAGGGTTTAGACAAAGCAGCGCTGCCCACTGAAGCTCTTACAGCGAGTCTACACAGATGAGTCAGATCAGGAACACTCTCTGGAACACGGAGAAAGGAAAGAGAGTTACAACACACAATGTACAATTGTGACATATGGAGCCATTTTACTGGTGAGATGAGAAGCAGTAATATTAACACTCTCAATGTAGGTTGGTTGTGCCTTCTTAATGATCTTTACCAAAATGCTTATGTGGCGTCCAAGTGCCCTCTGCTCTGCGCTGAGACAGGATGTGAAGCAATGTTGATGGCAGAGTCTTCCAATTAATCAACTCCAGCAAGAAATTAAGTACTCTGGATTCAGCCTCTTGTAGCCTGCAGATGAATAAAACATCACATGGGAAATAATATACATGGAGGAGGCAGAGAGCAACATGCAAACCACTCGTTTTTCCCCACAAATGTCTTCATGATTTACTTAAAAAAAAGAAAAAAAAAAGAAGGGGTAATCAGGATCACTGATGATTAAATATAAATTGACATGGAAGAAATCTTCGAAGCCTCATTGTTTCTTACATTTTCTGCTGAAGGAGAAGTAGAGGGTCTAGTCCTGCTTTGAGCAGCAGTGGAAGCCAAAATGAAGCATGGGCCACTTTATTGAGCGCTGCCTGAACTAGTGCCTCCAGCTGCTCACCCTTAGGCAGGCCAGAATATTCCAGGATGAGCGACAGATGTTCAGGGACGTGGCCCTGCAATGTCAATATGTATGTAGGCAGGCTGACGCAAGCTCCGTCAGCCAGCAGCATTTTTGTGATCTCACAGCTCTGGTGGAAATCATCGCCTGCACTGAGAGGATAGGGAGATGTACTATAAACACTGTAATACTGTATAAAAAAAATCTAAAGTGTGTTTTAATGCTTTCATACTTCCAAGAGTTACACCAGAGAGCCATGTCTAGCGGGCAGTAATATCCGAACTCCCTGCAGCTCTGAGCATCTGGACTGTAGCCCTCTCTGAGAAGAGGCCGAAGGCTTTCCGCTTGACCACTAAATACTGCCAGATACACTGGACTGACTTTTCCCTCGCCCCGGTCACATGTCCGGTCCGTCACCGGGATCAATTTTTCTAGAATACTGTAGAAGGTTACAAGTAATAAGAGTATAGGTTAGCAGGACAATAAAAATAAAGAACAAGCCAAACATGATTACTAAGTTTCATAAACTCCCCAGTTGTAAAGCCAGATGAAAATCTGATTTCTTAATTGCATGTAATACACATATCAACACAGAACACCTGACAATCTACTTCCTGTGCTGCTCCTCATTTTTATGTTGTCCTGTGCATGCTTCAGTTGCTGCATCAAAAGTCACAGTATTTTGTACAAATGTTTATGCAGTATGTATATATTTTAATTAGCACTTTATCCAATCGTAACAATTCATTTCATTGGCTGGGAGATATGATAGGAAGGTATATATACACACACACACACACATATACATACACACACACACACACACACACACATTCTATATAAATATTACATAGAATTTCCTGAGATATAATAGGTATTGTGATATCTTTTTTATAAAGTTTAAATGTTTTTTTAATAACAATTACAATCACTGGAAGCAGACTTTATAGTTTTCTACCGTATAAATCTCTAAAATAGGAAGATTTCAAACAAGATCTGTATATATTGTGTTAGATATCGTGTATCATATCATGTCTTGAAATATGAGGATATGATCTTTTTGCTACTACTGTAGAACCCCTGGTTGCAGATATAATACCATGGGTAAGTACAGCAATGAAAAAATGTTAGCCTCTCACATCAGTAAACAATGAGTGAACTACACAGAACCTACAGTATAAATCCCATTTACAGAACATCATGTGATTATGATTTGTTTTTAAATGTCCAGGTAGTCTTTAATGCAACCAAAAAAAAAAATAATAATAATAATCAAACTTAATTTTCACTGTAAAATTGGTGTACTGCTGCAAAATGGTTCACACGAAATAGCACATGTTTATAAATCTCAGTGTGCATTTTTTTTATCTACCAATTACACTACATACATGCCTTTATTATGAGTAGTGGTGTTTTTTCCATAGGGCTAATACTCAGCTTGTTACTCGTCTAGACCAACTTTCAGTGTCGTCAGTGCCTTTACTGTGTGGTAATCATAGAATTCATGGACCACATGCATGATCATGTAGTTACCTGTACCTTTGGGACAATACACTGTGCATGTAAGTATGACCTTTGCATGATGCATACACAATGTACTGTATTTAACCATTAAACATACAGAATTTTCCGCTTACCTGATGCGACTGAATTGGGCTGCAGCATGGATGGGAAGCTGCCACTGGTCTTCATTGCAGTAGAGGTTTGGGTCTGCCTTATGGGCCAGAAGAAGCTCCACGCATGATAAATGGCCTTCCTGAGCTGCAATGAGCAGCGGGGTGGCCATGTCCTTCGCCTGGCAATTCACATTTGCACCTACAGCATTTACAGATAAAAATCAGTCATGCATGCACATGCTGTAACATCTGCAATTATAATTCTATAGCCCTCTCTTTTAATTCCCACTTGCTCTGCATTTCCCTGCTGATCAATATAACAACTCAATATCATAATAAACACTAGCGTCATGCAGTGCGATATGGTAATGCTGTAATAAAAAGTAACAACAAACACTGCCCAGTACACAGTACAATAATCATAAGCAGCTGAGGGAAATCATTGAATAACAACCTCACCAGCATTGGCAAGGATCTCTAGACACTGGTGATGTCCGTACTGTGCAGCAACAAACAACGGCGTGATCCCGTAGTCATCCACCACCTCAAGAGAACACACACTTACCAGAAATTTTACAATCTCTGTGTGGCCCTGGAAGAGAAAGAAAAAAAAAAGCCTGGCATCTGACATCTAGGCCCAAGCCTTCATTCCATGACTAATGACAAAAGAATATCTTTTGGTTTTAGTCTAAAGGTAGCACTATACATCATTTTAAAATGATGGTCTAAAACATTAGACCCAGGGGCTTGAGTGCTGGTGCAAGAGAGGGAGCTTTCTAAACTGATGCATCATGATGGGAAAGTAAGCTGACAGACTGTCTTGGTTGAATTTTAATTAAAGGTCGACCGATTGATCGGTTTTGCAGATTAATCTGCACCGATAACCCATTGTGGAACTATCGGTCATGGAGGGCAAAAATCCATATCGATAATTTTTCCCGGTTGCGTCCGTTGCAGGAGCAGCTGAGAAGGGTCCGCTGTCATTATACAGTACGAGAGCGGCCTCTAGAGGTGAAATAAAAACTTATCACTGACTAATTTTGTTGTGTTATTTGAAGTGTTTTTTTATTCATTTTGGATGTCTATTTTTATTTATTATTTGGAGTGTTACTCTTTGGTTCAGTTTAGATATTCACCTATTATTTACATTAAAACTTATTAATAGTTAATATATACACTACCAGTCAAAAATTTGGAGACACTTGACTGAAATATTTCTCATGATCTTAAAAGCCTTTTGATCTGAAGGTGTATGATTAAATGTTTGAAATCGGTGTCGTAGACAAAAATATAATTAAGACAACATATTCATGTCTTTCATTACAATTTTTTTTTTTTTTTAAACGGATGACTTAGAGCGAAATATTCCGAAAAGCAGCCAATAAGTGTCCAGCGTAGGTGGGAACTCCTTCAATACGGTTTAAAAAGCATCTCAGGGGGATTCCTCAAGAAATCACTTGAGAAAATGCCAAGAATACATTTCTGAAAATTCTAGGCCTAAAGGGTGTCTACTTTTATTAAATTATTTTGATTTATTTTGGATTTTTTAATCACAATATAATTCCCATAGTTCCATTTGTGTTATTCAGAGTTTTGATGACTTTATTATTATAATACTAAAATGTGTGAAAAAAATAAAAATAAAGAATGAGTGTGTCTAAACTTTTGATCAGTAGTGTTTATTAATATTTATTTAATTTGAAAAAACAAAGTACATTTTCATGGTACAGTCGGTACTGTTTATTTTTGTAATAAAGTTCAGCAATATTTAAATTTGAGTGTTATGTTTTCATTCAGTATCAATTTTAAAAACTATCGGTTGATTAATCTGGTCATCGACAGGTACCGCCCAACTTAGTTATCGATATCGATAAAATCCACTATCGGTCAACCTCTATTTTTCATGATTCACAGATTCTTCTTCATAAAACCTCAGATGCGCCACAGAGACTATTATTTTATTGACAGCTGTCGGACTATAAGAACGACTTCTCTGCACTGTAAGTCCTGTGATCATTTGAGCCACTGATTGTGCATGTGCTCAGAAATGAAAATTTGCAAGATACAGTACCCACTTATATCACAGCACTGTTAAATGCTCAGAGAAAAACAATAGGTGTTTTTACATAAGTGATAAGAGGATCTAACTTCTGGATGTTGTGGATGTTCCACAATATTAAAGGGAAATATAAAACCGTATATCCACTCTAAAAAAAATCTAAAAATCACATTTTGATCTTTAATAAATTTAAATATATATAAAAATCATTGTGGTGTGAAAAGAAATGAAACATATTGGAATGTTCTGTTATTTGGAGAGAGAAAAAAAATCGGGGGTGGTAATCACTTCGTGCCGAGCTGCAACACACCATCCCATCACTGATTATTTTCCTATAACAGTACACCCAGTCATGCTTTATTCCTTAAACAATGGGGAGAGGGTGTGATGTGACATCCGCAGCAGACTGAATAAACCATGACAATAGCCATGACAATAGTGGAAAGTTAAAGAGAAGCCAAGTATACTTAAATCTTTCCCAGTATCTATGTTTGCTATTATAGTTGGCATGAAATGTGTTAAAATGTCAGTTAGGGATGTTTCAGTCCCGGTCTACCCACTAGCACACAGGGTTTCAGACCACATGTTCCCAACCCCGGTCCTGGAACCAATGCTACAGATGGATTAAAGATACACAGTTAAAGCACAACTCTGGCTTAAGAGTACCTTGTAAACAGCCTGATGAAGACAGGACCAGCCCGAGATGAAGTGTGTTCCATTAACCTCTGCTCCTTCGTTGACCAGCAGCTCCACAATTTCTTTATGGCCGCTATCCACAGCTTTCAACACAACAGAAAATAAATACAGCAGGACAGTACATTATGTAAAAATTAATTGTGCGTGTAAATATGCGAACTCGTACCGGCAAACAGTGGGCTGGAGAGGTCATTGGACATCTTGTTGAGAT
Source organism: Stegophilus panzeri (assembly GCA_024331685.1). NCBI lineage: Eukaryota > Metazoa > Chordata > Actinopteri > Siluriformes > Trichomycteridae > Stegophilus > Stegophilus panzeri. Next base: position 8,698,909 of record JANDJT010000032.1, read on the forward strand.
CTGCCCCAGCCCTTATGAGGCGCCGTGCTGCCCGGAAGTGGCCGTTCTTCGCCGCAAAATACAGAGGTGTTTCAGAGTTGTGAGTCAGTGAGTTCACATAGTCTTCATCGCTATCTGGAGAGATCAACAAAAGGTTATGTTGGAAAGATTAAATTAGTTCACACGTTATAGATGTGGCATTTAAACTTGTATTTACATACAGTAGGACAGTTTGCAAATTGAGTCATGTGACCTTTCAGGGAGAATATGGAAGTAAAATGCACAGAATCATGTGTTCATTACAGATATATAGTGCTTTATTAACCTTATAAAATGTGCCAACATTGAAATTTCATTTCACTATAACTGCCTACTATTTTCACTGTTTTCTTTATTATCACAGCTTTATATATTAGTACTTTTTCCTCTCCCAAACCGTCACGACTCGTCAGGTGAACAGAACTGTGGAACTGCTTTGTCCAACAGGGTGATCATCAAAGAATTATAATTTAATCCGGATCAAATTGGATTGATTTTTTTTTTTCAATTTATTTCATGGCTTTCATTTTGGAACATACACAGTTAGGTCTGAAATTATTGTGAGATTTATTATAGAGACTTATTTGAACAATTTTCCATTCAAACAGTAAAATTATTAAGTGTTCATTTTGATAAATATAAACCATCACTTTCATTAATGAAAGCAAAACTAATTTCAGACCATATTGTTTGTGATTTATCTGAATGGAATATTCCAATTTATTTATTTATTTTTAACCAGAGCATGATGGATGCTTCGGAAAGATCTTTAAAAACATGCTACAGTATGTGTCGTCACTGATACAAAGAAAACGGAGCAATTTCACAGGCTGATTAAATGAACTCATTTTATACTTGCATATGCCACAATAATAGTGCTTAATAATTTCACGACGTAATGATGTGATCATACCAGCATGCATGCGTTACGCAAATATCAGTCATAAGATAATGAACTTTGCTAAGCACAATGAATTCTCAGGGCACAAATTTAGAATTTAATAAAGCAGGTCCCCATTACATGTTGTGGTAATGATAATCAATCAGTACTGTTCTATATAGAACCTTGCAGGACAACATTTTACTTTTAATTGTAAAGGTATGAAACAATGTACACACTACATAGCCATTTTGAAGGGTAGGACTGTGCTGATGAGTCATTCAAAAATAAAAGTAGATTTAAAGTAACCTGGTTGGCAATAACAATGACCAAAGGGTTTTTCTTCTATTATTTCATTATTAATACAAGTATAACATTTTCTTCATCTTTACAATGTATAGTAAAGCCTAATTATATACAATTATACACACTTTTCTACTGTGTATACAATATATGTACAATACTGTGCAAAAGTCTTACCACCCTATTTTTGTTTTTAGTACCAACTTTGTTATAGATATTTATTTTATGAATTCTGCATTACTGAGTCAGTACAAAAACATTTTAGAGAAAAGCAACATATTATGTAAGAGACCACATTTCAGACAAAAAATATAATGTATGTTCCTGGGTTTAAAAGAAAATTTGCTGTGAAATAATTTTTCTTCTGTTTTTGTGTACATCTCATACTAAATAGTTTTAGATCTTTAAACGAAATAGAATATAAAACAAAGGCAACCGGAGTAAACGCACAATACAGTTGTTATTTTACTTATTGAAGCAAAACACCTATCACCAATGTGAAAAACTAATTGCCCCATTAAATTTAAAATCTGCTTGTGCCACCTTTAGCAGCTATAACTGCAACCAAACACTTCTGATAACTGGAGATCAGTCTTTCACGGCGCTGTGGTGGAATTTTGGTCCACCCTTATTTGCAGAACTGCTGTAGTTTAGTCACACTGGAGGGTATTCGAGCATGAACTGCCTGTTTAAGGTCCTGCCACAGCATCTCAATTGATTCAAGTCAGGACTTTGACAAGGCCACTCCAAAACTTTTAATTTAGCTTTTTTTGAGCCATTCGGAGGTGGACTTACTCCTATGCTTTGGATCACTGTCTTGCTGCATAGTTCAGTTGTGTTGAGTTTCAACTTACAGACTGAAGACCGGACATTCACCTTTAGGATTTTCTGGTAGAGAGCAGAATTCATGTTTCCCTCAATTATTGCAAGTTGCACAGGCCCTGAAGCAGCAAAGAATCCCCACACCATCACACTACCACCACCATGCTTGACCATATGTATGATGTTCTTTTTGTGGAATTCTGTGTTTGTTTTATTTATTTATTTATTTATTTTAGTTACTGTCTAGTTCTACCTCTGTTTTGAGCAATGGTGTTGTTTGTGTTTTCTTTAATCATTACTTATATTGCTGTTATTCTTAATACTTATTGCTATGTTCTATTTTTGCTGTACTACACTGTAAACTGAATGTTCAAATAAAGCATTTAAAAAATAAACTGAATATGAAAGTGACTGAGAGACAAGATAAAGAAAGTGTTTGTGTGACATTATCATCGGACCGACAGGTTTGGGGTGTAACTGACCAGAAAACCATTGAAATACTTTTTTGACTAACAAACTCAAAAAGGTTGTTTTCAAATTGTTACACAAATTTTATCTAGTTAAATGTTTTATTCAAAGAATTTAAAATGACAGACACTCAGTGCTGTTTTTGCAACAACTCATCAACGAGAGTCCTTCATCTATTTCGGAGCTGTAATCACACTTCAAAATGTTGGTATGATCTTTGTAATTTTATTAAGACCAGCATACAATCCGACTTTGACTTTACTTATCGGCATGTGCCATTTGGTTTCCATAACTATGAAAGGAAAGACTGTAATAGGTATTATGTAATAAACCTGTTGTTTTTGTTAACAAAGTATCATATACATACATGCAAGTTTAGTAGTTCAAAACCCTGCATTTCTTTCTCTTTTTTTGTGTGTGCGCAAGCGTTTAGAACTTGTAGCCTCCACTGTTTTATTAGTCATTGTCAGACAGTGTTTGATAACTAAAATATCCCTCCCTCCCTCTTTGCCAGTATCAGCCAGAGGAGGATGTCCTCCTGGAGAGTTTTTAATTTTATTTATTTTTAAACCACACCATGGAATCGACTTTGGTATCGAGTATTGTGTACTTTTAGTGGTATCGGTACCGACTACTAAATTTTTGGTATCGTGACATCCCTAATATATATATATATATATATATATATATATGTGTGTGTGTGTGTGTGTGTGTGTGTGTGTGTGTGTGTGTAACCAAACGAAACGTGTAACTGACCGGAAGCAGTGAGCAGGAAGCGCACACACTGCGCATGTCCTCCAGCAGCAGCTTCATGTAAAGCGTTCCAGCCGCGGTTATCTTTCACATCCACCGAGTGGCCTTTCCTCAGGAGTTTCTGTACCAGCCTGCCCTCTCCTCTCCTCACTGCCAGCGCCACCGCCGAACAAGTGTCCTGATAACACTCTGTAAACATCATCATCACCACCGCCACCACCTCTCCTCTCTCCACATGCCCTGCTGTCACATTAAGAACGACGGGAAAACTCGGACACACCGGAAACTGATGCTCTAACTGATGTGGATAAAAAATGAACACTAAACATCACCAGTAGTGTGAAAGTGTAACTACATAACAAACTCTTAGAGGAGATAAAAGCCTTATTCTAACACGCTACATACTAATGTGAAGCGAACCGGATAACTAAACAGCGAACTGCAACATTAATGTCGCTATACAACTACTGGTTCAGGATAACTGCTAACTAGCTGGTAACTAGTTAAGTAACTATGAGCGTAAAGTTTATTATTTTGTTTTGAACGCGACGTCGGTAGTTTCTAACGAAAGAACTGAAGATAATCCTACACCCAAAACAAGGGACAGGAAGGTGCTTCTGGAGGAAAATTACATCCTTTGTCAAAATAAAAGTCGAACTCTCTCTGCGTGTGTGTGTGTGTGTTTCAGTTTATTTTCATTTGTTTAATTTTGTTATTTTGTTAAATAAAAAAAGAACCCCGTCCTGTCCTTACTCTGGTAATAGCATGAATAATTAAGCATAGCCAATGTGATTACTGTTCCTATTTTCGTTTTTTAACAAAACCAGAAATAATTATTTTTTTAAATGATCATAAATTATAATTACTTATTGCATCTCCAGGACCACAGGCAGCAATGTTGCTTTCTGACAATGCTAAATAATTGATCACAAATAACTAAAACTCAGTCTTGTGGCACAAATGCTTTACATACAACCCCAATTCCGAAAAAGTTGGGACAGTATGGAAAATGCTTTTAAAACCAGAGTAGTGATTTGTATATGTACTTTGACTTTTATAACAAAATATATAAATAAATAAAGACAAGGTATTTGAGTTTTTACTTAATCAACTGCATAGTTTTTTGAAGATAAACGTTAATTATGAAATTGATGCATGCAGCATGTTCCAAAAAAGTTGGGACAGGGGCAATTTAGGACTAATAGCGATGTGACAAGTTGAAATAAGAAGGTGATGTGA
>JANDJT010000032.1:8704294-8747624 GCA_024331685.1 Stegophilus panzeri
TGAAATGAGTGTATATTTTCAAAAATAAATTAAATTCACAAAGTAAAACATCAAATAATGTGTTAATAATGTGTTTTTAATATAGTACAGGGTGAATTGACTTTTCAAATTCCTCTTTTTGTTTGTTTGTTTGTTTTTGCATTTTCCATACTGTCCCAACTTTTTCAGAATTGGGGTTGTGTATTTGCTCGATGGACATGCTGTTGAAGAGAACAAGAGTTCATGAATTGTGTTGGCTTGTGGGTCAAATTGCATTCTATTGCATATTTCTAACAGTGTACATCAGGACTGATAGAAATGATTTTATTTTACTTAATATTCTAGTTAATATTAGTAGTAATACTAGTGCCACTTATGAGTCTTTATTTACGTCTACAACATGTTTATGCCCTCCATGTGCGTCTGACTTTAATAAAGAACTCATTTAGAGTTACATTAGAATCTGAGAGTGAGCAGTTACGAGAGTCATACATTTTAATGTACTGTATAAATGATATTTACCACCTGTGGGATCACATCATTCTGTTAACTCGGGTGATCTAAGGTTGCATCCATTGTGCTATACACACTTCTACAGTGAAATCCAGTAGGTGTAATGATATAAATATAGACTGTACTATGCATTCTTACGGGATTCACTGAGGAATGTTCAGCATCCAAGGAGACTATGAGGGTAGTGCTATTTAAGGTACTTAGATGTGCATGAGTAATAAAACAGATGCTGTCTATGTTTCACTGACCAGCCTGACAAGCAGAAGACAGGCTCTTAATGGTAAAATTAAGTCTATCAGACGACTGTAAAATTATAGATCATATGCCGGGGATGTTTAGGTATAGAAAAGTCCCTTTGTGAAGAAATGGCTTCAGGTTGGATCAGTTGTTATACTGTACATGTAGAGCCAAGAATTTGGTCATCTATTATTTAGTGTTGCTTTGTTCTCTAATAGGCTCAGGTCAAACACTTTGCTGACATCTGACTCCACCCCCTAAAGGGGGCATTTAGACCCAACACATTACATGGACATAGAACAACTCATGTTGTGAGGAGAAAAAATGCACCAGAATGCAGCAAGAAAGAATAAGTTTCATTTTCCCTTGAAAATTCAGTGCATTAGAAACCTTCTTTAAAGCAGGTTTATAGAACCAGGCTTAATGCTTAATGAATTCCTGAGCAAGAACAATGTCACAGTTGTCAGTTTTCTGTTTATTATGGCAAAGATTCAGTCTTAAAGTATACAAATAGAAAGGAAAACTTTTGAAGTTCCTTTATTTTATTTTTTTTACTAAAATTGGATTCAACAAAAGAATTTTCGCAAACTTTTAATTTTTCTTTTCTGTTTATATTGTTTAGAATCAGAACAATATTTTTATTCACTAAGTACAATATGATATGATACAATACTATACAATATAATACAATAGTGTGCAATACAATACTATACTATTGGATACAATATGATACAATACTATACAATATAATACAATAGCCTGCAATACTATACAATACAATATGATACAATAAGATACAATACTATACAGTATAATACAATGGCATGCAATACAATGTAATTGTACCTGCAGTACCTGCAGGTGAAATTACAGTTGAATTGTACTGGTGTATTAAAGTGGCTTATGCTGCATGTCAGCAGGGAGAAACGTGGGAAGAGTCTTTATTTAGAAGTATTGTAGCCTGGGGGAGGAAACTATGCAAGTGATTTCAGGGCTCTTATTCTGGGTTCCAGTTTTGAAGGGAAATGCTGAAAGGGATGTGAGGAGTCTGCCTCGATTTTCCCTGTTCTCTTCTTCATGCTGGATGAGTGTAGCTCAATGAGAGTGGGGAGCTAACAGCTAATCATTTTTTCTGCACTTCTGATGAGGCGCAGTAGCTTGCGTTTGGAGTGTGAAGTTACAGAACTGAACCAGACAGGAATGGAGGATATGACTATTGATTCTATGGTAGCTTAAATTTATTTAGCTGTCGCAGAAAGTGCAGGGCCTTCCTGATGATTGTGTTGGTCCTGCTGGATGATGGTACCCAGGAATTTGTGTGGCTTGCAGTGCTAAGTGTGTTCTTCAGTTTAAGCACCAGAGTCATTGTTGATTTCATAGAGTTTTAGATTTAAGTCCAGGTGAAGTTATCCAGTGTATAATGAATTAGACTTAAGCATAGCTTTTAGCAAGTGCAATCATTAGGCTGTCCAAGTGAGAATATCCACAATCATCTTTAGTAACTACATAAGTCACTTAATCATTAAATTAATGTAAAGATCACTTTCACACTTTAAAGGACTCTGCTTAATGATGGTTTTATTACTCATTTTCCATGTAATTACAGAGAAAGCTAAATTTATCAGAAGCTTCTTTGGGCCTGCTTAGATGCACTATTGGAATTCTTCAGCATGTCTGCTTTTCTGTCTCGGTCTCTCATATGTCGCCACCTTTTTCACTCCCTCAGCGCTGCCTCTCACCTTTCCAGAGTCTGTTCACCAGCTGTCAATATGAATGGGGTGTATAAGTGTGTGGGTTACCATGCAAACATGAATTATTCACAAGACCCTAGTGTTTGCACTCGTCTGTTTTGGAGGCACTACAGAGTTGTTGGTATTACGAAGCACATTTCTGGTGGTCATTTCCTGTGATACCCAGAAAAGACAAAGATGCTTAGAAGAGCCTCAACATGCCTCCAGTGCATCAATCAAGACAAGTAAGTAATATCGTTCTGCATTGATGTAGTGGTCCAATGTTTTCTCTTATGTAATAAACTGGATCTGATGATTAAGTCTCAAAGCGTATGTAAAAAAAAATGTATAGAGTAATAAAAATATATATACAGTACATGCACAACAGCAGGACTTTGGTGTATTTTGTGTATTTTGGTGTTTTATGTTACATACATGGGACATGGGACATGAATTATAGATGCAATCTCAGTATTTCAGAATTATTCATTAACTGTGATCAGAATGGAGACCAAAGTTAGGTAATATAAAGAATTAAGCAATTTTCATAAACGGGTCTAGATTTTCACCCAAACCATATTACATGCAAGATCATGCAAGCTAAATAGCTGAAATCCAGTCCTAATGATATCCATTAATTCAGGTGCACTGTTCACTTTAGCTGACAGAAATAATATATGATCTTGTCCTCTGCTAGTATGGATCTTTTTACTGTTTCAGTTTACTACTGCAAGACAAAAATGAAAGTAGGAAAGTACAATTCATAGACAAATGTTAAAACAGTTGAACACAACTTGAAGACTGTCTGACTTAAATGTATTTGTCAATAACACATGTAATAACACATGCAGTTAATCTGTAGGTTATATCCTAACATCTGAAAAACTGGGAAGAAGTCAACCAGGCAAATGTAATTCTACATCATGTCTCCTGCAAAATCAGCAAACAAGGCAAGAGGGAGGAAACAGAAAGTCGAGGAAAGCAAGAAGGAAAAGGAAGAACCAATCAAAACAAGAAAAGGGAGAAAGACGGGATCTGATATTCTCCCTAACACCAATGAGATTGGCACAGGAAAAAAGAATGTCAAAGGCAAAAGTAGTGAGGTACAAGGCAAAAAAAGAAATATATTCAGTAAAGGGAAGTCCAAAAAAGATAAGGAGAAAAATGGAAAGACGGACCAAGCTGAGAAGTCACAAGATGAAGAAACCGAATCACCTAAAAGAAGAAGAAAAGGGAGGCAACAAAATGGCAAACCGTTAACTGCTAAGGCTATTAGTAATGGAGTCACAAGCAAAGTAAGCAAAGAGAAAGAATCCAATCCTATTTTTAAACCCTCTGCAGTCAAAACAGCCAGCAAAACACATGAAACTCGCATTAAAAGGCGTGGTCATAGGATAGTGGACTCGGAGGAAGATGAATCTGAGAGTGAAAACGAGAAATCTGAACATTCTGAGGAAATGAGTGAAGAAGAGACAGAGGAAGTGTCCGAATGTCTCGAGGAAACTGCTGAGAAAAGTAAAGTGAGCAGTGAGGAAGATGTATCAGACACAGATGTAATGGAAGCGGTGAATGTGGAATCAAAGAAAGAAATGGAGGAAGGAGAGGAGGAGGCAAATGAAGCCTTAAAAAGTGAAATTACAGTAGAGTCTGAAGAGGAATCCACCAGCAGTGAAGAGGAAGTAGAATCTGAAGATCATCTCAGTGATAAAGCTGATGACAAGCAGGAGGAACCTACTCTTCCATACAAGAAGCCACAACCACTCAAGCTGGCTTCAAACCTCCAAGGCCAGAAAGTCTTGCTGAAAACTAAGATGCTATGTAAAAAAGACCCTATTACAGCGGAGAAGCCCAATGAAAAGGCTCCAGCTTTGGAAGAAGCTGAGATAAACAGGATGGCCCTCAGTAAGACTGACGTAGTGAAAGGGAAGTCCAAGATCCTAAAACTGGCAAGTAAATCAAAGATAGTCAACAAGATAGAATCGATTCAGAAGGAAGAGGAAACATCAAAGTCCATCAAAAGGAGTCCATCAAAAGTTTCAAAAGGTTTGCTTAACAAACAGTCCCTGATGTTGTTTACAATGAAAGGGAAGGGCAAAGATGATAAAAATAAAAATGCAACCAAGGTAGACCAGTCAGTGGATGAAATGAATGTAGAAACTACACAGAAACCAAAAACAGAAAATGTAAGATTGGGTTTAGGAATGGCAAGGATTGCCTCTCTAAGATACCAGGCAAAGAAGAAGAAAATGAATGAACAAACAGCAACAGAAACACATGAGACTGGCGATGCAGTGTCCTCAAAGTCAACAGAACGTTTGATAGCACAGAAGAAAGGAGTGGCTACCTTGCATCGTGTCTCTGGCTGGATACAAAAGAAGATTCCCCGGAGGTCCAGTGTTCGGCGAAAACTCACTGCCGTCACGCAAGCGATTGGAATTTCAAGGTGGCTGCCTAGCCTGGTTTTGAAGAAGAAGAAGAATAGTCCCAGAAAGTGCAAAAAGTCCCTCCTCTGCCAGAAGATGGCCTTAAAAATGGCTGGCAGTTCCCTAAAGACTAATAAAAGGGTACCAATCCCAGAAAACACAAAGACAGAATTGAGAACAGATACACAGGAAATGTTTTCTGAAGACCCAGGAGAATCATGTGATGAAGCTTGTTCATCACCACAAGATCAAGAAGAAAAGGCCAACTCAGGAGATGCCAAATATGCAATTGTATTTCCTAGAATGAACAAAATTGGCAAAGGTGAAGACACTGCTGCTTCTGCTAGCACTAGCACAGGCGATGGCCTCGCTCCAGAGCGTAAACCTCCCAAACCTGGTGCTCGCCTGGTGCTTCCAGTGAAGCCAGATCTTAACCTACTCAAGTCTGTTAAGAGGAGGAATGCTACAAGTCAAGCTGAGAGAAACTCTGAAGAACAAGTGTTAGAAAGTAGAAAAGAAACAAAAATTGACAATACAATACCAGCACTAGACAATAAAGATGGTGTCAGTGCCTTGCAAACAGCAAAAGGAAAATTTGTGGGCTCACAGTTGAATCTTACTAAATTAGCCTTGTCAAGGCCTCTTCTGGCAGGAACCAGAAGAATTGTGCAAATATTTGATGGGGACCAGAGGGATAAGAATCTGGGCCAGGCAGTTCCATCGGCCAAGGCTGAACCATGGACAGATGGTTTGGGGACAACATTTTATGAAGAGGAAGAAGATAGAGAAGTGGCTGAACTGATGGGTGATGGCCTTCTCCCATCAGCAATAGAACTCCACTGGGCTCAGCATCACCAAATGTGTAGCGATCCTCAGGACTGGCTGCGCAGTGAAAACCTGCCACCACATCAAACCAGAGAGAAACTCACTAAGTGGACTGTCTATCAAGATGACGAACATGCCCAAACGATACCTATACATGATGGAAGAGGACCATGGGTGTCAGAGGACCCAGCTCAGAATATGTTGGAGAGCAGGCTCAACAGCACTCAGGTATAAAATATACATGTATCTTGTATTGTTTGCCAACGAAATCTACTCCTAATGATAAATAATAATCCATTTATCTGTGACGTTATGCATGATGTTATTTCAACAGCCTATGTTTCATCTGTTGAGGTTAGAGAATTCCCCTTTTGCACGTAAATACACTGTGCTCCTGATACTGTACTACTAACCCAAAACCACTATCTGTTTGTTTTGCTGACAGTTTTTATTATCTCCAAATATTACTGTCTGTATTCAGATCTAAACTCAATGTGGGCATGGCCTAAAATGGAAAATACTTGAGAAAACCCAGAGTTAGAAATGCCAGCACTTTAGCATGCTTTGTGAATTCTGGCTCTGACAGTTCCTCAACCTCAGCTACATAACTCGAGCTCTTAATTGGCTTCAACTAGAAATTTCCCACACGAGCAGTTGTTGTTTTCATTTGTACCTGCCCATGATGTTTTCAAATGAATTTAGTTATCTACATTTATCCAAATATAAACAAACTAGCAGCTGATTTTAAAATCACTGTGGCCCTGACCAGGCAGTTACTAAGGATGCATGTTTATCAACATGAATGTAGTCTTCATTTGTCCCGCAAGCTTCATGTCTGTCCGATCACACATTAACTTTCCAAATGAAAGTAAAAACCTGCTCACATTAATTTTTTTTTTTTGAGTCGAAACCAAAAAAGCAATATTGAAGCTGGCATAAATCTCTACCTCAGGTATTCATGCCAGGAAGAAGCCAAGCTGTGGAAGTAGATGAAGTGGAGGACCTGTCACAACTTGAGTGAGTGTCAACATGCATTGTATTTCATAGTGCTGTTTTACAGGTAAGTTTGAAACTCCTGTTCTCTGGCTGGAAAAGATGTCCTTTCACACTCCCCTTTTGATTAGAGTAGCTTTGGCTTGTCACAGGTGTTCATCACATCCATCTCGGAGTTCAAATCCCAACTTAAAACGTATCTGTTTTCTCAGTGTTATTTGTCCTAATGTGTTGCTATGTTTTCTCACAGTGATTGTACTATCAGTACTGTGTTTTTCTTTTTCTGTGTCTGATTCATTGTTTTTCACATTTTGTGTTTGTCCATGATTGTTCATTGTATATGGTTTATTTTATTGATACTATAAAGCATCCTTGAACTCTGGAATGGCCCTATATAAATTAGACATATTATTATTATTATTATTATTATTATTATTATTATTATTATTATTATTATTACCCTTCATAACATCCAGCAGTGGTGACAATCGCATGGATATCTTTGTGGTTGTAAGTATGTGTGTATGCTGAGGCCTTCCAACAAAGTCATGAAATGATGAATGAGGCAGTATTTGCAATCAATACTACTGTCATATAGCTATCTTTCACGTTTTCTGGAAGAAACTGGGGGTTCTTGCATACACTTAGTAAATGCTATTCAGTTTCACTGCACCTAACCACCAGGGGATGAATAACATATGCCACAATGTGATGAAGAACCACATCAATGTAGGACTAACTAGAAAGGTATTTGTAGATGGGAGTGGCAAGGTTATAATAGAATCTGGAGAAAGTGTATGGTGACAACCAGGTAGCAGACTTCCTGGAGCACTTCATAGAGCCAAAGTTACATACTTTTTTTGGCTCATATATATGGAAGAGAACTCTCCTCTAAGCATTGTCAGCTGCCCTACAATGTTTAATGATCAGCAGTTCGAGAAGATAGGGTGTATTGTTTTTACGTCACGCACAAAGCTTCTGTCGTCTCTCACTGTCACAGACTGGTAGCTGAAAATGTGGTTCTACTTTTCTAAAAAGTTTCTGAAAGGGAAATCTTGTGTTATGAGATTCTGCATAGAAAGGGTTCCTGCAGAGAGACAAGCCAAATAACTTTGTGTGTTAGATGAAGCCCTTTTTGAGAAGTGAATATTGGTAGTCTTTGGCACTTCAAATCTCTGGCATGATGAAGTTACAGTGCACATTACATTTGCTTTGCATGTCTGTTTGTAGAGAGGTGTGTGAAAGTTCAGTGTTGCTGAATTTGAAGAAGCGGTTTCACCGGGACTCAATTTATGTATGTATTATCTATTCTCATCAATGGGTTGTACAAATTCCTGTAGTTGTAGATTATAAACAATATTGTCCATTGTATCTCTATATCAAAACTGAATAAATAGCCTCTGCATCAAAACCTTTCAACAAAACACACTTTGCAGGCTTGTATTTTAATTTAGTTCATTTTAATTTGTAACAGACATATATCGGCGATATGCTGATATCAATCAACCCCTTTAAGCCCCTCAGTATCTACACAGCGGAGTTGAGACACCAGTACCAAGGCAAGGAGAAGCACAGTAATCCACCGTAAGTAGTCAGAGGCTGTCCACGATACGATATTAAAATTAGACCTCATCCAATACCTGTCACTGATGTAATATATCTTTTTAATAACCACATTCTACAAGCTTATGTTTAGATTACATTACATTAGATTACATTACATTACAGTTTGTATCCTGTGTTCAAATATGCATAGGTCAGTTTCAGACCAGTATCTACCATGATAATGGTGCTCAGTATCAGATTAGTGCATCTCTACTTTAAGGAGTTGTTTGACAGATCTTGTGATATTGTGTTTGTCTTTAGTCATGTTTATGCCATTGCGGATGCTGCATTTTGCCAATCTCAAAATACCACACAAGAGCAATGCATCATAATAAGGTGAGAGTTATTATTTCCTTTTCTCTTTAGCCAGCATGTGTCTCTAGTCATTATAGTTGTAACACAATGCCACTATCTGTATCCATACCTGCATATGTTTAGTGATTCAATTATCAATCTGTATCTGTATTTGGATTTAAACCCAAAGTGGGCATGGTCTAAACTGGAAAAGCTCTGGTCTGAAAGTTCCTCAATTCATCACTCAAGAAAAAAAACCCCAAAAAAACAATGAATAGTGCACTCCTACATATATATGTATTTGTATCAAATAATGTCTTGGTTACATCCATACAGCCATGAATAAGAATGAGTGTGTTTGTCCTGTAAATTGTCTCTAAAGTGGGCAGAGTGGATCTGGGAAGACTGAAGCAGCAAAACTTATTGTTCACTACCTGAGCTCTATGTATCAGGGTAGAAATGACAACATGCGTCAGGTACTCCGACAGTTTTTGCATTATATTTCTGTTGAGAAGAAATGGTCCAGAAAATATTTTATGAAGTCTTTCTTGCTTCCACAGCCAATGGATGTTTTGCCCATATTAGAAAGCTTTGGTAATGCCAAGACAATACTCAACAACAATTCTAGTCGTTTTGGCAAATACCTACACATACACATAAGGAGGTATGTATAGTCCCTGTTAATGTGTGTATCTTATATGTATTATTTCAAATGTTAATATGCCTGGTTTGTACTCTTCTATGAACAATGGAAATCTAATGATGTATTTAAACAGCTCGCTGATACAGATGTGTAAAATGTGTTGTCAGTGGTGTTGTTGTCGGGACTTCATTGTCAAAATATCTCCTAGAGAAATCACGAATTGTGTTCCAGGTACAGTTTGCTTTGTATTTTTATCTTTTTTATTGCTTTTTATTTTTACATTGAAAAAATGTAGAGATTTTTTTTTATAAATATAGCCTTGATGGTCAGCAAGAGTCTTTTCTGTCCTGTAGGCCAAAGAGGAAAGGAACTATCATGTGTTTTATGAGTTGTTGGCTGGGATGAATCAATGGGACAAGCAGGATTTCTACCTGCAGGGAGCCGAGACTTACTACTACCTCAACCAGGTGGGAATGCGGTCTTATGAAGTGCAATGATCTGAAGATACAATACCTGCAAATCTGATCCTCTATGACATACCCTTGCATCCAATTATATATAGTAGAAATAGTTTGTTTTGCAATATTGGTAATGCAGGGCGGAGCCTGTGAGCTGCAAGGGAAGAATGACCAGCAGGACTTCCTGCTTCTTCTACGATGTTTGGAGACAATTGGCTTACGTGCTGATCAGATAAGCACAATTTGGTCCATTCTGTCATCCATTTTACAGCTAGGCAACATCTGCTTCAGCTCTTATGAGGTGTGTTCAAAGTTACTGTAATACTTAAATGCTTACACTACATAACTTTTTTATACAGTGTGTGTGTGTGTGTGTGTGTGTGTGTGTGTGCGTGTGTGTTTGTTTGATATATCCAGAGTGAGTCGTTTGAGGTGGCAAGGATCTTTAGTGAGGCTGAAGCTCGCAGAGTGGGTAACCTATTACAGGTGTCAGCTGAAGCCCTGCAGACTGTTATTACGCACAGAGTTACAGTGAGCACCATCCATCAACCAATACTGAAATATTCACTTAAATACTTACTTTTAGATATCCTGTTCTGATATATTATCAACCTCTCCTTATTCCTTGCTGGCAACACAACACGAATGTCAAAAAGAGACATTATTGTCATTATCTCACCTCTGTGCACAGGAAACCACTTATGATAGGATCTACTGCCCCCTGTCTGTGGAATGTGCTATTGAATCCAGGTGGGGAATGGCACTTGAATGGCATTTGAAACTGAGGTTTCTTTCTTTCCAAAATATCTATGTTAGACTGTGTATATATACATATATACAGTATGTGTATGTAAAGCACTGCCTGTCTGGTTGTGAATCAGGGATGCCATTGCCAAGGCCCTCTACTCTGTGCTCTTTGACTGGCTGCTTGAGCGCATCAACGAGTGGTTAATCCCCAGAGAGATGGACAGCACTGTTGGTATCGTGGACATTTATGGTTTTGAGGTTAGGCTTTGATATTCTTCCATGATGATATCGATAATCTTTGACATCTATTTCATATTGCCATATGACCTAGCACACAGATCCTCTTACAACAACAAAGCTTTAAACCTGGGTGAGATGACAGTTACTATTTATGAAAAATGGGATTTAGATTTAATTTATGCAGTGCCTTTCTCAAACTCAGTGTCACTTTACAGAGTCCAACAGTAAGCAAGTTTCACATAACAAATCAACAAATAATCAAAACATACATCACAACAAAAAAAAAAAATAATCATCGTATGCAAACATCTTATACAACAAAAAACAAATAATTATCATATGCAAACAGCTTAAACATGAAATCAATAAATAATCATCACATACACACAGCTTATATAACAAAAACATATAATCATCACATACAAGCTTCTTATACAACAAACAAACAAACAATCATTATATACAAAAGTTAAAGTTATTTTTAAGCATAACTTTGAAGTTATACTTTATAGAGCATGTTATGCTAGTTTTACTTGAAAATGGTTGCTCTTAAGAGTAACATTGTTGCTGTTTACTTGTTTATACTGGCTAGTCCATCAGGGTGGACAATCAGAATTAATCTTCAAATCTAAAAACTTGAATCAGAGGTTAAAGGTTTTATGGCAGATTTGATGAGCCATTTTGAAGAGCTCAAAACTCTTTTAAATGTAATCCACTTTGGTACACCTCATCCATAGTCTGGCTAATCCTGGTCTTCACGCACTTCTGCAAATTAGATGTGAGTAGGACAGAAACTAAACTTTACAGAATGGAGGATGTTCTGGAACAGAATTGTCCACTAAACTGTAAAAAAAAAATGTATCTCAAGTTCTTTTTAAGTATTTTAACCCAGTATCATCACTCACCAAAATAGAGACTGTGATAAATTATATTTAAAACTCCTGCACTGCTGTATGAGCTACATTTTTAACAGACACTTTCTTACAGGACCTCGGTGTAAACAGCTTCGAGCAACTGTGCATTAATTTTGCCAATGAGCAGATCCAACAATTTATGAACAAAGCACTAGTGTCACAGGAACAGGTTAGTATGTGTACACTATATGTATTTACTGAAACATTTCAAATAACATGTATCGTTAAAACGTCATGACACAACTGATGTGTTTGACCCCTAAAGGCTTTCACTAGTAAAATACTGTTTGTTTGTAAAAGATGTAAAAATTTGTGTACATCCATTGTACATTTATTTCTGTTTCTTGTCTTGGCTTTGTGGCCGGCTTTGTGTTTTAGGAAGAATACAGCTCTGAGCAGATCCCATGGTATCCTGTGACCCTGCAGAATTTCCATCCCTGTCTTGAGCTCATTTCTGCTCGGCCGTATGGCATCCTCCGCATCCTGGATGATCAAACATGTCTGCCTCAGGTAGTTACACACCTCATCCTTGTTTCTGATAGAACTGAGTGTAGCTATTCATCCAACTGGTGTCTGATATCTGGCAGGGAAACCAGATTTCTAATATTTAGCCACAGTGTAACATTCTCATTAAATGCACACTGTGTGACATGAAAATATACTTTTAAATGAAGCATGTACATTTTAATGTTACAAAAAAAATATTATTAGAAACCTAAAATAATAAATTGTTTAATCATTTGAATGAGAACATCTGTATTCCTTTATCTGGATACTCCGGTTTCCTCCCCAGTAGGTGTCTGTTGTAAATGTAAACACATGTTAACAAATTTGACCCAGGCACCAGTCTACAGTATGTACCGTATGTTCTATATGTAAGGAATAAAACAGAGCAGGGCATGATGTTATAAGAAAATAATCAACAATGAGGTAATGTGATACCATTACCATCCCAATGTTGATTATTTTCATATAACAGCCAGTCCTAACGTGTCCTCTTATACCACAGCAGTTTGCCAACAATTACAAAATTTTGTAATAATTTAACAACAATTGTCATATCACAGCAAACCAGTGACTACATTTCCCATCCTGCACTGCGGCCTGCAAACATGGCCGCCATGGACCGCAATACCCAGAACACTCACATTCATTCTAATCACGCACACCTGCATCCAATCTCACACACAATCACACCACAGTTTAAAAGGACTTTCGAAGTACTCACTCGCATACTCACATTCACGCAAATACATTTGTGAAGTATTGAGTGTTATCACCATACCAAGAGTTTGTACCCTGTTCCTCGTTTTGTTTCATGTTCATTGATCTCGCTTCTTGTTCCTCGTTCTCGATTCTTGCCTTGCCTAGTTCAGGCCTGTTTACAGATCGCCTGATCGTTTCTTGACCATGCTATTGTCTCATATTTTGGATTTGTCTGCCTGCCTCTCTTTATTAAAACCTCTTATCTGCACTTGCATCCATCCTAACCTTCATTACGTGGAAAGCGTGACAATGATGTTATACTCTTTATCCATTTATAGCTATGGAATGTCTGTAAAAACAAGTTATTTCCTGTTATCACATATTGTAACAGCTATATACAACTGTGGTATAATAAATAACAAATCATTTAAAAATCATGTATTTTGAGTTCAGAGGTACTTCAATTTAAAAATAAATAAATAAATACATAAATAAATAAATGCCAACAGACTAGGACTGAGTTGTTCTGGAGAGATTGTGTGTCTTTCTTTTTCCTCACCCTTTTTTCTTCCACTGTCTCAGGCTACAGACCACACCTTTCTGCAGAAATGTCACTATCACCATGGCAACAGTCCATACTACGCCAAGCCCAAGATTCCTTTGCCCGTCTTTACTGTGTATCACTATGCAGGAGCCGTTACTTACCAGGCAAGCATCTAACTTCATAATAACATGCGTTCCTTCATTGATTTAGATTTCATTATTCACCTAGCCATGACCATTGCTTCAAATAACTGTTAGGTTGTGTTCACATATAAACACTACGAAATCTAAAGAAATGGCAATTTTTTTTTGTATTCCTTCCAATAGGTTCACAACTTCCTGAATAAAAACCACGACCACTTTCGTGCAGAAGTATTAGAGCTCTTTGCACGCAGTAGATTACAGGTAGAGTCTCAGCTGCATTTTATTTTGCCTTACTAAACATACTAAAGTGAGCAATGGTGAAGTGGATATGTTCCTCAAGGCTTATGCATGTGGTGTGAGCAGATGGTGTCAGGTCTGTTCCGTAAGGTGCAGGAACACTACATCCACCAGAAACAGCTGCGTGCCAGAGGGAGAGGAAACCGGCACCAGGCTTCAACTGTAGCTGCACACTTTCAGCAATCACTCACCGAACTCATCACACGGCTGGACAGGTCTTCAAAAACTCACCGCCATTATACTTTTGTGTTCTCACTGAACTGTGCTGTATTCTAAGGACCTTATTCATGTGATCATGGAATCAAATACAAAAATACATTTAAAAAAAAAAAAAAAAGGCATTAGATCACAGAATTGGGGTGTGTGGGAATGGCAGAATTATCGTTGGTAATTTCATGAATTGGTCATGAAAGTAAAAAATGGTCGGGTTAGAAGTAATACATTATTAAATACATGTGGTTAAGAGGTATCTAGTCAGATTAACTAATCTTATCCTCAATGCCGTGACATTTGTGCAATGACATAATGTTGCCCTCTCACAGCTCCAGGGTCCCTGGTTCAATCGCTCAAGTTACTGTGTGGAGTTTGGCATGTTCTTCTCATGTCTATGTGGCTTTCCTCCAGGTTCTATGGTATCCTTCCAACTCCCAAAAACATGCCAGTAGATGGATTGGCGACTCTAAATTGGCTGTAGGTGTGAATGAGTGTGTGAACATCTGTTCCATACAGGATGTATTCCCACGTTGTGCCCAGTGTTGCTGGGCCATTTCATAATGGCACAATGAAAGTGGCTAGTCAATGAAAAAGGATTAAATACAATTAGATTTTGTATTTACAAAATTTACATTAACATTGTAGAGGCAGAAATATCTGGCTTCATAAAATATGTTTCTACAGTATGTACTGTATGTCTATCTTTTTTTTTAACCCATGTCCCCATTTGGTTACCTCCCAATTCCCAACCACCAGCCAACTCTCCTCTACCATACAATAGCTACCAGCTGGGGAGGTTGAGGGCTAACACGTTATATGTGAAGCCAACAACCACATCTTTTAAATTGCAGCTATCTACTCTCTTCCTCATACAAACCCAATTCCAAAAAAGTTGGGATGATGTGTAAAATGTAAATAAAAACAGAATGCAATGATTTAGATGTTTAGACGAATCAGATGTTTAAACTGAGTAAATGTACCATTTTAAGAAAAAAAGGTTTTTTTTGTTTTTTTTTTAAATTTGGTGGCCACAACACGTCTCAAAAAAGTTGGGACAGGGGCAACAAAAGGCTGGAAAAGTAAGTGTTACTTACTGTAAGTGCATTCTTTTTTTGTTTTCATTTTACACAGTGCCCCAACTTTTTTGGAATTGTGGTTGTACATGAGCTCACAGATGCGCAGTGGACTAGAATGAGATTCTGGAAATACGCCAGTGTTATATCAATAAATTACACTTGCGTTCTTGCTTGAATTAAAATAGAACCATTTTGGTTTATGCTTCTGATTCCTACATTGGTAAAAAGAAAAAAAAGTTTATATGTTCTCTCTGCCTCTCTTTCAGGTGTAAAAATACATTTATCCGATGTTTTAAGCCAAACTACGTAAAGGTAAACTCTTTCAGCCTACTTTATCTACACCAAATTAAATATACTTAAGTCATAAAATACCTCATTTACAATGCCTCGTTTAAAATGCAATCATTTACATGGTTGTGTATTTTGTTTCATTTCTTCATACTGTCTTAGCTCCCTGGAATATTTGACGTGGAGTACATCACCACACAGTTGAAGCATGGAGGAATCCTAGAGACAATTCAAATTAGAAAACAGGGATTTCCTATCCGTATCCCATTCAAGTGTTTCATGGAGAGGTGCTGAATTTATTGTTAATGTTAATGTTTAACAAGAAGGTCATTTAAACAAAATGTGGTTCTGCATTTATTAAGCAATCTCTCTTCAAAATCTCTCTCTCTCTCACACACTCACTCACTAATGCTAGGTTTGGTGTGCTGTTAGCACAGCGGGCTGTAAACCTCTCTGATAAAGAACTGGTCATTTCCTTGCTGGAGTCCATTGGTGCTGAGGACACGCAGTATCAATTAGGACTGACCAAGGTACAGCAAAAATGGAGCATTTCTGCTGAGACAGGCTCATATATGTATTGTCTAAAGACAATTTAGATAAATGTATGCTCTTATACTCGCAGCTATAATTAACCCTCACACTCTCAGGTGTTTATGAAGGAATCACTGTACCAGCAAGTGGAGCAGAAATGGAGTAGCACTCAGACCTGGGCAGCCATCATTATTCAGAGGAACATCCGTGGCTTTATCTGCAGACGCAACTTCCGCTTCTTCAAGCAGAAAGCCATTATACTCCAGTCCCACATCAGAGGTCACCAGGCCAGGTCAGATCTGAGAGCACAGCTCGGTGGAAAGCAGGAGATAAGAACAGTATTTTAAACTGAAAGTGAAAGTGAAAGTGTGAAAGTTTAAACTGAAAGTGAAAGTCCAGGTTTCCTGAACTCCAGTTTCCCTCCATGCTTTGAATATAATAGAAATTGTCTTGACATTGTGTGCTATTGTCTTAAGCATTTCTGATATGCATATACTTATGCATGGGGGGCATGATGGCTTAGCACATTTGCCTCGAACCCATGAGGTTGGGGGTTCAAATCCCACCTCTGCCCTGTGTGTGAGGAGTTTGCATGTTCTCCACATGCTTTGGGGGTTTCCTCCAGGTACTCTAGTTTCCTTCCACAGTCCAAAGACATGCGTTGTAGGCTGACTGGCGTTTCCAAATGATCCGTAGTGTGTGAATGTGTGTGCAGTTGTGCCCTGTGATGGGTTGGCACCCCATTTGTGTCCCGCTTTGTGTCCCGAGTTCCCTGGGAGAGACTCCAGGCTCCCCGCGAACCTGTGTAGGATAAGCAGTATGGAAAATGGATGGATGAATGGATATACTTATGCATGTGGAAAAAAATCTGAAAATATTTTAGGATACAGTTTTGCCAAAATTGATATCTTTACTACATGAAAACATCATAGTAAACATCATGTAGTACATTTCCTTCTTTATGTTTGATTCTGCATGTTTTTAGACCTTTTTATTCAAATGGCATTTTGTCACACAGTGAATATCAGGCTTTGATCAAGTTGTTGGATAGCTACTGTGTGTGGCATAGAGAAATAGACATAAGCCTAATCAGGCTAATCAGTTCAGTTGATTCAGTCAAAATGTCCATGATGCCAGAATGAAAGTTTTAAATGTAATTTACTCCTTTTTTACATTTGGGGGAAATTGAATGCTACAACTTGACTGGTTGAGATATACACTACCGGTCAAAAGAGACACTCATTCTTTATTTTTATTTTTTTTCCCCCCATATTTTAGAATAATAATAAAGTCATCAAAACTCTGGAATAACACAACTGGAACTATGGGAATTATGTTATCCAAAATAAATCAAAATGATTTAATATTTTAGCATCTACAAAGTAGACAGCCTTTTTGTCTAGAATTTCCAGAAATGTATTCTTGGCATTTTCTTAACCGATTTCTTGAGGAATCTCCCTGAGGTGCTTTTTAAACAGTATTAAAGGAGTTCACACCTACGCTGGACACTTATTGGCTGCTTTTCGGAATATTTCACTCCGAGTCGTCCATTTAAAAAAATATTTTTTTGTAAATAAAACATTCGTTTTCTAATGAAAGAAATGAATATGTTGGCACAATTATATCTTTGTCTACAACACCGATTTCAATCATTTAATCATACACCTTCAGATCAAAAGGCTTTTAAGATCATGAGAAACATTTCAGGCAAGTGTGTCCAAACTTTTGACCGGTAGTGTATGTAAATGTATTTAAAGAAAAAAAAGATACCTTATGATAAGCGATAACTGTTATATATTGTTTCTCATTTACAGGAAGTATTATAAGAGACTGAAGCACTCCTTTAACCAATTCTGGGCAGCTCTTATGATTACTAGAAATACAATCAAGAGACGAAAGTGGAGGGTAGGTTCATGACAAACACTCTCTGTTTGTCCTTTGTGTCTGTCACTTCTCTCTCTCTCTCTCTCTCTCTCTCTCTCTCTCTCTCTCTCTTTCTGTGTCTCTCTCCTTTCTTTCTCTCTGTCTCTCTCTTTCTCTTCCTCTTCAGTGTCACATATAACAACATACCATATATCACAGAGACGACTTATCTTGGGCTGTCTTGTGTTGTGCCCATTGCTAGGCAACCAGCACCAGTTTATTACTCAAACCGTGTTATAAACTGCAACCTCACCCTTCTGTCACTTTTTCTAGACTTGGTTTTTATATCTCCACAGCTGGGTCAAAGTATGAGTTTACATCTCCTGCCACAGCTCTCATTAAATGTCAAATCTGTTAACTGATTAAATATTTACCACACTACTAGACCTCACCACCAACATAATTAAGGACACAGTGAGGGAAAAGATCCTTGAATGATTCAGTGGTGTAGCAATACGTAGACAGGGGGCATGAAGCACGTGCCCTAATGCCAGTGGCCAGTGTCAGTGACCTTGACTAAATATACAGTCTTTTATCTTAGTGAGTTGTAAGACAGATTATATTAATATTTATTTATATTATTTATAAATAATATTTGTTCATTTGTATGCCCATATTTATGTAGTTTGAAGACATTAGTTGAAAATTGATTTATTTCTTACTCATTACAGTGTATCCCCATACATTAAACGCCACTGCAACAAATTAAAATTCCAACTAAAACCAACCACCCTGCTTATTTAAACTAAAGAGGGGTGTGTTTCCCAAAAGCATTGTTAGCCAACTATGGTCACAAGTTCTGTCGTTATTAACATAGTTCAACAGGTTGGTATTTCCTGAAGCCATAATTCCAACGAACATTCGCAAACTGCATCGCAAACTTGTGTGGCTGGAGCTACATCTCTCCACCTCAGATTGGTTAATTAGGTGACTATAATTCAGAGTAAGAAATGTATATGTATATGTATATGTGTAGATGTATACTTTAACATATATTTAGCTTTAGAAATTTTCCATAAGGAAACTGCAGGGATGTTTAAAAAAAAAACATTACAAAAAAAAAGTGCACACTCCCTAATCTTAGTGCGTCATGAGTACTGTTACAGCTTGGTAATTTTTTTCTTGTCTATATGCCCTTTCATCTTTGCTCCCAATAAGCTTCCTCTCTCTCTCTCTCTCTCTCTCTCTCTGTCTTTCGCTTTAACACACACACCTTGTCATACTCCTCTGCTGTTTGGACTTCAAACCCTCTCTTTTAGTGAGATGTTACATGTATTTGCCTGCGTCTATTAAGAGCTCTTCTCGGCTGGCAACTTCTCGTGTCACACCATTTCTTTAGGTATGTTCTGTTTCGTCTCTTCTGGAGTTTATATTACAGTTATCCAGTTAATGTATCATGAAATGTTAGCAGAATGTGAGAGTGATATAGAGAGAATGAGTGAAAAAAGATGGGTGTTCGAGAAGTTGTTGATTGCAGCTTATCTACAGCATAACTTGCAACATACATACAGTAGTCCTTCATGTAGTCATGGCTGGGTTGTCTTTTTCTAAAATGACGTGCTGAAATAATCTCGAAGCATGTTGAAGCATTAGATTTCTGTTTAGCTGTTTTCTTTATTACTTCCTCATTTCTTGTCATTTCTTGTCAGTTTAATTAAGATTGGGCAATGTCCTATTTCACGGCATAATATTATGACATGGATTTTGATTGTTTACTTTTATTGTTTTAACTGAGAGCAGTGAAGAAATGTTTATTTGATTTCAATGCTAATTTGTTCAGGATAAAAGTGGGTTACTGTTAAGAAGATATTGTAAGGAGACATGACTGGAGAGAGCAACTCTTTGGGATTTCTCACTTTTCTCATGAAACAGACATCACACCTACAGTATAAGACCTGTGATAAACACAAAAGAAACAGTGAAGGACATGTCATATTCATACCCAAAGATTAGGTGGGTTGATTAGGGTTGGCCTTGTGGACTCTTGTTCCATGTGACTTGGATGTTTGGGGTGGGGCAAGAATGATCCAGGTATATAAAAGAAGCTCTGTTTCCAAGAATAGCACAGTGGAGTGAACAGGTAGGAAAACGAACCTGAGAAAGCATGTTTTACATGAAAGAATGAAAAGATGAAACACAAAAGAGTCCAAACTAACTCGACTAGAATAAAAGGATTTTGTCATTCATAACAAAGCCTTTGAGTGTTTATTAGCTAGTATAATACTGGCTTTGCTTTGATGTTACAGGAACTCAACAAGAGAACCAGAGCAAAACAGGTGGTCAAATCCCAGTCTACCTATTCAGGGATGGTACGAGTTCTTTTCATTTCAGCTTTCTTTTCACCCTTTTTTCTTCATCGCTCAAGTGTTGCTCATTCTAGTTTTTTTTTGTTTTTTTTTCTATATTTTAGGATGTGGGAATGCTGGAGATCCCAGCTGATCTATCAGCTCGATTGCGTAGTTCAGCAGGTACAAGTTCGTAATGTGTTATTAATGTGTGGACCACATTCCATTATCCAACAACTTTCCTTTCATTGCTTATTCCTTATATCATCGTCCTTCATAGGGCGTCCACAGGGGTCAGAGGTCACAGAGGTAGCTCCACCACAGGTCAAAGCTGAGCACCGCCTCTCCCTGCCTCCTGATATCGACAGCTATCCATTCTCCCGATACGCCAATACAGTTCTCAAGGTACGGTGTGTACATAAATGTATTTTTAAACGTGTGTATTTTCATTATGAGTGCTGTGTGAATCAGTATGTGCTGTGTTCATGGTTATTCTTACTGTACATGTTAAGGCCAAAAAATTTAATTTCTGCCTGTTTTGGGGGTCCCCATGTTCAGTATTTAATTTATTTGTGATGTCACACTCCACAGTAGCGGTTAATGGCTTGTGTACACTCAGAGCTTTAATAATTTTCCATTTTTCATAAATATTTCTTTCCTTACCTAGCCTAATAGGTTTAAATGTTATATTTTTATCGTGGAAGTTGTATATGGTGTTTTACTATCAAAAAAGCTTTAGTTGTGCTGTCTGTTTTTTCCAATGTTATTTCCCATCACCCTGCTCAGCAGCAGCTAAATCCAGTCAAGATACTCTACGCACAGAAACCCAACAGTGTCCTGACTAATCTTTTAACAGACTTGCGGCGATTAAAATAATTCATTTGTTTATACTGCTTGTAAATATACGTCTGATAAGTCAATTTCCATTATGCAGTGGAATGGAACGCAAGTGTACTGCGAGAAAGGGTTAATTATTTTAATAATTGCTATGTAGATCAGGGATGCTCATATTTCCCTCTGTTGCAGGATGGATGGTGCCAGGCCCAGGCTCAGGCCCTCCAGAGACCTCTCACCTCTCTGGAGCCAGGGGATGCCCGCATAGCTCTGGAGATATACAGACTGGTCAGTGAAGAGAGTGTGCCACACAAATGTACAATTAATCACACAGTCATGAGCTCTACATGTTGGATTCTATGACTATTTCAATATTCCAAGTT
The DNA here is from genome assembly GCA_024331685.1 of Stegophilus panzeri. Lineage (NCBI taxonomy): Eukaryota > Metazoa > Chordata > Actinopteri > Siluriformes > Trichomycteridae > Stegophilus > Stegophilus panzeri. The sequence continues at coordinate 8,725,619 of JANDJT010000032.1, forward strand.
TGGTATTGTGGTGTTTTGAATACATGTTTTACATTTCTAACTCAATTGTGTGCTACTGTTTTGTGGTTAGAGGATATATTTCTGTCTAGAAGCAGGTTATATGTATTGTGTATTGGTTTGTCATGAGTCTTGGTTTTTCACTGTGTTTCTATTTATTTGTTTTCTCTTTTTTTTTAATGCATCTGCACTCACAACATCTGCCTATGCAGTAGCATTTTAGAATCCACCTTGGGGCAAAATTATACTTTTGTTACTGCTTTTATAGAGTGCCTCTTTACACGAACACAATGCCAAACTCTTTAAAGTAAGTCCTGCATTTCTTGCTACACAGTTTTGTGACTCTACATTATTTATTTCAAATCACTTAAACATACATTGTCTCCAGATATGAACTAAATATTCCGTCAAAGGCTTTTGAACATGGTACATTTTAGCATTTCATCAAATGACCTCATTTTAAATACTCTAAGCCAAGGAATTGTTAATAAGTGAACTGAGGAACAATCCAAATATAGTTGGAAAAGGCCAAAATCATTTATCACTTTAATCTGGCTCTTATAACACACAGCATATTTATGTGTTATGATTTATACTAGTACTGTCTATTAGTCTTTTATTTCTAGGTTTGACAGATTTGCCTTCCAAGTTCATCTGCCTTTAATAAAACACTCATTTAGAGTTGCATTTGGATCTGAGAGCAACCAGTTAATAATTTCCCCAAAGATTTAGATTAGAAAGATTAGATTTTGTTCGAGCTGTGGCAAAAAAAATGATTAGACTGTGATGAAACATATTAAACTGCTTACACATCTACAAATGTGCACAGGAAGATCGAAAACACCATCATGTTATTTTGATATATTGATAAGTGAACTCTAATCAAATATAATTATGAAAATGTCACTTTCCTGAGTCAGCAACACTCACTCAGGTTTTTAAAGGGAAACAGAGGAGCTGATTTGATTATACTGTATTTCACAGCGGCACACATAACCTCGTCCTGATAATGTGTTCGTTCTAACTGAATCTCGTTTTAGCTCGCCAAGTTACATCCTAATCCTGCGCTATCATGAAAATAACAAGGATACATCGTCCACACCACCATCCTGCACCTTAATCACAAAAAAAATAACGACTCACGAATAGCAACTGCCTTTTTTTCTTTCTCTCTAGCTTCTACGCTTCTGTGGAGACTCAGAGATGACTGGATGGCAGGAGCAGATGTTGGGGAATTACATAGTGGAGAAGGGCCAAAGCAGACCTTCACTCAGGGATGAAATTCTGGCTCAGCTAGTCTATCACACATGGGGTTGTGAGAGTGAGGAGGGCTCACTGAGGGCCTGGTTTCTCCTGGCCTCCTGTCTCAGTGCCTTCACACCATCTCCTTCACAGGATAAACCTCTGCTCAAGTATGTGCACCAGTCTGAAGTATGACAGTAGTGTAGGGTGTGATAACAGTGTGTGATGTTTATTTTGAGTCCTATTGTGGGGTTTTTTTGGGGTTGTTTTTTTTTTGCCATTTGGCTAGTACTGAAGCACTGAACTATTAAGTGAAAAAGTGGGATCAAGAGTTGTTAAAAGTATTTCTTGTTAGAAACAACCAATATACACTGCCAGTTAAAAATCTTTTGAACATGTGTATTCAAACATATACCTAAATATTTGTATTTAGGATCTAACTCATTTACTCTCAGATCCTTTTGGTATTCTAAATGAGAGCTTTTTTTGCAATGTCATTGATATTAGACAGTGTTAGTGTTAACTGTATGACAAATAAATGTGCTACAAGTGTCTAGTTAGAGTGATCCAGTGATTCCAGTTAGAGCTAGAGTTTTTTTCCAGTAAATAAATGAAATAACAAAAAAATTATTTGCTTATACCTATTTCATACTCTTTTTGGTAACCATTTCATGAAGCTTAGTGAACAGGGAAATGAAACAGGAAGTTAGAGTAAAATACTCCAAAACAGGGTGGTGTGATACTCAAAGTCTTCTGTCCTGAAGAATTTCCTGTTACAAAAGTAAGCTTCTCCATATCAATGACTATACTGTATGTTTTTTTTCTGTTGTATGTTGCTTATTGGATGTTTTGGACATGTTTATTAGTAGTAATAGATTATGTGAAGCTTCCGCCATACAAGTCCCTGTAAATGTGTTGTTTCTATAGAAGCAGTAGCATATTAGAATAAGTGTATTAATATAAACCAGTGATTTACCTTACTGTACACACAGCAAACCTTAATACATTCTGACCAATCAGATTTGAGAGTTCAACAGTGCTGTGATATAAATTGGTTAATAAAGTGTGTTCAAAAACTTTTGACTGGTAGTGTATATTAAAGAATTGTTACCAACTAGGAATCTCAACTTACGTTGTTAAATTAAGGCATGCTTTCATTCTCCCTTTATCACATCATCATCATCATCATCATCATCATCATCATCATAATCAGTCTATTAAGAAATTCTCCTGTATCTGTTAGGTATGTGTCTGACCAGGGTCCAGGAGAATATCGCTCTCTGTGTCAGCATAAGCTTCTCACATCTCTCCAGCTGCCATCTCCTGCCTGTAGACAATACCCCCCTACTCAGCTCGAATGGACTGCCAATCAGAGAAAGGGGAAGATGGTTGTGGAGGTCAACACCTTCATTGGTTAGAATCCACTAGGTTGTTTTTCTTGGAAAATAAAACAAAATGATGACTGCTGATACAATTGAATGATACATGCTACATGTATACATGATACATGACAATGCATGCTCTGAGCTTGCAGCTGTTTAAGAACCATTTAAGAGCAACAATGTTAACAACATTGTATTTCCATAGAGGAGAAGCTAACAGCAGAAGTGGAGTCCTGGACCACAGGAGAACAACTGGCATCCTGGCTCCTGAGCTTTAGGTCAGTAGAGCTATGTTTACAAAGATATTTATAAAGAAGTACAAACCTACTAAAGTTTTTTTTGTGTGTGTGTGTGTGGGTGCGTGTGTATGCTGCAATGTGAATGTCACATGTGAATATCTGCATTAGTTATGCACTACACATACAGTATTGTAGATCCTTTCACTATATAGTTCTTTGTGTGCTATACATTGTAAACACAGAATAATTACAATGGCTATGGTCTTTCTGCATGGTCATAGACAAAGGTAATTGTAGTACTCTAAACCTAAGGTGCCCTGCATAAGTATTCACCCCTTGAACTTTCCAAATTTTGTAATGTTACAACCTGGAACTGAAATGGACTTAATTGAGATTTGATTTACACAATATGTCTGACATTTGAAAGTGCAAAATATTTTTTTGTCACACAAAGTTTAATAAAAACATTTTTTAATTCAAACATTTGTTGGTTGCATAAGAATTCACCCCCAGGGCAATAATTGGTAGATCCCCTTTTGGCTGCAATTACAGCTGCAAGGCTTCTGGGATATGTCTATATAAGTTTTGCACATCTGGATCCTGGTATTTTTGCCCATTCTTCTTCAAAGAACTGTCCAAGCACAGTCAGATTGGATGGAGCCCATTGGTGAAAAGAAATCATCAAGTATTGCAGTCTCTCAATCAGATTGAGACCTGGGCTTTGACTGGGCCATTCTAACACAGTCAGGTTCTTTGTTTTGAATCACTCATGTAGCTTTGGCTAAATGCTTTGGGTTGTTGTCCTGTTGGAACGTGAACCTCGGGGAACCACAGCTTCACCTTCCAACTGCTTATTACTTCTTCAGGTTCTCCAGAGTTACCCTTGGTCCCTTGGTTGGTTTTTTGACTAATGCTCTCCTTACCTGGTCACTGACTTTTGATGGATGGCTTCATCTAAGCCGAGCTGCTATTGTACTTTGCAGGATGTTCAACGTTTGTTTTGTTTTTTTGTTTGTTTTTGTTTTTTATAACCAAACCCTGAATAATACTTTTCCAGAACTTTGTCCTGGACTTGTTTTCTTAGCTCCTTAGTCTTCTTCATGCTGTTTTAGTCATGTTCTGTCTGGGGCCTTTCAGGAGCAGCTGTGTTTATATTGAGACCATATGGCACTTTACTTGTACACGGTGGACTCCAATTCAACGAAATATGTGCTTTGTCATAGTAACTGGTTGCACCAGAACTAAAGCAAACATTTTACAAACAAAGGTAGTTTCAGGTTTTAATCAAAAATATCTTCAGTCTTAATGTGGATTGTGTAACACACTGGCTACATAAGTCTGTATACTGTACTATTATTATTCATTTATTCATTCATATTCAGTAACTGTTTTATCCTGGTAAGGGTCATGGTGAATCTGGAGACAGTACCAGGAAAATGAGGCAAGAAAAAACCCTGGATGGAATGCCAGCCCATTACAGGGCACAATGCACACACACACACACACACACACACACACACACACACCTAGGGACAATTTAGAATAGCCAATCCACCTACCAGCACATATTTATACATTATACAGAAAACTGCACACAGATCGTAAACCAAGCTCAGGTTTGAATTGGTGACCTTGGAGCTCTGAGGCAACAGTACTGCCTACAATACTACCTACTGCACCACAGTGCTGCCTTAAAGCATTATTAATGAAATATAAATGTATTTGTAAAAATGCAGCGGAAATAAGTAGAACGCTAAAGATAAATTAGAAATGACATATAGATAAAAACAACACTAGAAACACTAAAAAGTATTCTAACTGAGGGAATGTGCTTTCTTCAGAGGAGTGCCTGAGCTTCAGCGGGGCTGGTCTGTGTCTCTGCTAGCTGAAGAGGGCTGGTCTGATCTAAACGGCTGTGACTATGTGATGGATCTTCTGGCTGGTGCTGAGATTGATGTTTCCTTGGGACAAACATCTGTCCACCCTGATTATCTTTTCAGTGACATGGGAGACAGGTGTGTTATATTCAGATTCAGGCATTACTGTGTAAATTCGTTATTTTAATTATAATATTTGGACTGGGGAAAATAAAACTGAAAAATACTGAAAAAGTGCATATTTTCTCACCACAGATTAAGATAAACCCATTAAAATGCTGTCTAGTCCAGTATTGAAAAACTACATGTATTCTGTAACTTGGTGGTATGGGTTGGTTGTATATTTTGTGAACACTCAAAATCAGGATGATGGCCTTGGAGTTGGATGAGTTTATCCCTCCTGCTCCCTCCATGCAGGCTCCTGGCCTGCCTCCTTCTCAAGCTGCTCCATGGGACACTTATGGTCAGTATAGCACATCTCAGGGTGTGATAACTGCATGAATGTGCTGAAATGTTATTAGAATTACTTTAAAGCATAAATAATTAGTAACATTCATTTATTACATTTGTATTAGAGTCCTCATTTGTATTTTTCCTCTTAGGAGCCCGTGCACCTAAGCTGGATTCCTATGTTGATGACCTTTTCAATCCTGTGCTGGATCAGGGACCTCCAGTAAGTGCAGTGTGTTGAAATCTAAATTTGGACATTACAGTTAGTGCTGAACTGTTTTGCAAGCAACATGGACCTTCATGATTGCAGCTTTAAGGCTTGCATATGATTATTTTTAATAGCACTCAGAGTAATTGTTGTTCATTTTAGTTTTGTTAATTTGGCATACTGATGAGTTGCTGTGTGGCTTTAGGACTTTGAACGAACGGCCATGCTGAACCGCAGGATGAGGGGAGGAGGAGGGATGCTCCCTAGCATGTATAATGGATCAGGTACACTCAATACAACCCATGTATCATATTTATTTAAAGCATAAATAAAAATGCTTTAAATAAGATCTCAAATAATGAGTACTAATTAGTTTGCATAATCAATTCAATTGTTTGTGAAGCTAGTAGGCGTGCTGTTTTTTATTAAGTAAAATGATGGTTTTGTTTTGCCTTTAAATGGCAGGAAAGCTCTTCTGCATATTTAATACCTGTCCCTCTGACATATTAATAAGCACTCATCCCAAAATATTCATTAAGGCAAACACACAACATAGACACAACAGATTATTTAGCTTATTTCTGCCCATTTAAAATATACAATCCTTCATCGATCCTGTTAGTAAATCAGGTTACGTTTACACATTTTATACATTTTAGCCTAATCTTATCAAGAATTTTGACACAAAACAGAAAACATTAAGAAAACAGCAGAAAACACTAAAGCACACTTATCAATCGAAGCCTAAAGGCAGTTGTTGAATTGAATCAATAAATGAAAACATTTTAAATATGTTAGCATGAGACATGAGAGAATGTTTTAACAAATCTGTTGCTTTGTAATTTTATCCGAAGTTCAAATACAGTAAAAAGTGATTTTGTTGCATACACTTTTCCAAATCTTCCTGAAGCTATTTCCTTCTCTAAAAGGTTATATCACACTAAATTAATTAAGATACCTTTGACTGAAGAAGCCATAAAAGCATTATACAAAAACTAAGTTGCCTTAGAATTCCTTTATGAGTGAGTTTCAAGTAGACACGTTTTCTATTGTTTCTTCAGTACACAGAAATTCTTGTCTGTGGTAATGGTACATATGCTACTGATGTAGTGGATAAAGTTAAAAACACTTCTTCTTTGTTTTACAGGAGTTCCTATGCCAATGCCAGCTTATAATATGGGTGAGTGAATTGTATTGCACAGACATTATAAGTCCACTACTTTGTGTTTAAAATGGCATTAGATAGTTATTACATGTTGTATTTTGTCATTTTTCACATTTTTCACAGGAATGCCCATGAATCCAGCCATGCCAGCCTATGGGGCCACACCAATGATGCCAAACATGATGCCTGGAGTTGCCCAAATGCCTGTGATGCCACCTATGCCATGTATGGCTTCCTTTACCAGCCCTTACCAAAGTATCTGACAAATACACCAGAAGTGTAGACATTTATGGTTTAGCTGTAGCAATTACAGTTTTGACCACTTGCTATAGTGATACAGGAGACACATGAAAAGCAAACTTTTCTGCATCTTCAGCTAAAGCCGAGTCAGACCAAATATGACTAGATTTCAGCAAAATTAGAAGAAAAGCTCATTCACTCAAGGGGCGTGAAAGATGCACATTTGCTTCTGGTAGTGGTTACTTTTGCTTCATGCCAAATTTATCTAGGTAAACTTCTACCTGTGGATTTGTGGGCTTGGGTATGGGCAGCCAGTAGAAACTAAGTGAGTGGGACTGCAGTGTCTCTGGTCAGCATAAAAATGGAGGAGGAGCCATACTAGACTTGTCTAGTCCACTGATATATGTTAGGGATTTAATGGTAAAATTCAAGTTGTTCTCTCTACCTGCTAGAATTTTCTTGTAAACAATGTTGGCACCTTTGAATACAATATTCCTTAAGAAGTGTGATCATCAGTTTTCATAATGCCCAAGTTCACATTCCTTGTTTCTTTCCCATAGCTATGGTGATGCCAGGTGCAATGGCACAATCTGCTTTGCCCACCAGCCCTACAGCCATCAACCCCCAACAGCTGGCTGAACAGCAGCAAGCTTTCATCAACCAGCAAGCGTTGCTCATGGTGAGGATACACTCTCAGTCTAGCTGTTGTTGTCAAAGCAGTAACTCTATTAACCAAATGATGAACATCCTTGCAGGCCCAGCAGATGACATTGCAGGCAATGACACTGTCCCAACAGCAGCAGCAGGAGCAGTTGCAAAAACAACGCAAGCAACAGCAAAAGCAGCAGCAAAAGCAGCAACAACAGCAACACCCACAACCTCAGAGTTCACAGAGCACCACCCCTCCAGAAGAGCCCACTCGGACCGTAGTGCAAAAACCCAACAATCCACCTGTGCAGCATAACATCCCAGTGGTAGAGCAGGTAGGTGTTCTTGTATGTACTGTCTGATTTTACATGTGCTTCTACTTGTCATTCTGTATGAATTCCCAAGCATTAACCTATAAACAAATTTTGTATAGCCTACAAGAGAAGACAACTCTGCCACTGCACAGAAGACAGAATCATTTCAGGAGAAGAGAGCTTTCTTCCAGAAGATTGGTGAGATTTTGGTGCTATTAGATCTGGTATTGTTAGATTAGGAAGGTAAAGCCTGAAAGCAGACTAATAATTATGCAAAATGTAGTTCAATAATCTCAATTATACCCATTGTCCTCACACTGAATTGAAGTTTTTGTATAACACAGGAACTCAGGAACCTCGTTCAAAACCCCCTCCAAGGGTCGCTAAACCACTTATCTATGCCTCCCCATCAGCCCAGGTCAGAGCTCCATCTCCAATTAAGCTGGAAGGTGAGAACCACTCATGCCAAAAAAAATTAAAGTTGTTATCTTATATGGTATTGTATCTCTGTATTGTAATGTAACACCCTATCTTGTTACTTGAGTCACTTGTGGCTTACTGAATGCCCGGTAATTACAGCATTTAATAAAACAAAGAACAATTTAAAAACATAATCCTTATGTATCATCTCCTGTGCTGTCTACTGAAGTGAAACCACCTCCAGAACCCAGTAAACCACCAGAGTCACCAAAACCAGAGGACAAATCCCCTCCAATGTCACCTTCTAAACCAGAACCCAGCAGTAACATTCGAGACATCATCAGGCAGTACCAGAACCGGCCTCCTCCAGAGCCCAAGGTCTATGAGCCTGTCAGGTAAGAATGTGATCATCTGCAGTTATTTGCACGAGACAATGTTATACTGCTCTTATCACCTGTCAGAAATGAATGAGGTAACAGTGCTGGGTTATAGTAATGGTGTGGCTGGAATTTGAACTCCTCAGGGTTCCTGCCAAGCACTTTGCAAAAAAGAATGACCCTAAAGAGGAGGCACTGGCCATTCTCAGAGCAAAAGGAACAGTTTCTTCACAGAAGGTAAAAATATTCTGACAGACTTACTCTGACATTGATACTGTATTATTTTTAAAACAAACATCTGATACTTATCTTACATATGCATGGATTCAAAAACACTACCTCATTTTGAAATGATACATTCAAGAAATTCCAGCATATTAAGAATAAAGTATAGTTAAGTCCAGAAATATTAGCAGCCTTCAGGAAAAGAGGAAACTACTTAGATTTCTATAATAAAAATCAATCTAGTAAGTACCTTTTGTTTTAAATAAAACAAATAAATAGTAGTAATAATAATATTAATAACAGTATTTATTCTCAGAAACACGACAAAATAATTGACATCCTTAAAAAAAGATTTCAAATAAATGCAACTATATTGTTGCCTTTGACCACATGTACTTGGTCAAATCATATTTTACCAAATATGACTTTGTAAAATATCTCCAAAAAGTGTCAGTTAATGGATATAAAAATACAGTATATATGTAGTTTAAAACTGTATTAAATGTATTCTGTCTAAGAAGGTTTTACCAAATGATACTTTGTAGAGTGTTAAACTAAATGCCTCTTTGTCCATATATTTAGGATTAAAATATCACTAACTGCATGTTTTGTTCAGTTTATTCATTCTTTGTTGCTTATATTTGTGAAGGTGTAGTCATTCTGGAATTGACTAGATGAGTTGTTCTTTTCCCACAAGCTATAACCAACCTAAATAAATTGATGTTTTCTAATCCATATTTGTGACAGAAACCGGTTGCACCTCCACCACAAAAAAAAGAGCCACTATTTTCTCCTCCTCCTCCTCCTCCTCCTCCGGCTCCTCCATCACAGCTTGAAAAACCTGCTCCTCGCTCCATCTCCAACAACATGAAACAGAAGCAGCGCTCTCTAGCTGACCTCTTTGGCTCTCAGCGCTCTCAAGCCCCTCCCACTCCTCCTCCAGAACCCGCCCCTATTCTTCCAAATAACATCCCTGACCCGCCCCCTATGGCTGCACCTGGACTAAGTGAGTCAACTCGTGCACATTTAGTTCCTGGGTTGCTTTGATGTGACCTAGTGAAAAGTGGCAAATATAAAAAAGGACTATATCATGTAATATAAAAAATAAAGAAATAAAAAAAGCTACATTATGTATTATGTAATTATGTTCATATCTTGTTTGTTCAGGTCAGCTTCAGAGAATGGGCAATGAGGAGAGTGTTCGCTCCCAGCTACACAGATTTTCTGTTAGTGTCTACTTCTCCTACTCATGTATGACTCGGAAGCTCTTCTTGCGAAAAGAGGTCTGTTTAGAGATACACCAATGATGGATTGCCTTCAAAAGCAGTGATTATTTGGTTTTGTTACATATCTTATTGGATCTGTGTTTACTTTTATCCAGTTGTTCTACCCCAGAGAGAAGTTCACTCACCCATATATCCTGAATTTACTGTGTGAGCAGGTAAGTAACAAAAGTAATGCCTTACAATGACCTAAGCAGTATGTAAAGTAGTGCTCTACTGTAATGATTCTTTATGAACTCTAGATTATGAGAGACACCTACTCAGATGCCTGTGTGCGAATTTCACGTGAAGAGCGGCGCAAAATGAAAGATTTGCTCGGTAGGAATTTCAACAAGCCACTCTTCCGACTACTGTAATCATCCTAAAGTTACTGGTCCTATCCTGGTCTCTATCTGATTGCTTTTCTGGTCATCAACAGCACGCTTCCACGTCGGAACGAGCATCAGCGCTATGCAGGATGACGCCATGAAGAAGAGGGTTGTCATGGCAGCCAGAGACAACTGGGCAAATTATTTCACACGTCTCTTCCGTATGAACGTAAATAAGTTCCTATCCTTTTGAAATGAGCACAAATCAAATGTCACAAATCGACACACACAAACGTACTTTCAGATCTAATATCTTCTGTGCATCCATGCGTATGTCTTCCTGTGGCAGGGTGGAAACGGAGGCGATACTCAGATTCTTGGTGTTTCACATCGTGGCATCAAAATGCTGAGGATAGTCAAGGCATCAGGCATCAACCCAAAACACCTGAAACTGCTCCGGAGTTACAGGTATTGTAAAGATTAAGTAATACACAAGCACCTTCAAACGGGTCGAAAATATGTCTTTGGGGTTGTTTGTTTGTTGTTTTTTTTTACATTGGTGTAATGGATTTTTGTCATTCACGCAGCTATGCAGAAATGTTGTCTGTGGAGCAGAAGGGTGCTGAGACCGTTGTAATCAGCCTGAAAAGCGAGGAGCTGCAGCTACACTCACCACAAGCCCCTCAGATAACTCACGTGCTGCGTCTCTTCCTCATCGAGCTGACCAAGGTGCTCATTCCACATCCTTCTTATTATGACAGTGTTCAGAGAACTGCATAATCCTTCAACATGGTGTGTTAATGCAAAGTTGACACTCCATGTACATATGCATGTAAGAGTGTTGAAGGATGTGTGTGTGTGTGTGTGTGTGAGAGAGAGAGAAAGAGAGAGAGAGAGAGAGAGAGAGAGAGAGAGAGAGTGCGAGAGAGAGATTAAAAAGTCAAGGTCTAGCCCTTTTTGGTCCTATGGGTCTATAAACTTTGATAGATTATCTGAACAAGATCAGATTAACTCTGTCTTCTTCTTTTTTTCCTTTTTGAGTCTTGTGCTGTGTGTGAAGTTGCTTCCTCATTCACTTTTTCACTAATTACTACTGTATATAGGGTATCAGTGAAGGAGACTCCAGACTGAAGTGGCTTTGGAAACACAGCATTGTGACCTACTGATACATAAACAGTTCAATTCATTTATGGAACTGCTTGCGCAGGGATCCATCCTGAGAAGTAAATTTCAAGCTGAATGAAATGGCTATGCATTTTGGTACAATTGTACACTTTACCATGCATTATGAGTAAGATTATAGTACACTGTCCAAAGATACAATATAGAATACAGATAGCACTACAAAAAACAGCTGCACCCCAAATAGTGCACTAGAGGGTAAATAGGGAATTCAGACAAGGGGTTAATTAGACCGAAATCTAACCAAAACCAAAAGCTTGTCACTTTCGAGTTGTCTCTTCTGTTCTGTTCATGTGCTAAATGTTGTCATTTATAGACCAAATTAACAAACATATATAAACCTGATCTGCTCACTGTTGCCATAATGTGTTCGATGAGTTTGTGTTGTGGTGTTCAGTTCGAATCACTGAATAGAAAGTTGAAATAATCCCAAATGTCAAAAGATGGCCTAACCACCAGACCTGAAGAGTTTAAAACCTTTTGTGTACTATATAAGGAATAAAACATGACGGATGTGCTATTATAGGAAAATAATAACCGACAGGTTAGTTTGTTACTGAATATTTTCCAATAACAGCATATGCTGAAAAGTTTTATTCTTCTTATACCACATCAGTTTACCAAGGCTAACAATTCTGTGTTTATTAAAGAAGGCATGGTCATTTTTTTGTATCTATTTATAGTTATCTGTAATGTTCGGTAATGTTTCCTCAGTAGTTTTACTGAGAAGCCGCAAAGCCCTCTGACCTGAAGACTTTCCCTTAATGAAAGAGTCTTACCTCTGACTGATACAAAGTGCTGACACTTAAGACTCCTTCCAAAAATGCTAAATAAATGTCTTCTCAGAGAAGTCGTCACTGTGGCATACATTTTTCAATCTGTTAATGTTGAGCGCCCATTATATAAATCCCCATGTAACTTGTTACTATAGAAACATATTAGAATGCGTTCATTAACATAGATGTGTGATTTGTCTTGTAGCCGGTAATACCGTTATAGACAATTAATGAACACCTTCTGACCAATTGAAATTGAGTATTCAGCACTGCTCTCGTAAAAATTCAACTAAATGCTTGTTGTAAATCATGCTTCATCTGTATCTCTTCAGGGTTCAGATTACGTTATTGCTCTGAAGAGCTATGTGACAGATGACAAGAGCCTGCTTAGCTTCCAGAAAGGTGATGTCATCAAACTGCTGCAAATGGACAGCCTCCAGGATGGTGAGTTCTCCATTTCCTTTTGGATGAACGTCACGGTTACAGTCATCAAGTCAACAGAAAGAATAGCGCTGTTGTTATTATTATTATTATTATTATTATTATTATTATTATTGCACTTTATTGTATTGCATTTGAACTGCATAAGTAAATGTGTGCTTCATTTGTTTGCCGTCTCTGCAGGATGGAAGTTCGGCTCGACCGGAGGCCGATCTGGTCTTTTCCTAGCTGATATCACTCAGCCTTGTGCACCTCCAGACTACCACAGCATGTCCATGGACCGACAGATTGAGAGGAGAAAAAGCACGAGAACCTCTCGTACCTCCCTGAGAGCCCCCGGTAGACGCTCTGCCCACAACAGCACAAGTGCCGAGTCAGTGACCAGTGAGCGCAGTGTTGAGGTGGCGTCAGTCCACAGCTCAGAGATAGAGCCCCAAAAGTACCACATGACTGAGTTTGCCAGGAAGTACTTCAGAGAGGCTATTCTGAGGTTAATACTTTAAAATTCTCTCACTAGGTGGTGTTTATTTGGACACTGCAGTTGCATGAGTAAGGCCTAGGCACTTTGTAGGAACATAATCAACAACGTGGTGGTGTGATGTGGCCTGATATGAAATGATGTTACTGTTGCCAACCCAAAATCGATTCTTTAATCAATAAAAAAAAGTGTTTTATTCGGTAAAAATTGCAATTTTAAAATGTATTAGTCAATGACCTGTCATGCTTTTTAATTGTCTACAGTTACAGTTAATGTTGTGGAATGTCAGTGAAAAAAGGTGAAAAACCATATAACAAGGGCTACATTCTTGAAACATGAATAATGGTCTAAAAACTTCTCTCCTTCTGTTAGGCCAAATGAGAGAGGCCAAGCCAATGGAGTTAGAGAGCTGGAACAGATGGTGCAATACACAGCAGTATGTATTACATTTAACAATATATGAACGGTTATAAAACTGTAAGCATGTACTCGACCACTTACTGTCGTTTTCTCTCTCAGGAACCTATCAATGAGTCTCTAATCCTGTTTGCAGACAACGAGCTCAGCATTCTGGGTGTTCAGTCTTTCATACGTGAGTGAACCCACATAAATTAATATTCTTACCCATGTAGGCTTCTCGCCTGAAAATACATTTCTGTTTCTGCTTCCTTGTGTGCAGATGTGATGCAGTTCATGACTGACCAGCCCTTAAGGAAGGACCAGACAGAAGGAAAGTGTGCTGGTTTTATTCTACAGGTAACCCTTTTGTATTAGTCAGCACAGTAAATCCTGTGTATGTGTATACTAGAGAATTCAGAAGTCAAAATATGTGTGCCGTTCGTCCACTGAATGTGTGATATGATTACTCAGCTTGGGATAGAGAACGAGTTCCTCAGGGATGAGCTCTACTGCCAGATCATCAAACAGACCTCCAACAATCCACGCAAGTAAGTGGTGTGTGCACATGTACAGTATATGCTCTGTATCTTGGGTGTTTGATAGAAGACAGGTATGTCAAAGGAGTCTGAGGGAGAAAAAAGGAATGGTCATCATTCAAGAGTTAAGAACCATGTATCCATGGACCAAGGACTTTTTCAGGAACCTTTTTTTTTTTTAGATTCTGCTCCTGAATAGGAACTTTACTGCAGACCAGTAACTGCCTGGTCAAACATAAAGTTCATAGAATGATAAAACTATTATAAAACCTGCTAACAAACAGTGACTAACGCTTGTTTTATAATAAAGGCAGCACAGCGTTTGTTTTTGCGATGTTTTAGCTTAGTTTTGACAAAAGCAGGAGTTTTTGTAAAAGTTAAAATTTTAGTGGTATACTCACACACAAAAAAAGATCTGAATCCTAAAATTGCACTAAGATCATAACATACCAAAGCAATACCAATAAAGAAAAACGTAACCTTAGTCCTCCAAGTTCGCTGTGCTGCTGTGCTTTTTCTTTACGCTATAACATTACAGCAAGCGCACAGTTTGTGTCATTTCTGTTATTTCACATAAGGAGTCCTGTAGTATGGTGGAAACCCAAAACCAAAACCTCTCCACAGTTTGTGCTAACACTCAGCATCAAGCTTTCAAAATAGGAACATGAAGTAAATAAATGTAGAACTGCGGATCAGGTTAGTCACTTTTGTACTGGATCTACGCAGGGAGAGTTGTGCACGTGGCTGGCTTCTGCTAAAGCTGATCACTGGCTTCTTCCCCTGTTCCTCGACAATACTGCCATATGTGATGTGCCATCTACGAAGCTACAGTCAGGACTCCAACCACCCTTACCTAGGTACAGTGTTCACCTCAGATCGCCTGTTTAAACATGCAGAGAGTTTTCCTAAATAATACATTACTAATAGTAATAGTTATGTTTGGAACCAGTGATGGTCATGTTCAAATACTATGCATCAATGTGATGTGTGTGTGTGTGTGTGTGTGTGTGTGTATGTTTAGACAAGTCTCATGCATGTGAAAATAATCTCAAACATTCACTCACCTACGGAGGACGCAGATATATTCCTTCCCATGTGGAGATGGAAGCCATTTTGGTAAGTTGTAAATATTTAAGCACATTGCCTTATATGTGAGGCGGTCTGGGAAAACCCATTGAAAGCTACTATGGCAAATTTTCAAATTTTGCTACCTCTATTTTAAGAAAACATAAATGTATACTATTTCACTGTGGTAACTTTATTTACTTTCTAAATCCTGATAACATTAGGAAAGGAGCCAGTAAAAACAACTACAAATAAAGGCTAGTATAAAAATAGATCGTTTTCATAGTCATGGTTACTATTTTTAGTTTTTTTTTAAATTACATGTTAAAAGTTAATTGGGTAAAGATTTGTCAGAAATTTGACAAAATTAGATCTCAATCTCAATAAGATTTAATTATTTTATTTTTTTACTCCTTGAGTCCCCATTCCTGCCCATGTAAACAAAGCTCCGCCCCACCAAGTCCTATGGTGGTTCAACCAGACTCAGCATACTAACTAGAGTTAGTATTAGCAAACAGTCATGACATCACTTTCAAGACATTCTACTGATTGAAAGCCAAATTATTACTCTATAAAGATACAAAACTCAGCTCATAATGATTTATGAGGATGTTCACAAGTGCAGTCGCTGTCCTTTCTTCATGTCGATTTAAAAAAAAAAAAGAAGTATTTACTTGATTTATAATGTAAAGCTGACCAGTCAAAAAAATCAAAGCTGTATACAGATTATGTTTACGTACCTGTCCAGGAGCAACATCACGAATTCTACCAGCTTCATTGCCTTCAGCAATAATAAATTCTCCATCCTGGAAAAGCACTGCCAGTGTTTATTCTGGTTTTACAGTGTTTCTTGTCACTAAGTTTTTTTTTATTGAAGCACAGAGTGGTTTTTGGTTCGCTCACAGGAGAATTACAGGGCTGCACTGGTCGCTAGCTGATTTGAGACTGAGATGTGGGTGGAGTACAAGGGGCATTGGGGAGTGTCTATAAAATGACTGACAAGAGGCACATCCAAACAGAAACAAGCCTTCTGAACCGCAAACTGGTTTTTCTGTGGAATTGGACTGGAATCTGCAGTTTTCTCCCTTTTTCACTTTTGGGGGTAACCGGACTTTACAATAAATGGTAATTAAAACATAACTTTACTTCTGATTGAGATACATGCAAAAGAGAAAATAAAATCAGTTATGGAAAGTAAACATGTATAGTATAAATGTCAAAATTTGACCATGTAAAAGGTTTTTCCAGGCCACCACATATAACACTTGGGATGTTTAAGGTGAGCTTCTCTTAATTAATGCCAAAGGGAAAACTCATTTATATAATAGGCTACCTCATGGTAATGCAAAGACTAGTATGATGGATGGACAGTATATGTGTCTGTATTTTGTCTATGTAGGCAGGTCGGACCACTAGGCAGTTGCCAATAATGCTCCCAGGTGAAGTGGAATTCCCATGCAAAGTCCACAGCTTCAGTGTAAGCAAACACTTTGCTTTAATCTTTGAGATTACAACACCTACTAATAAAAAATCCCATTAAAAGCAGCGATGATACAAGGGTGAAAATGTTCATATGAGGTGTGTGTGTGCGTGCGCATTCAGGTGGCGAATGAAGTCATGACAGACATTTGCACAGAGATGGGTGTGAGTAATCCAGCTGAGGTGAATGAATTTTCCATCTTTGCCACCCGTGGACAGGGTAAATACAGCCGTCTCTCAAACTCCCTCTCCATATTTTTCTCTCATGCGTGTTTATATTTAGCTTCTCTACCCAGTATGTAGTCACACAGTGTATTAAACGACCGCACTGACCCTAAAACCACTATACAGATTGGAAGTACACAGATACTGCAATCCATCACTGCAACTCTCTGTGTGAAAACTTTCCATTAAGGCAATCTTGTGTTTTCATTCCAATCATATCCCTTGTCTTCTGTTGTTATCACCTCACACCACACCTCTTCCCCTTTTAGATGGACAAGTTCGTCCCATTCACCCAGATGAGTATGTGTTTGACTTCCTGCTGGATGATGACTCAATCTTACTCTCATTCCATCGTGTTGTCTGGAGATATCCCCTGCATTTTGAGAACGAGCTCTATGTCGAGTTTCATTACCATCTGGTATTGTCACATTCTCGGTCACATTTACTGTACATCGTTTATTCTGTGGAATGCTGAAGAATTGAGGCAAAAGTAAAGAAACTAAAACGAACAAGCCAAAGAAAGTTCAAAGACATGAACCGTTATCATACTAACCTTTAAGGACAATCTCTCTGGAAGAGTTTCATTTTTTTCTTTAACTCTTTCAGAGTATCTTTTTGTTTACATTTCTGACATGTTTTTATTATGGTTTAAAGCATGCTTAAGCAGACTGATATCTCATTATACCCATTTACACAATTCTCAGTAAATTCAGTTTTAGTTCTCCTGGGAGATGCTTTACTGATCCCATTAACTGCGCTCTGTAAAATGCTTGAGAGGTTGAGCCTTTTTCAGTTTTTCATAAATAAATCATAAATAATATTTTACTCAGCATACAGCAATTTTAAATAAATTAAGTAGAGCATGGGGAGAGTCGATAGGGATGCAAACAACTATCAACTTGCTTTTCACAAGACAAGTATGAAATGGAGTTACTGTTACCACCTCAAAGTGGATTAGTTTCGTACGAACTAACCATTTTTAATTCATTTTAAAAAAGCATGAGAAAATTGATATCTTTTATAATGATGTTTAATTTTGTGGAATGTCAGTGAAACAAGTTAGTTCCTGTTATCACATGTGATAACAGCTATAAAAAAATGTTTCTTTCTATCTTGAAGTTAATAAAACAACAAAAACTTGTACAAAGAAACCACACACACAAAAAAACACTTCTACGTCCTGAAGACTTTTCCATGGCAGAAAACTTCAACCACTTCAAAAATTACACATATTTTTTTAAAAACCATTTATGTGGAGCATCCGCTCGCTGTATATAGTAAATCCCTGTGTGAGCTGTTACTATAGACAAGTTAACATTGTAGAACATGCACATTAATATAAACCTGTGATTTGCCTTGTGGCTGGAACTACTGTCAGAGCTACTGTCACAGAAAATGAATCAGCATCTTCTGACCAGTGGAGAATTCCACATTACTGTTGTATAATTAATTTGTACGCAATGGCCTACTTTTTCATTTTCTTACACAAAAAAGGGGATGCAAACTTTTAACCCATGCTTACAAGTCAAACCTAGCTGTAATTGGTGTTGACATGAAGACAGACAGATAACTGAGCTGGTATTTCTCTCAGATCTTGGCTGATTATCTGAGTGGGAAATTCCTCCTGCCTGGTAACACACTTCAGCAGCAGGTGGGAGAGTTGGCTGCGCTTCAGCACCTCGCTCTGGGATTCAGTCAACAACCTACACAGTAAGATCTAGTATCAGAGACAGTATTATGTATTGATTAATATATTTCAGGAATATAAACTCCATGAATTGCTTTAGATCATGTATTGTATTGTGCACTTATATGAGATTTGTAACCCATTTAGGCAAGAGCTCAAGCAGTATTTTCCCCATATGGATGGAATCAGAGCCAGTGACCAAAATCTGTACAGTGCTGCACTGAGACACTTTTCTCTCATTGCAAATGTCAAGCCTGCTAAAGCTAAAACACGCTTCATCGGTGAGTGATCATTTATAATCGCATCTTTCACATGTCTTATCTGCAAAGTGCCAGTGTGGGTGCAGGTTTTCATTCCAGTCAAGCAGGAGCCAAACCTGATTCCACCTGTTTAATCAGCTGAGCTTGGCTGTCAATAGACTCAGCTGTGGCTTCTGCTTGGTTGGAATGAAAACCTGAACCCACACCATCCCTTTCCGGATAAGATTGGGCAGTCCGGTGTTATAGCGTCAGTCTGTGGGCCAGGATCAGTGGTTACCAACTGTCGTCCTTGAGATCAACCTTTCTGCAGGTTTCAAAATCTAAAACACCTGTTTTAGCTGATCAAGAACTTCTTAAGGCAATGATTAGATGGTCAGGTGGGCAGGATTATGGTTGGAGGTAAAGTCTTTCGGGAAGGACGATCTCCAGGAACAGGGTTGGTGCTTGGCCAAGATGCTGCGCAGTTTACGTGTCAGCATAGGATAAAGAAGTATTTAAAAGTAAAAAATCTCACCCATCTTAGTTTGATTTTCCTCATCTACAGCCAGTTGACATTCAAATAAAGCATTTTTGCCTAGCAAATCCAAGAAGATTGAGCAATAGGACCTAGGGCTGCAACAATAACAATTTCTTTAGGCCGAGTATGACTTTAAGAACATGTTTTTGGTCCACATTGGTACCAATACCAGTAATGATACGGAAATCAGTAACCTACTTAGCAATCAGGAGAATCGTGCAGCTTTTTATTTAGCTTTTTTTTAATGTTGCATGTGCTCCTAGAAATTAACTCCTCATGCTGGATTTTATGTTTAAGATTTTATAGAGTTTAAGCTGGATCTTTAATTGAGAGTGCGAGGACGGCTGGCCCGAGTGTGCAGAGTAGTATCAGCGAGTGTGGTCATTAAAGATTCCGTGAGTTGCACCCTCATTCGCATGCGAAGCATAGACCTGGAGTGCATGTGTCTCAGTGCTCGCAGAACTGAAGTACTCACATGCAGAACAACTTCTCTTGACTGCTCCATGCTCAAATACATTTGTGTGCATGCAATTCAAGGTAGCTTGCTCTGATTTTAATGACTACACTCTCTATTAAAGATACTGTTTAAATCCCATATTGTAGGAAGATGCTGTAGTATCTCCTCTTGATATTTTCACAGAGAACTGTTTGCAGTCTGCTTTGCTTTGATTGTTATTATTAACTGTAATAATAATTGCTGTCATTTCATGTCATCTGTTCATGTCAGTGTTTACGAGGCTTAGGTCACTTAATATCACTTGGTATTGGATAATGGTATCAGAGCATTTTTTATGAGTACAAGGAAATGATCACAGTTTCCTAATCATATCCAATACCAGTATCTGTGTAGATGTACTGAGGAGCATTCATCCTCTCTTTATTGCCTTTTTTTCTCAGAGACTCTCAGTTTACTACACTTGTTTGGCTCAAACATATTCATGGCTCAGAAAGTCAGCCACAAAGGTTGTCCATCACCCTGTGTGGTGGCAGTCAATCATGAAAGCATCAGCATTCTTCACCCCAAAACACAGGTAGAAATACCAATAATCTGACATCAGCTGTGCAATTAGATTATTCTAACACAACCGCTTATTTATGCATGTGTTACCAATGTGATGGCCATTTTGTTTCTGTTTAATTTGTAGTTGTCAGCCTTAACAATTCCAGTGGAACAGGTGAAGTCCTTGAGATCTGTCAGTCCCAAGAAGGAAAAAGTGGCAGCAGTAGAGATCAACTTTGGCAACCCACCTCATGTTAACACCATCTCTATTTATTTGCAACAGGTACAAAATCTAAAGTAGATTCTAATACACGTGCTATGTGGATTGATACATGCTGTATAATTTTTGTTTTAAAAAGATATCCAAGTTTTGTGAATATTTTGTTTTCCACCCAGGCAAAGGAGCTTTGCCACATCATTGCTATAATCATGGAGCTAGTGACAGCACCTACCAGGAACCGCACATGAACATTTTATTAAGCACTACACCATTCTGCGAATGGCCTACTCACCAGCAAGCAGCTCAGTGCCTGGATGAATGCTGATGAAGAATTTGAAGAGTTATTACTAATGTTTACTTTTAAAAACTATTGTGAGAATATGCACAACAGTTCATTTCTCTATGGATTACAATCTGACCCCCTTCCTTGTGATTAGTTTGATTTATCTCTTTTTATCCTAAAAACGTAGTCACCAACTTGAAATTGTACTGCAGTCTGAAATTTCATTGGACTCAAATGTTTTATATAAATGTTTGTTTATTTTTGATTTTTGATTATTCCTTTGTTTTACAGAAGAATAATGAAGGCAAGTATATAGGCCATGCTATAAATTATTAAACCATTATTAAAACTAAATTCAAATATATATCCTCAATATGTTTATTTAAGTCTTCAATTCTGATATATATAATATTGTACACATGTCACTCTTCATGTAAATTATTCTCATCTTTGTGCTGTATAAATCCAAATATTGTGTTTGTTCTGAATTTCATTATATTGAAAAGATGCATTTAATTAAGTAATCATGTCACGTGTATCCAGACATATAATGGAATCATGATGTCACTTGTTATAGAAAAATAATGATGATGAAGTGATAGAGTCTCACTTATAGTGTATGGTAGTGTAGTTACCACCCCAAAGCTGATTATTTTCCAATAAAACAATGTTATTATTTTTATTCCTCTTCCAGCCATTTGTCAACCCTAACAACTGTATTATTTATTTAAAAAATTCATTTACATTTTACATGGAATATCCACAAGACAATGTAGTTCCTATTATTATTTACTTTATTTCGGCTACAAACACACACCAGCCTCTCTTTTGTTCACACTCTTGAAGATAGTAATACCAAAACAACAGCGTGTCACATTAGAACCCACAAACTGCAAAATCCTCTCTTCTGAATTCTCCCATGTTGGAAAACTGAATTAAAATTTAAGTAACAGTTTTATCTCAGACTGTTATGAAGCACAGACACTGAAGAATCATTTAAAAAATGCTTAAAGAAAACATCTGTGAAAGAAAACATCACCATATCAACAATTGCACACAAACACACACACACACACACACACA
>JANDJT010000032.1:8756212-8766416 GCA_024331685.1 Stegophilus panzeri
GTAAGATTTCTTAATTTATTGAATGTTATTAATTCATATTAACAGAATAAAGTGATTGAATTGTTAAAAAAAAAAAACCTCCTGTTAGGCTTCACATTCACTCACCACAAACAAAAGCATTTCTACTTCATCACAGACATCAAACTAGTAATATATAATATAAACCTTTTTATAGTGCCGAAACTCCCGCTTCACTACTGCAGCGACCGGTGTAAAATTTTAGCGGTGCAGAGATTACAAACTGCAGTTTTATCATCATTCCACACAAGAGACATCATCTTTACACACCGCACGGAATCGATGTGTTTTCCCGACCTCTTATAATCGACCCTCATCATTGGATGTTTCTGAACTATTGGCCGATGGCTGATGTCTCTAATATTTATATATCTATTTCATTTTAAAAAAGGACAGTAAATTTTCATGGTACAATCAGTGCTGCTTTTATTTTTGCAAAAAATTCAGAAATATTTTACTTTGAGTGTTATGTTTTCATTCAGTATCAATTTTAATAACTATCGGTTTATCAATCGGTTCTTGCTATCTGCAAAATCCACTGTCAGTCAACCTCTAATGAATATTATCCTCTGAAAAGTGACTAAGTTTTGGCATTCTGCTTCTTAGCAGAGCGGCTCATCACTCTGGGGCAGAGAGGTGGTGTCTGGACCTCACAGTCTGGATGCTGAAACAGCAGCATACATTATCCAGCAGCCCCCGCTTTGTTCAACACTTTGTCCTGACCTTCCCGCACACACTCCACACACACTGTCGCGTCAGCTTAACAGCTTCACACACGCACTTGGCCATGATCCTAAAAGATGCAGCTCGGTTCTGGAAGGATTATGTGAGTAGGCTGTGTGTTAGAAGTGCCAGCATACTGTAGAAAAGCTGTGCTTGTTATTCACCTCGAGTGTCTTTACCTCCCTGCCGTTCGAATACAAGGACGCATTCCATCTTGAGTGCTTCTAGTGTTTTTTTACATTTTATTTATAGTTATATGTCTTGTGAAATTGTTCATTATTCTTTGTATATAAGAGAGGCAACAAAAGAGAGTGAGTGAATGTGTAAGAAGCCTAGACAGACCTGCAGATGTTCGCACATGCTCCCTCAGTGTGGGGGCTTTAACTCAGTATCTCTCTCCAGCTGCTGTGGGAAACTGTTGGGTTTATTTATAGATGGTTGCTCCATGTATGGCTCCAGTGTGAGCATGGCTAATACACAAGTGGGAGTGAGATTACAAAGGGGTGCAAAAAGATACTCTGGGAACACACTCTATTGATTTTGGCCTTTTCAGGCAGTGAATAGGGTTTTTTGGCCTTGCTCAGACCATGAAACAGCCATCCAAAGTTGTGCACTTCCTGAGATGTCTTGCAGCATTGAATTGCAAAAGCAGCCGGCGTGCACTCTTCATAGCAGATGTGTTCGATTTTTCTTCCATGCATCAAAATCCTGCCTGCATTCACCCATGTTTTATTTTTGTTGTCAATTTTTAATAAATAGAGAAAGGTCTGACTAAAGAGTTTTAAAATCCACTACCCACATGAATAAATAAAGCTTTAACGAGAGTTTAAACGCTCACACACAATTATGGAAGTCTCTGTATGGAGTAACTTCCCAAAAAGAGAAAGTTCTCAGTTCATCCAGCTAGAGCAAATGCTGTCTAGCAGATGGTACATGTACTTAACCCATCTGCTACTTTGTTAAAGCACCAAAGTATATCTAAAACATGAAGACATAATATATCATATTTGGCTAGACAATATTCCATTGCTGTTTATTACTATTTGGTTTCATTTTTTTCCTCTGTTCTTTTCCTTGTTAAATACTTTCATGAACATTGAATAAGAATTCGGAATATATATTTTGAGATGACTCCACTTTGGTATTTAAGCTATAATTGTACATATTATACATCATGAAAATGATGGTCTATATTTAGGATACAGCTAGTTTTTTTTTCTTTATACGTGTGAATAATTATACATATGCTTACTGCATTAAAAATGGGCAGTGGTGGCTCAGTGGTTAAGCAGTTCCTCCAGGATTTAATGCAAAAGCAAGTAATCTCCACAATATTCTGAGGGGCTTGCTCCAATTACTGTAGATTTGGGCCAAGACGTGTCATGTGACGTCTTCACAACGAGCATGCGTCGAACATGAGTACAGCTACAAGGTCTCAATTACCAACAAACATCACTGCGAAAGACAATTTCATGCAAATTGCAATTTTGCCAATTCAAGTAGTTTTTTACAAAAAATCTCTGCAAGTCGCATTTTTGCAGAGAAATTTTGAAGAAAAAAAACAGCAGCAAAATCAAGCATTTTTGGCCACAACAATCGCAATAAAAAACCCTCTGTGAAATCCTGTATGGACTGGTTAAAGTCTCTGGGTTACTGATCAAAAGGTCGGGGTTTCAAACCCCAGCACTGCTAACTGCCACATTTGGGCCCTTTATTAAGGCCCTTCACCCTCTCTGCTTCAGGGGCATTGCATCATGGCTGACCCGGCGCCCTCGACTGGGAAAAGTCATCTTAGTAAGTGATAATATCTTGAATATAGTCAAATTTACCTAGTATTTATTATTATACGATTACAATGAACCTAACATAAGATTGTTAAACCTATTTCTGGGCGTTATTGCTCATTTCAAGCTTGTAGTTTTCTTATTCTATTGGCAGATCATTTAGCTTCTTTCTAGAGATAAATGCTTAAAATGAGCAAAATGATCTGCCAATAGAAGAAGACTATTTCAAGCTTGAAATGAGTACAAATGGCTCGAAATAAGTTTAATAATCATATATTTGGCTTATTGTAAACTTATAATAAGAAATACTATATTCAAGGTATTTCCACTTGCTAAGATATTATTTTTTGCAGCGTAACTGCAACTAGGATACGCGATGAAAAGCATTTCGCTGTACTGTAATGTATATCTGACAAATAAATGCTTCTTAAGTTTTTAAATACGACACGACTGCGATGCAACGAGGCAGTCCAATAGGGGATTCGTGTTATGATGAAGTACTTGCAGTGATGTATTATTATGGCCCTTTATTTAAGGAGGAAGGAGTGACTGCGTTGGGTCTGACTACAGCCCAGGCTTTAGGAACACTCCGGGATCAGCTCTCCAGCCTCCTGGAGCAGCATCAGAAGCCCAGCCAGCGTAGATCCACCATCCAGGTAATTCACTCCAGGTCTACTATATTTTGCGTTGTGACGTATACCATATGTGTACAAAGGTTTCAGCTGTATTTGTTTCATACAGGAGCTGTGGGCAAAGAGTTTCCTCCACCATAATGACCGTCACTCCTGCTTCCATTGGCCTGGAGCTGCTTTCATGTTGCTCGTAGTCTTGGGGTTGCTGTGTTGCCACGGCAAGCAGCCAAAGGGCAGGTGAGTTAGGCTGAGGGTGTGTCTCAAATCCACCTGCTCCTGGATGTTGTAAATTACTATAACAAACACAAGGAAGTGTACTGATTGGACCATAAAGGGGGTAAATATGGACCATAAATATGGGCACCCAGTTTATGTAGGAAATCTTACATCAGGTCAACTGTAAACAAACAAGTTTTACTTGTGTATAATAGCAGTATAGTAACTTCTGGATAACTGACTGCTTAAACAGATGTTAGAAACATACGCCAAGAATATATTGCGTATGTTAAAATTCAGAAGGCCTCAACATTTATATTGTACTTTTAAAATGTTCAAGAAGTAATGATATGTGTTCTACAGATATTGAACTGGGAGGCTGTTCTGCTACTGCAGTTTAAATATGATATCAACATATTTTTGTGATTATTTCTGTATTTTAATAAAAAAAAAATTTTCACTTTTTGCTGAAAGTAAGTCTAATATTTCTAAGTAAAGCTACTATTATTAATAAGCCAATTTGTAGTGTCGTAGTGTGGTCAGTTAGATTTAATTGGTGAAATGATTTTAGGGCTGTTTATTTTTTTCTTTTCTTTTTTTTTAAACATGTATTTTATATCAGTGTTTTGATTGAAGAATCACGATCACACAATTTCTAACTGAATAAATGTCTCCTCCGCCCTTAAAATGCACTTAATTGTGCCCATGTGGACATTTTAAATTGCATTGTGGAGTTAAGGACTGCGTGTGCTTTAGGATTCTACAGTGGGAGCAAGTGGTTGATTTTGACACACTTGACTTAAAAAGCGAAATATTCTTATTATATTATAATATTATAATATTATAAAGAACAAATCCGATTCGATACACGATTGCTTGTGTATATACAACTGACCGTCCTCTATCTGATCAGTGAAGGCATAGAATTGGTGAATGCAGGAGCGCTCTTTCTCCTGCTGCTGCTCAACCTCATCCTTATTGGACGTCAGCAGAGACTGAAGAAGAGCGAGATGTTGCGGCGACTGAAGTCCATCATTTCAGATCTGAATGGTGAGGTCTAATGTAAACTATCAGTAATGTCCTGTTTTGTTTCTATTATACGACCATCGATAGGTTCTACTGAATAACCCGGAAACTTTTACAGAACTGACTTTTTGACATTATTTTCTACACAATCTTATTAGCTCACTTGGAAGGGAGTGGAGGACAGCCAATCAGATGGGCCTCTTCTCGATACCCTGACTTGTACACACCTTCCTCTCTGTCCTGGTCTCTGCACTGGACGTACCGTGACGAGCAGTTGGTTAACCTACCTGTCAGTCTGTTGGTGGAAGGTGATGTCATTGCTCTCAGGCCAGGCCAGGAAGCATTCATCTCTCTTAGAGGCATTAAGGTGATTTTGTGTTAGTGTTTTATTTCCTGTGGTTTAAGTATGTGTGTGTGTGTGTGTGTGTGTGTGTGTGTGTGTGTGTGTGTGTTAGCTGATTTGTTATTGAGATATAGCACTATGCACCACCCAGGAGACATGTTTGTTGTATGACCTTCCCTGCCTGTCTCACCTTGACATGCCTGTTACTAGGATGATGAACACATTGTGCTGGAGCCCGGAGATCTGTTTCCTCCATTCTCCCCTCCTCCCTCCCCTCGAGGAAATAATAGAAAGGGACTCCACAGCCCCCAGCAGCACCGCCTCTTCAGGGTGGTGCGCACACCCATTCTTGACAATATCAGGTAATTCCCAACAGCAAACAAGACACACCCATTCTTGACAATATCAGGTATTTCCCAACAGCAAACAAGAATTAGTGTGCTACTAAAATATAGCCTTGTATTGTATTCCTGATCTCTGATAAATGTTGGCACGCATATTAAAATGTTTTTATTAAAATGCATTTGTATTTAAGGATTTTTTTTTTTTTTTTGGGGGGGGGGGGGGGTTTTATTGCCATTGGGTAATATTGTTAAGGGTAGATGCACACTGAAAGCTAGCTCTAGATCTTGCTCTTGAGGAGATGTACTGTATGTAGTCACACTGCATACAGTGAGCATTGTACCATGAGACTATAGCGTTTTTGTGGTCTGACCTCCTCTCTCCCCCCCCAACAGGAACAGTCTTGATCTCGCTCTCTCTCGACCAGTCACAGCTCTCGATAATGAACGCTTCACGGTACAGTCCCTTATAGCGAAGTTTGCCTGCCCTGCTGTGCTGGTATGTCAAAGAATCTTCTTGACATCCATTGTACACTTTTCATATATACACTTTTACAAATATACTTTTTTTTTTCTTTTTTTCTAGGTGGCATTTTTTACTGTGAACACAATCCGCTATTTTTGTGGCACTCCAGGTCTAACACCAGGGCAATTCAACTTTTTTCAGCTGCAGGTAAAACTCCTGTTCTAAGGTAGTCCTAGATGAGATTAAAGCACTAGGCTTCTCCATTATGGTAGTGTGTGTTGGTGTGTTGATGGTGGTTGTTCTCTCTTCATATGGTACGTAGATGATGGGAGTGCTGCCCATTCTACCTCTGCTGTTTCCTGTCATGTGGGTCCTGGTCATCGCTTATGGAGAGGCACGAGTATTAGCAGAATTCAGCCGCAACTCTCCAACAGGCCTGGTGAGCTCATGTCATAGCTGTAATTCGCTAACGCCTTGATTTGAACACCTTAAAGCCTCTGTCAGCATGGCTACAACATTCTCTGTGGTACAAAGAACGTAGCTATGATACTGTCACTTAATAAGCGTTAACCAAGAGTACATTTATATACAGCTGTGTGGCTGTCGGAGATAAATTATATCTGCCACACTGTATGGCCAAAAGTATGTTGACACCTGAATATCACACCCATATATGGTTCTTCGCCAAACTTTTGCCACAAAGTTGTATGCACACAATTGCATTGAATGCCGTTGTAGCATGAAGATTTCCCTTCACTGGAACTAAGAGGCCCAAACCTGTTCCAGCATGATGGTGTCCCTGTGTACAAAGTGAGGTCCATGAAGACATGGTTTGCTAAAACTCGAGACCTCAACCGCATGAAAATCTCTGGGATGAGATGAAATGCCAGCTGCATCCCAGGCTTCCTCACCTGACATCAGTGCCTGACCGCACTCATTCACTTATTTCTAGCTGAATGAACACAAATCCCCAGATGTGTTCCCAAACCTAACGGAAAGCCTTCCCACAAGAGTAGAGGTTATTATAACAGAAAAAACGGAGATTAAATCTGGAATGGGATTTTCAACAAGCACATATGGGTGTAATTGTCAGGTGTCCACAAACTTTTGCCATAAAGTGTATGATAATGATGCATAATGATTGACAGTGGCATCTCCCCAGTAACATAAACAACCCGGCAGGAGTCCCGGTGCTTAAAAGTGGGCAGGAAACACAGAGCTTCCACAAAACCCATGTTTTTATAGACATGAGTCAAATAATATCACCGTATTTTGTGCCTAATTTTAAGGGTGTTGCTTCTAGCTACACCAATCAACATAGCATCATATTGCAACGGTGCGGTTAGGGCACAGTTAGGGCTTTAGATGTAAAAGGAAGTTTGCTGTTCTTAAATCTAACAGCATGGCATTTACAGCAGGTACAGCGTAAATAGTTCCAGGCATGCCTTTTACAAACAGATACATCATGGGCAGCTGTTGAAGATGTTCTTTGTAGTCATATGACTCTCTCACTTTAATGGAAAAAAAAGAATATCACCTGTAATCTTCTGTGCAAAAAATATTGTACGTAAAAATACTAGCTTCATATAGTTTTGCTCATGAGGGGAAAAATATTGAGTGGTTTAAAAAAAAAAAAAAAAGGAACTTCACTTCCTGTATCTATGGTGAAGAATGACCAGCATATTGCTAAATTTCATTTGTACATGGACTACCTGACATCATCTACCCACAGTGGAGTCCTGCCTAGGTTAAACCAGGCACACACAAACAGCAGTGTGGGGGGGAAAGAAAATAAAAAATCTCTCTGCAGCGCTGTTCTTTTTCTAACAGTCAGCAGTAGCTTGGCCACAGAAACCACAGCTAATAATAAGAAGCTGATTATGAAAGTAAGTTGACAGCGGCTTAAACACTTTCTCCTCTTAAAGCTCTCGTTCCAGCTCCTCTTTAACACAGCCCCTGTATACGATGTATGCGGCATGTATATTAACCATGCTAGATGTAAGTTGATGAGTTCAGCTTAGGTGAGCACTAGGAAGGCTTAGTGTGTTCCTTGAGAGCAAAGGTGAGCGACTAGAGACGCTGGCGCCTCCAGACAGGATTTAATCCACCTCTTCTCTCGTCCCAGCTGGCTAAGTTCTCTGAGGACACTCTAAGCAGCTACACGGAAGTGATGTCCTCCCAGGTACATCCTCTGTATTCCTCATTTTTCCCTTCTCCTTTCGTTGCCCCACTCTGGATAAACCCACCATCACCACCACCACCAGCATCATATATTATTTTTACTCAGCCATTGCTTATGTATTTACACAGAAATATTGGGTTACCATATTTTCTGGACTATAAGTCACCTGGCCCCTAACTAGATGCTTTGACTTGATTAGAAGTAGGGGAAACACTGACTATATTTACATGGACAACAATGATCTAATTATTGACCTTATTCTGAATAAGACAATATTGTGATTAAGGTGTTTATATGAGTCGCTTTTAGAATGTTCCTTTCATGTTCCCGTTTTACATGTTATAGAACATAGTTCGATTAACGGCACACGTCATTGTGGACAGTTCGTCTTCATTATGGTACCGTATACAGTTTTGGGTGTTTTTATTTTAAATTTCACGAAAGCTTCAAGTGCAGTGATTTATTTGTCATGCCATACGTGCAAATAGACGACTGCTTGAAGCCGTGGGCTGCGTCCCGAACCGCATACTTACCTACTATATAGTAGCTGACATACATGTATTTCACCTACTATGTAGTAGGTAAGTAAGCGGTTTCGGACACAGCCGTGCTCTCTTGTTTTCCATAAAACAGTTGAGCACTGCCGTGTGTGTATGTGTCCTGTCGCACAATGCGGTGAAAATTCCTACACAGCATTAATAGTGTGATTAAGATGTTTACATGTCTGTAATGCGTGTCGATAATGCAACTAAAACAGGAATACTCCACATGTCTTAACTCGATTTGTGTTTACTTCGAGTATGACATTAGTCAGATTAAGTTAATCAGAAATTGCTGTTTATATGGTAGTTTCTTAATCAGAGTATCATCTTAATCGGGTTAATATTGGATTATTGTTGTCCATGTAAATGTACTGATCGATCTAATTACAAAATCTACCCAAGAAAACTAGATGTCAGGCTGTTGTCAACAGTGATCTTTCAGACGAAAGCTACCTCTAAAGTGATTTCCATTGAAGGCCTCAGCTCAGGAAACAATATAGCGCTGCACTATGGCAGCACTAACAGGACAAAAAATAAACTGCACTACACCAGTAGTAAAGCAAAACATCATGCAAAATAAAAATGCCTGTTCATTAGTACTACATGTACAGAGAAGCGACATACTGTGTATTCACTTTGTTCCTCCAAGCAGAATGTTACAGGGTTTGTCTTAAGTTTCAGAATGACCTGTTGTCTGGAAAATATGGTAATTTTATACTGGCATTTGTTGCTGTTTTGTTCTCTTGTTCCTTTACGCTTGTGTAATGTTTATCCTTCCATCTTGCTCAACTGATCTTGCCAAACTAAGAGCTAAAGTTTTATAAGGTGTGTTTTGTCGATTTATTTTAGCTTGTAGCTTTGGCACTCATGCAGGTCCTGCACCAGTCACATGCACACTCTGCATGTTTTTGTACTGCTCTCAGTACTGGCTGTACTTCCTGAGATGACAGCATGGGAATGAGCTCTCTGTCATCACATTACCTTGAGTTGATGTAAATTCATGTGATTCTTCGCATGAAGCTTTGTCAATCCGAAAGGTTCTGGTGATGGTATAGGTGCATGAATAGATAGATGAACTTGCAAGACAGTAGTGTCTTGTTTGGGATCTTCAGTTCATTCTTTCATGTCTGCAGTTGTTCACTTTGCATGAAACACGCAAGTGCTGTGGACAGAAGTCTTACGTATACATCGGTTAGGTACGCTGGGAGTATTTTTGTACAACCCCAATTCCGAAAAAGTTGGGACAGTATGGAAAATGCAAAAAAAAAAAAAAAAAAGAGAGAGAGTCATTTGAAAATTCAGTTCACCCTGTACTATATTGAAAACACATTATTTGTTTTACTTTGTGAATTTCATTTATTTTTGAAAATTTACACTCATTTCATATCTGATGACTGCAACACACTCTAAAAAATCTGGGACAGTCGACTGTTTACCACTGTGTAACATCACCTGTTCTTTTAATAACACTTATTAAATGTTTGGGTACTGAGTGAAGACACCAGTTGGTTAAGTGTAGCAAGTGGAATTCATCCATTATACATTTCATCAGCTGCGCAACTGTACAGGGCCTTCGCTGCCTTATTTTGCACTTCATAATGCACTACACATTGTCAGTCGGAGACAGGTCAGGACTGCAGACAGGCCATGCTCGCACCCACACTCTCTGCTTACGCAACCATGCACTGGTTTGGTGTTGTCCTGCTCTGGAATGCAGCATATGTTGCTCCAAAATGTGTACATATCTTTCTGCATTAATGGTGCCCTAACAGACATGCAGTTACCCATGCCATGGGCGCTGACACACCCCCATACCGTGACGGATGCTGGCTTTTGGACCTGATGTTGATAACCGCTTGGATGGTCCTTTTCCTCTTTGGCCCGGAGAACACGACGGCTGTTTTGTCCAAAAACTATTTGAAATGTTGACT
>JANDJT010000032.1:8772062-8784836 GCA_024331685.1 Stegophilus panzeri
TCGTGATAAATAATCGAGATCTCAATATTGATCAAAATAATCAGGATTATCATTTTGGCCATAATCGTGCAGCCCTATTCCAGAGTCATAAATTCTTGCACTTTGGGTATCTACAGTAGAATCCAAAAGTCCCGAGAGAGTAATACAGTTTTGTCAGGTGATTAATTTTCAATTTTAATGCTTCTTTGTTCATTGTTCACTAATATGACTAACGTCATAAACGCTGTAGAATTGATAGCTGTAGACTTTTATCCCCTACTGTACATTTTGCTTACATTTCTTTGTCTGTACGCATTTATGTGGATCACCAGCTGTGTATTGTTGGTGATGATCTGTGTGAGGCGGAGGACTTTGTTTGCGACTATCATCTGGAGATGCTGAGTCTGTCCCAGGACCAGCAGAACCCTGTCAGTATTCAGTTTGACGACTCGGGCTGGCAGGGCCACTTGTCCTCTCTGAAGCCGTTGGGACTGAACATCATGCTGAACCTGTGCAACGCTCGGGTCACGCAGCTGCTATGCCGCTTCTCGGACCACCTCTCCAACTTGGCCCTGCAGGAGAGTCATGGTGCTGTGCTCCCTGTGCACGTTCCCTGGGGCCTCTGTGAGCTGTCTCGCCTCATAGGTGAAAACATGTTAGCGTGCACATTTTAAGAATTACAGCACTGTTACAGCTTGAGGAAATCAATTCTAGCACAGCACATACTGTGTGCTCATGGAGTTTAATACATGTATTTTCAAACATATGAACCTCACATAGGTCTTCCTCGAACTAATTCAACATAATCAGTTACACTTTTGGTGAGTCAGCTAAAATTTGAGGCTTAACTGACTCTATTGTGTTATATCCGTATTCATTTGTTGTAACAGTCTATTTGATTGCATGCTGGTTGAGTTTATATTTAGCTTTTAAAAGATGCTAAAAGTTAATTAGTGCTGCCTCTGTTTGACCCGGTACCTGCTGATCTTGTTAAGGTTTTACTCCCGGCGCACGAGAGCTCTTTAATCAGGAGAACCACTTGGCTTTGTACCAGCTGCCTAACGGAGACAAGGCCAGTGAGTCGTGCACGCGCCGCGTTCACCAGGTCACCAAACGCCAGCCACCTATTAGTCATCTGATCAGCCTGCTAGTGCGAGACAGCACAACCAGTGAGGATGCTTCAGCCTCTCTCTGCCTTTTTCCTGTTTTCTCAGGAAATGTTGCTTTGTTCATGTCACCGATCGTTTGATTTCTTCTCAGACAATGTACAGATGCTCTCCCACGGCTCGGCTGACCTCATCCTGGAGGCCTGCACCGACTTCTGGGACGGAACAGACATCTACCCGCTCTCTGGCTCTGACAGGTCTCACTCACTCGCTCACTCACTCACTCACTCACTCACTTACTCACTCACTCACTCACTCGATCTGTGCTCTTGGCTATTTGAAATTGTCTCATACAGATTGGTGACAATTATTTTTCTTT
The DNA here is from genome assembly GCA_024331685.1 of Stegophilus panzeri. Classification (NCBI taxonomy): domain Eukaryota; kingdom Metazoa; phylum Chordata; class Actinopteri; order Siluriformes; family Trichomycteridae; genus Stegophilus; species Stegophilus panzeri. Next base: position 8,773,527 of record JANDJT010000032.1, read on the forward strand.
CTTCACAGGAAGAAGGTTCTGGATTTCTACCAGCGTGCGTGCCTGTCTGGTTACTGCTCTGCATTTGCATATAAGCCCATGCAGGTGGCGCTGTCAAGTCAGCTAAACGGGAAGTGTGTAGAGCTGGCGCCCGGCCCAGCACTCTTCTCCGGAGTGGAGCTGCCCGGCACCACGCCCATCAAACACAGCGGCCGCCGCAACAGCTGGAGCTCAGATGGTGAGAGAGACAGAGAAGTAGGCTGAGGCAGTTTTTCATCTCTCTTAGGGCTGGCCAGTACATAAATAACATGTACATGTTTGGACATTTGAAATATATTTTTGTGTATCTTTTTTTGTATTTTGTGTATATTTTACATTTTATTTTTCTCTCTTTTCATGAAGTACTTACATGTTTTTCTTAATATTGAATACAAAACTCTGAACTTCGAGATTGATAATATGGCTCCAGTAAACATCATTACGCATGTAGCACTAGGATATATAACAGTATTATGATGAATATATATATATATATATATATCACCCCCCCCCAACTCCTTTATGCTTTTACATGAATGGTTGCAAGCTACAAGTTTCAAAGTTGCATTATAAGGTATGTTATTTCAATGTTTAAAAAAAAAAAAACAACAACAACAAAAAAACGAGTATACGTTAAATAATTGCATTATTCTACTCAGCAGTCTAACTGCTGTTTGCAAACTAAATTGCAAACTAAATAAAACCTTCAAATTATCAGTTAGACTAATAAAGGCAAGGAAGACAATTTTTTGAACATCAGTCTCAAACTTGTTTCCATATAATCATCTTCATTTACTATAGAAGTGTATCTCTGTGTGTGTTTCAGAGGGTATAGGAGAGGGCTTGGAGAAGGAGGACTGTGTTCAGGCCCTGAGCGGGCAGATTTTCATGGGCATGGTGTCGTCACAGTTCCAGGCCCGCTTGGACACGGTGCGGCTCATTGAGAACCTGGTGGGAGCCTGCATCCGATTCGTCTACTTCTCCAGGGAGGATGAGCTGCGCAGCAAGGTACTGTCATATATGGAAATGAACAATGTGCACCCTCTCTTGGCAAAATGCATACGGTTTGCGCTCGTTATAAGCGTTATTATACACTACCGGTCAAAATTTTAGAGACACTCATTCTTTATTTTTATTTATTTTTCCACATTTTAGAATAATAATAAAGTCATCAAAACTCTTGAATAACACAACTGGAACTATGGGAATTATGTTGTGATAAAAAATCCAAAATAAATCAAAATGATTTAAAATTTTAGCATCTTGAAAGTAGACAGCCTTTTTGTCTAGAGTTTCCAGAAATGTATTCTTGGCATTTTCTCAACCGATTTCTTGAGGAATCTCCCTGAGGTGCTTTTTAAACAGTATTAAAGGAGTTTCCACCTACACTGGACACCTATTGGCTGCTTTTCGGAATATTTCAATCCGAGTTGTCCGTTTAAAAAAATATATATTTTTGTGTAAATAAAATGTTAGTTTTCTAATGAAAGATATGAATATGTTGGCACAATTATATTTTTGTCTACAACACTGATTTCAATCATTTAGTCATACACCTTCAGATCAAAAGGTTTTTAAGATCATGAGAAACATTTCAGTCGAGTGTCTCCAAACTTTTGACCGGTAGTGTATGTAGGTAACTAAAACGAAGACTACAGGCTCCCGAGTGGTTCGAGTTTGAATCCCGGATATGTCACATCAGCATCTTTTGAAAAGTTATGGTGACTTCGTTAGTCTTCTAGGAAGCACTTTCATTCTCCCATCTTGGTGGCTTTTGTCCTAGGGGTGAGCTAGCTAGTGAGTGGGAATTCAAACAAGCAAATAAATAAAAGAATAGTATAACAGAAAAATGAAATAAAAGAATAGAATAATAAAAAAACCTAACAAAACCATAGTGTATAAAACTAAACAGAATTTATATAACATAAATAATTTATTAACGTTTTTATACATACATGCGTGCATGTGTGTGTGTGTAGGTGTTTGCAGAGAAGATGGGTTTGGAAACAGGCTGGAACTGTCACATTTCTCTGACCCCTAATGGAGATGGCCATGGTGATGGAGCTCCCTCTAGCCCTAGCCAGGCAGGCTCTCTTCATGATGATCTACTGCCAGGTCTGTGCAGAATGTGTGTAGTAGTTGAAGTACTGAACATCTGTCTGGATCAATTTAAATGGTTTCAACTACTATTTAACTGGAGAGATGGATCTGCAGTGTGTCCGTGAGCTGGGGATCAGATTTGAATCCGTTGTCTGTCTGAACAGATTCCCGGGATGATGCCGAGGGCCCGTTACTCGCCGAGGACGAAGGCCAGTCGGATCTTGCCAGCTTCCAGGCTACAGAGAGCGACGTGCCCAGCTTCCTCGCTGATGGCAATCGAGTATGCGGTTTCTTTCTCACTGGAGTGCTTTTTAGTGACTGAATTTATCCAGCTCAGAGAATTAAACATTGCTCTTTTTTTTCCCCTCTCTCTTTTGTAGGCCAAGCTGCCCCGTGGCATCCATCAGGTCCGCCCTCACCTGAAGAACATTGACAATGTGCCACTGCTCGTGCCCCTTTTCACCGACTGCACTCCTGAAAGTGAGTCTCTCTCTTCCAGCATTACTTTATTGTTTATCACAATAGAAAAATATCTAGCATTTTCCCTTCTAGAGTTAACTGGGTTCATTTTAGAGACTTGACTGTAGAATTTATTATTCTAATTGGTAGGTATATGCTAAAAGTATTCACATTTAAACAGAAGTTGTAAGATTTACGTTTGGTTTTTTTTTTTTTGGTTTGGTTTGGTTGCCTGTGTGTGCATTACAGCCATGTGTGAGATGATGAAGATTATGCAGGAGAACAGAGAGGTGACATGCTGTTTGGGGAGCTCAGCTAATTTCCGTAACAGCTGCCTGTTTATACAGAGTGACCTCAGGTGAGGCGACATGTTTTCTTTTCTTTTTTTTTCTTTTTTAATAATGTGCAACATGGTGTGTTATATGCTGTGTGTTTCTGTGCATGTTTGACTGCAGTATCTCTCTGGACCCGCTGTACCCATCTCGGTGCTCATGGGAGACATTTGGCTATGCTTCCGGCAGTGTTGTGAACGAGGAGATGGAGGAACTGACCCCACTGCGGCTTAGTGCACGTCTCAACAGCCTCAGCTGCTCTGTCTCCTTACACCAGGGCGAAAGCTTCAGCCTGGTCAGGCTTATAGAGCAGGTAACACACACTCACTTTAGCTGCATATAAATAAACTTTTCACGAAGGAGCCATGACTATCGGTGTCAAGTCAACTTTGCGAGCTCATTTATACACACACGTAGTATTTAAAACCATCCAAGAACATGGATTTTTGCACATGGAGGGGTAGGGGGGGTCTGCATACACATAGATTTAAGTCATTTCAAGAATTTGAAAATAAATCTTGGATGCCATTGAAGATGACATGTTAATAAGAAACGTTCAAATGCAATTTGTTCGGGCTGGATATTTGTTTTAAATACCACGTGATCACAGAACACACGTATGGGATACACATGCAGGGTCACGCTGATGTACAGGCGTTTTATCTTTTACACGATATTCTTCAAATGAGCTTCATCTCTGCGATAGAACAGCAGTAGTCTGGTCAAGTCTAGTCAGTAGTTGCATTCCAGCAATTTTGTATTCAAGAAGCAATAAAAAGGAAAAGCATTGAAGCAACAGAAACGCTGTTCTTTTTTTTTTCCCCACAGGTTGTGTAATTTAAATAAAGGTATATTGGACCATTGAGAGTGGAGTGGTGTTGGAGTCACAGAGCACGGATACATACAGGTGCATCTTAAAAAATCGTGAAAAAGTTAATTTTTTCCCGTAATTTAATTAAAATAGAGGAACTTTCATATATTCTAGTTAATATATTCATTATACATAAAGTGAAATATTTCAAGCCTATTTTTGTTACAGCTCATGGAATCAAAAATCCAGTATTCTAATTTCTTTTAGATTATTTTTTTTTCCACAATATTCAAATGTTTTGAGATGCACCTGTATACAGTCCCCTCTGAAAGTATTGGAACAGCAAGGCCAGTTCTGTTGTTTTGAACTATACATTGAAGACATTTGGGTTTGCATTAAAAAGATGAATATGAGATGATGGGATGATGAATTTCAGCTTTCATTTCCTGATATTTACATCTAGATGTGTTAAATGACTTAAAACATGACACATTTGGTGAGCAGACTGGTGAGCAACAGATCGTCTTAAATAACACTTAATATTTGGTTGCATATCCCTTGCTTGCAATAACTGCATCAAGCCAGTGACCCGCTGACGTCACCAAACAGTTGCATCAGTCACATGTTCCAGTATTTTTGATCACTTGAAAAAGTGGGTGGGTGCTATCCATGTTCTAAGTTGTTCTAAGCTGAAATTCTGATCCATCGTCTCATATTCTCATAATCTTTATGATCTCAAATCCAAAAGTCTTCAACGTATTGTGAAAATAATAGCCTTGCTGTTCCGATACGTTCAGAGGGGACTGTATATCCTTATTCTAGCTCACTGCAGCCCAACACTGCAATGCAATAATGTGTATTGTTTGTGTGAGAACGGAGCACCTAACATGAAATCAACAATGTGAAATGAGAACTAAGTAGAGGTTGTGTATGCTTGCATGTTCTGTGTGTAGGCCAGGCACACCACATACGGCATTCGCAAGTGCTTCCTCTTCCTGCTGCAGTGCCAGCTCACGCTGGTCCTCATTCAGGTAACCACAGCTGGCACATTTGCTGACTATGGGACCATAGATTAAATCTGCAACATTCATATTTCTATTTTACACAAACAATTTAGTTTTTTGTTGTTGTTTTTTGTTTTTTTTGTTTGGTGCTAGTTCTTGGCTTGTCTTACTCAGCTTCCACCTCCATTAAACATAACAGACATTCTTTGGCTTTCCTGCTTCTGTTATCCACTGCTGAGGTGAGAAAGAAAACAGACTTTTTGTTTGGTGATACCTTGTTACCACATGGCAGCTAATGTTTTTCACACGTATGTGCATGTGACTGTCAGCGTGTCCTTCTTGGGGAAGCCACCAGACGGCTCCGTGATGACAGTGGCTACTGGGAAAAATCTAGACGACATCCCTCGTAAGGTTGGTCATGTCTCATGACGAGGAGAACGAGCACTGCGATTCTGTCCGGTTACATTAACCCTTATTCCTTCATTTACAAATGTATGTAAATTAGTCTCAGAATTAGCATCAAGTGAGAGTACAAGTTGTTCTTTCATATTATGTCTGTATGACACACTAAGGAGAATATAACTTCACTATAACTTCATTTAGGGATGAATATTAAAACTACTGATGAACTTGTGTGTTAATTTAAACTCTTATTCATATTCAACTTTGATCGATAAAGGCCAGTGTGTATTTTATTCTCTCCACAGACCCAGCAGTACTTCCTGGGTTGGTTCCTGCTCAAGTTTGGTCTGACAGTGTGTGTTTACCTGCTGGGATTTGGATTCTCCCTGCAGACAGTGTTTGCTAAAAATGCTAATGACAGCATTGTTAACAGTACCCATATCTTTACTGCTAGGTACACACACCAAACACTATAGATTACCATGGTTAAGAGTGCTTTTATCATTGATTAACAGGTTAATCGTGTCTTTATTTCTGATTGCAGCTCATCTGAAAAATGGTTTCATGAATTATCGAATGGTCTGCTGCTCATCCAGAAAGTCATGGCAGGCTTCCTGGCTCTGCATACTGGTAAGACCGGCTTACAGTGACTGCTTATTATGAGTAAAGTGAACCATCACTCAATATGTTTACATGGACATCAATAATCCGATATAAACCAGATTAAGACAATACTCTGATTAAGAAACTAGCATGTAAACAGCAATTATTGATGACCTTAATCCGACTAAAATCATACTTGTAGTAAACACAAATCGAATTAAGACGTGGAGTGTTCCTGTTTTAGTCGCATTATCGACGTGAATTACAGACGTGCACACCTTAATCACACTATTAACGTCGTGTGGGAGTTTTCACCGCATTGTGCGACAGGACATGATCACACACGGCAGTGCTCAACCGTTTGACGGCAAACAAGAGAGCACGGCTGCGTCCGAAACCGCGTACTTACCTACTATATAGTTGGTGAAATACTTGTACTTCGGCTTGTGTATAGTAGGTAAGTATGCGGTTTGGGACGCAGCCCACGGCTTCAAGCAGTCGTCTGTTTGCACGTATAGCATGACAAATAATTAACTGCACTCGAAGCTTTCGTAAAATTAAAAATGAAACACCCAAAACTGTATACGGTACCATAATGAAGACGAACTGTATGTTGATACGTGAAATTCTGGAGGGAACGTCAAACGGCGTGGCGTGGGCACGTAATGACGTGTGCTTTTAGTCGCTCTATGTTCTATAACATGTAAAATGGGAACATGAAAGGAATATTCTAAAAGCAACTCATGTAAACACCTTAATCAGAATATTATCTTATTTAGAATAAGGTCAGTAATTAGATTATTGCTGTCCATGTAAACGTAGTAACTGATTAATGCAATGTCATGGACTTGTGATAGTATGATGATCTATTTAAGTGATATTACCATCTCTCTCTCTCTCGCTCTCTCTCTCTCTCGCTCTCTCTTTCAGTGGTTATTTCTTTTAGCTATGTGCACCGTTCTGAGCCACTCTGGAGGAAGAATCCTTTCAGCAACACATGGTGGTGTCTCACCGTGCCTCTTGTGTGAGTGTCTGTGTTTCACATCGCATGCGAATGTGGAGGAGAGGGGTGGGAGGGTTGGGGTGTGTGTTGTAGGTGACTCGTGTAGAGGGGTGGTTCAGAGGAAGTCATGTGGTTTTACATTTCACTCTTTGATCCCTGTAGCTGCTTCCATATTTGGAGTTGTTGACAAGTGAAAGGTTGCAGCCTCCTTACATGTAATAGACGAATAAATCCACAGATTGAGGTGTGGCTGCTGATAAAAAAATATCATTAGCATCTTGACATGATCAACAGATCACTTCTTTCTACTTTATGTCGGAATGTATTTACTGTAATACTGCCAAAGATAGCATGATAACATGGTTCATGAAGACATGGTACATTTTAATACCACTATTTTCTGGTGCCATTAACACATTTTCTATGTTGTATCATTTGAACCATCGACAGTTGTCTCAAGGCTAGTTGCTTGCTACTTGCTATGATTGAAAAATAGGTTGCAACCAGGTTTTTTTTTTCTTTGTTCTTTTTTATAGACTACTGGACTTCATTAATGCATAGTAACCAAAGATAATTATGATCATTGGACAATATAATGGAAAGACTGTATGGCATTTAAATGGTGTCTTTGATGATGGAGAATGTGAGGTCAGTAGTGTAATATCAGTGAGTGTGATTGTTAGAGGAGAGTGCAAGCTGCTGTGAATTGCTTGGAGAGACAGATATCCAAGCTTCCATGCATGAGATCATCTCAGTTTGGTGAGTGCTAGACACTGAGACTTTTCACATGGCCACAGTTTGCATCTGCCTGCAGTGTTTTTGATTAACCGAGTTTGTTCTCTTTTTCAAAATATACACAGCATGTTCATTTAAAACACCGTGACTTTGAACAAGATAAAGAAGAAGTTACTAAAGATGAATGAATGAAAGCAGTACATGCGCCATGCATCGCCGTACAAGCACCATATATACTCTCATGTTAATGAGTGTGTTCCACAAGCTTCATATCTGACCCCCAACAAGAAAGTAAAAAAAAAACTCATACTCCTGTGACACTTTTTGTTGGGTTCCTCAGGCTGGCCCTTGAACTTGACCCTTACTCTTGTTACAAATTTGACTTCTTCACACTTAAATTTGATTTAATTTATAAAAAAAATTTTATTCTTAGTAACCATGACCAATTACCTTATTATTGGCTAGTCACAATTGATTATAATAATCATTTGATCGCCTTAGTTTACAATTCCGAAATTTTGGTTTTTACCCATTAAATGTAGGCTTGTATAACAGTGGTATCAGTTAGGTGAGTGACACATCTACTGAAGGGAGGAAAAAAAAGAAACTGAAAGAAGCTGTGAAACAAGCCTGGAAAAGCATCACAAAAGAAAAAGGCAACAGTTTGGTGATGTCAGTAAGTCGCCAGCTTTATGCAGTTATTGTAAGCAAGGGATATGCAACCAAATATTAAATGTTATTTACTATAACACTATCTGTTCCAATGCTTTTGTTCACCTAAAAATCGGGTGGTCTGACACCGAAGGTAGCGTGCTCGAAGCTGTTGAACACATCTAGACGTAAAATATCAGGAAATGAAAGCTGATATTCTGATCTGTCGTCTCATCATATTCATCTTTTGATCTCAAACCCAAATGTCTTCAGCATATAGCAAAACCAAGAGAATTGGCCTTGCTGTTTTAATACTTTTGCAGGGGACTGTTATGTTAGCGCACCTCTAAATGCTAAACTAAATGCTTGGTTCTACATTTCTCCTCTCTCTCTCTCTCTCTCTCTCTCTTATAGGCTGTTGGGTCAGGTGGTGCAGGCTGTAATAGATTATCATTTATGGCACGACAGAAGTAATAATGGCAAGACAGGTCTGGACTTTACATTAAGCCATGTGCCCATGGAGGTGTGGCTGCTGGGGTCACTGTCCACTGTGCTGGTGGTGCTGATCAACGAGGCTGTCAAACTGCACGAGATCAGGTATGGCCCGATCTGATCGAGAGAAGTCAAAAGTTTTCATTCTGATTGTCAGACTGTTTAATTGAAATATATTCACCTTTTAGAGCACATTAATTGCTTATAATATAAATCTTGTCCTTTTCAGGGTCCGTGTGCGTTACCAGAAGAGGCAGAAGCTCCAGTTTGAGACGAAGCTAGGAATGAACTCTCCTTTCTGAGCTGCTGTAAAACGAGTCTTTTTTTGCTGTAAGATCACTGTTCCCATTGATGAGCAGTGGAGTAAGATGAGGAGTTGTGTTTTTTTGTTTTTTTTTTCCTCAGTGCCTCACTCCTGACACTAATGCACAAACTCTGTGCGTTCCAGCATCGCTTCAAGCCACCAGAATACCAAGACGGCATCTATTCTCCATCACTAGCTTCCACGTTCAAATTTTCTTTACCTCTTATGGTGTGAGTTATGTGTATGCATGCTCCCTGTGGTTTGGCTAGGAGAAAACTGTAGTGTTATGAGTTTAGTACAATTGGTGTACAACTAAAGTTATCTTAAAAATGACAGGATGATTATAGATGGACAATCTCCTTACCTTGTAATGTAATGGTATGCAAGACGAGTGTGGAAGTTTTAATAAGGCACATTATGTGTTGACTCGGATTTTAATGATAAGCTAAAGAACTATAGGACTTAGGAGGATATTTTTCAGTGGTTATAGGTAGCGTTTAGAAAGCAGAAGGAACGTGCTGTTTTGTCTTCATGTACGTTTGTTCACACCAAATACTGAGGAATCTTTTACATACATTTAAATGTCAATGTTTTTGTACATCCTTCCAAATACCTCATGTCTAATGCTTGCCACAGAGATAGTTTTGCACTTACACCAACTCGAGTAAGTTTATTCAAATAAAAAAAGGTGTGCTTATCAAATGACACTATAAGAATGGAACCGCTTTTAACGAATGCTCTGACTTGATATGTGTCAGCCAAAATAAGAGCCAAAATTTTGCTTACTCACACATCCTTTGATCAGATGGATCACTATAGCAAATCAATTCTCTACACTTCTGAACTCTAACCATTTCAAGCGATTCCACATATGACAGATTGTTATAGGTTATACTGGTGTGATTGAGTTTATGGCTGTTCTACCTCTTGCTGATTGCCTCGAAAATATTCTACACCATCAGTGGCTCAGTGGTCAAGGTAAAGGTTGTGAGCTAGTGATCAGAAGATCAAATCTGAGGCTCTCCAGAGAACCACTCCCGGGCTTCTTGAGCAAGGTTCTGAATCCTCAACGGACCATCACGTTGGGTAAATGCATCTGCCAAACAAATAAATGTAAATAGAAATGTTTAAATCGGGGGGGGGAGGGGGGCTTTACTGATCAATATGTGATGATTAATATGGTTTATTTAAACTTACCAGCATTTCTTCTTCCTTAGAGGTGATGTTCTGTTTAAGGCCAAGCAAAACCTCGCTGTGGCTTTAATGCAGTATGGCCACTAAAACATTGCTTCAGTTTGCCTGCATCACTTTCTTCCACTTTCTCGCCCATTTTGCCGACTTCTAATCTTCCATGTACTTCTCCTCTCACTGAACACCATATAGAGTAGTTGGAGCTCTTCATGCCTTTTAGCTCTTTTTCATATCTATTAAGCTACCTTTAGTATAGATGTGTTGTAAGTACTTATTCCTTATGCTTATACATGACTCCATCCTACTAGTCTTAACCAGCCTTTACTTAATAGTCCCTGCATCTGATGCACTTATTTATTTATTTATTTTACGGCACACGTCTGTATTTTTTATGGATAGTGCATTATATTTAAGAAGGCCTTTTCCCACACAGTTGCTGTGTCTGAATATGTGCAGAACATCATGACTTGTGTCTTTACTGTACTCTTTTCATCATGTAGGCAGATCTTCACGTTTATACACAGAATGTATTCAAACAGTGTTGGTCCTCCTGCTACGTTTCCACCTCAGGGCGGTTTGAAACATCTGTATAAGCATCTGTGGATCAGACAGGGCAGTGATATGAAACAGGCGTTAACTGAGTGAGAGTCTAACTGCTGCTTTAGTGCTGGTATAGAAATGATAGAAGGTGACATGTTGAGGTAATCAGCAGAGAAGTTTGTATTTTTTGTTTGTTTGTTTTAATGCACTGATCAGTTCTGTGTATTGTTCTGTTTTCAGCTTGTGTAATGGAGCATGATTGCACAACTTTTTTGTATAGTTCTGGAATATTTTTGAATGTACGAAATGATTAAATATGTGTACATGTAATTTTTGTTGACATATATGCATGACTTAAGACATTCACGAATGCAATGGTTAAACTTTCGAGAATGTTGGATCTTGCATGCACTGCAGATGTTGCTGGGGCTTCCATCATTCATATCAGCCTTAGCCAGCCCTTTGGAAACATGCCCAGTCTCTCTACTGTACAAATAATTGTGCAAATAATAAGAACAATAAAAAATAATCCTGCATTGGTTGGTGCCAGCTACTCATGAAAAGATTGCTATTTGTGAATGTTCACAAAGTTTATACATTTTTAAGATATTTTAAAGATGTTATTGATTTGTATTTTTTTGCCAATTGATTTGTGATCTTTTAAT
>JANDJT010000032.1:8784881-8799700 GCA_024331685.1 Stegophilus panzeri
AATGGTATTATGTTTTGTATTAAATATAAAATATGAAAGTGATGATCTTCTGTGAATATTTTTTAAATAATGTGACATATTTTGATTTAATACATTTTTATAAAAGTTGCTGTATTTTAGATATTATTTAGTTATGAGTTTAATTGGTACCTTGAATTTGATGTATTCAAACCACAATAACTTAGTCTAATATGGTTTCAGAATAAATAAATAAACAACTAATGACTGCTATAAGCAAACATCATACATACAAAGTTTGAATACTGATTTATATCAATATTAGTATTGAGGTGATAAAACATTTCTCGTCTCAGCTTTGCATCGCTAGCGGTGTGCCAATACTTCTCAGCCTCCAGTTGGGGGCGTGGTCACGTTGTAGGCTCGGCTCGTGATTGGTTACCGAGGTTTGACCTGCCAAATCTCAGCCAATCGGCTGTGTGTAATTCCGGGCTGTGCTACAGACCTGCAGTAGTTAGCAAGCAAGACATTTCTTTGACTCATGCTCAGAAGGTTAACAGCGTTTGCTAAACCGTGAAAGATTGCGTTTCTCATCTCCGGTCACATTTGAAAGGTAATTATAGTGTATTTGTTAAGTTTTTGCATTTTGCTTGCTCTTTAAGTTCAGCATATAGTTTTAAAATCGGCCAGGGTGTGAAGGTGACTAGCGCGCGTGCATGTGTGTGTGTGTGTGTGTCTGCCTGCTGCTGCTGTTTCTGTTTCTTCATGCTTCATATTCGCCACGTGCATTATATTTGTATACAATCGTTATCCATCTCTTTATTTTGGATAACTAACACTGCATTAGCTTTCTCTGATCTCCACACTGTGTACAGTATAACCAGTTCACTAGAAGGACGCCGTCCCTGCTGAAAACAAACAAACAAACAAACAATAGAAACAATCATAGAATTTGTAATGGTTTTAATTTTTATAATGGGAATTATAGTATTGGTTTTAATGGAAACTGTAAGGGTCCCAGTGGGTTTCTACTGGTAATTTGTTGCCTTTATGTACAAATCTACAGTATCCAGGTGAGATGATCCACTAAAGCAAGATTGAGTCTTGAACGTAAATTGTTTTTGGGAAGTGCAGATCTTTAGGGACTCAATGTGGGAACATGGGCAGAAGGTGAGTGGCAGCAGGAATGCACATAGAGCTCCAGAGAGAGACAGGGCAAGAGAGAGGGAGTAGATTATTTAACGGGTGTACATTGAAAACTGGTGCTGTTCCTGGTGTAGTAGAATTCCTTCTTTGTGTCGATTATGACTTCACTCCAAGATGTGATTTATGAGCTTTTAGTCTTTACTGAAGTGATGGTGAGATTAAGAGGATTCTGTGGCTACAGTTCTGCATGTTTCTTTTCCAGTAAGAACCATTTTGCCTGGTGGGCATACTCTGTATTGCAAAATGGTATATCTTGCCTTACTAGTAGTACACTGAAGTGTGGTTTTAACTCCATACCTCCATGCTCCTTACCAGCCCATTAGTTCACACCCCATGGCCTTGTGCAGGTCTGGCAGGAACATAGAGGCTGCTAATGGGAATGTTTGAGAGGGGGTGCCAACAACAAAACTGGTGCCATGAGAAGTGGAGTAGTCCACTCTTAGTCCTCTTGAGCTGCTTTACTGCATACTTGTGATTTTCAGGAGCTTATCTAATATCGCAGAACCTCTATTTATTAAATGCGGTGTTTGTGAGAAAAGGCCATTTTTCTCACAAAGGTTGCATTAAGGTACAAACCAATAGCCAGTGTGCTTGTACTCGAGATTTTCATAAATGCTCAAATGTAATGCAAGCTCTGTTGTTCATCTGAATTCTTTGTTCAACTTGAGATGTCTTTAGATAAAAGGTGTGGGTGCACTAGGGGGGAAAATACAACTGCATTTCATTTCCAAAAAAAAAAAAAAAGAGAGCGAGACACTTAGTGTCATAGTGTTAGGTCCAATTTTGCCCATAATGTGGATTTAGTTTGTATGCACTTCCTTGTTTAGAAGAGCCAATCCATGGTTCAGAGCATCGGGATCGGTTCTTAACAGAAATTCCAGTACACACAGATCAATAACACTGTATCCTATACCGTGTCTCTCCTGTGTCAGGTTCAGTCCAGTGCTTGGCTCAGCACAGCTAAATGGCAGCGGTACAGGAGGGTCCGTGGAAATGCCTGAGCACAGGGAAGAAGGTGGTGCTGGCTGCAGGCCTTTCTGTAGGGGCCACAGTGGGCTACATCTTGTACCGTCATATTTGGAGCAGCAGTGGTGAGAGATGTTTACCTGCTGTGATGACTCTAGTTTAATGTAGTGATCTGTTATTTTGGGGTTATAATTGTAAAACTCTTTCAAGGTTCATTTCATTAATTGTTTTTTGTTGGGGTTTTTTTTTGGGTCACTGTTCTGTTTGTATTATGGCTTATAGCTAGCTCCAGAATTATTGGCACGCTTGGTAAAGATGGGTTAAAAAAAAAAAATGAATCCCCCAGGTTCACATTACATGCGCCATAGCCTGAAGATTGACATCTCTAGTCTACATAATTGGCATTAGTTATTATACCCTTTAGCACTGGCTAGGCAGCTCTGACTAGTTTGATTTTTATCATTGGATAAGATAAGTCATTGTAAAGATATTATCCAACTGCAATTTTCTCTTTTTTTATTTTATTTATTTTTTGCTCTGTAGCTCAACAGCAAAAGACGGAACAGTCCAGGTTTTCTGTGCCTCTCGACGTGTACAGATCTATTGCAAGGCACCAGAGCACCTTTCTGGATCTAGTGAGTTTTTCTTTTCCTGATTTATTGTGTTTCTGTATTTATTTTGCAACTCTGAGTGCCTGATTATTAAAAATCAAATTGTTTATAATATAGGAACATTTTCTTAGCTTGCTGTTCTGACCTTTCACCTAAACTGTACCAGATTGACATTGAATTGGTTACAAATGGCTGCAAAGGTTGAAATGTTTGTTTATTTGTTTTTGTTTGTTTAGGTAAGTCAGAAGTCAGGAGCTAAGGTAAACGTGCTGCCGAATTCAGGGGATCAGAGCGCTGTGTGCTTCTTGCTCCAGGGCACAATGCAGCAGAACCTCTTGGCAAAATGTGCTCTGGAGAAACTGGCCAATGAAAGCGAGCTCATCAGTGATGTGTTAGAGGTGCCACAGACTGCCTTCGGACGAGTCATAGGTCCTGCACTAAACTTGACTTCTTAACATTTCTTGATTTCAAAATTGTTATTCTGCCTCATTTGTTTCAGAAAAAAAAAGTCAGTAACTAATAAGAGAGCATTTGGTGTGATAGGTCGTGGAGGCGAGACGCTGAAGTTAATTAGCCGTACATCAGGAGCTCGGGTGAACTGCCCACGTGAACGAGGTCGCAGCTTAGAGGAAAAGGGCAAGATTACGATCACGGGGACACGTCAAGAAGTACTACGTGCTAAGGTGAGGCGGTTGTATATGTTGTGAGGTTGTGAGGCGGTTGTATGCTCAATATAAGGTCTAAAGTAGCAAAACCAAAACAGGGATGTTTCCCTCAGTGACTGAAAAATTGGGCTCGGGAAAATGTACAACTTCAACAGCAAATAGTTTAGCATAACCCTCTATCCACCACATATATACAATTACCACAGATTCAAATTTCTGTATTTTTCCTTGTATTAAAAAAAAAGAACAGAAAATCTGTTTACTCCAAACAATCCTACAAGGCAAGTCTAAGAGCAACTGCTGAAGTCTTATCAATAAATAGTTTACAATAATTGACCATAAAACAAGAATTTAAAAAAATACACCGGTTATAGTTGATCAGTTATTATGAGACAGACATTAGAGAAATTCATATCAATGCTGCTCTTATGTAGTTTTATTTAACGTTCCATGACTGGAGCAACTTTCCATAATGGAGCTGCAGCTGCAGTTTTGAGTAAACAGTTTGTCAGTTTTTTTTTTTCCTCAGGACAGAGAAACCTGTCAGTCCTTGTTTGTGGTAATCACACATACTACAAATGCTGTAGAGATTCGGCTGAAAATGGTGAATTAATCCTTTACGTTTATATTTTTGGCATTTGGAAGACGCCCTTATCCAGAGCGATATACATTTTGTTTAATTTTTACAACTGAGCAGTTGAGAGTTAAGGTCCTTGATCAAGGGCAGTGCTGGGATTTTCTCGTGATCTTCAGATCAGTATTCCAACGTCTTAACCACTGAAACCACTAATTAATTTTAGGAACTCTGTTTCACTGCTTTTTTTTTTTTTTTTTTGGGTTTTGTTTTCTTTCAGGACTTGATCATGGAGAAGGTGATGGAGAACGAGACGGTACGAAAACGGATCAGCCAGTCGTCTTCTCTTCGCCAGAAAAGGAAAGCCCTAGAACTGGAGCCAGTCCACAAACCTCAGGGCCCAGAAACTGTTCTCATCGAGAACATGAATGGAGATGATCTGCTCTCTCCACTGACTGAAGTGGGACTCATTCAGGCCAGTGGCTCTAATGGGTTTGCCAATAGCGGGGACCACACGACGGAAAATTCGCTTAGATCAGAGGAAGAGGAGATTTATTCACCAGCTTCACCATTGGAGTACTCAAAATTTGAAAGTAAGCACAGCAGAAGCAGTAGTGGTGTAGATGTAGTAGCTGAGAATATTGTTTTAGGTTTTAAGTTTAAAAAAAATGCCTAAAACGGTTCAAGCCCACTTTTTTAAATTTTATTTAATTTTGTAATTTTACTGATTTAATAAGTGCACATAATACACATGATCACCAGAACATACATGAAATTACTCCCTTTTAATGTGTTGTGATTCTGATTTCCCATCAAAAATAGCAGTCACATTATTTTCTAGAATTGGGCAAAGGAAAGTTCTAGTCTTCTCTTTAGTCGATCACCATTTTGGTTTGCTCATTGGTGAGTTGTATTAGTTTGTTGTAGTAGAGGTATAGTAAGTGACAGATCATGTGACCTGACACTAAATGTATGCAGAATTGCTGTATACCAAAATAATTTTCACCCTGTTAAAGCCAGCTGAGAAATGTTGTCTAGGCTTATTAAACACTACTGAATATCACCTACACTGACCCATTTTAAAGGCATTAAAATGTTTTCTGCCTAAAAGGGAATGTTTATTGTGGAATACACAGTAGGGTACAATGATCAGAATGCTCATTAATATTTCATCTGTCTCGTCTTACCAGTCCCGAGTCCAGACCTGAGCTTCCAGCCTGGTGAGCATTTGGAGGTGTACGTGTCTGCATCAGAGAATCCCCAACACTTCTGGATCCAGATCATAGGTGTCCGATCGCTTCAGCTGGACAAGCTGACTACTGAGATGAGCCGTTTCTATAACGATGACACCTTGCATGTGAGTTTAGTGTCTTTCTCCTCGTTTCATAAATGTACATTTTTAGCACACACGGTTAACTGGAAACAGGTGTCCGTGCTGTCCAGGAGCACAGAGTGGACGCTATAGTTGTGGGGGACATTGTGGCTGCTCCTTATCAGGACCATGGCACATGGAACCGGGCTCGAGTGCTGGGCCTCCTGAGCTCTGGTTTGGTTGATCTGTACTACGTGGACTTTGGTGACAATGGAGAGCTGCCACGGGATCAGTTACGCAGCCTGAGGTAAGAGTGAGTGAAGTACCTGAAGGACAGCTGAGTGATCTGTTCGTGTTGGTGTCTACTGGGACTGATCTTTTGTGCCGTTACTGTGCGGTTTTAGGAGTGACTTCTTGAGCTTGCCCTTCCAAGCCATTGAGTGCAGTCTAGCAGAAGTGCAACCTGCAGGTTAGTGCTCATGTTTGTAATGAAACCGTGCCAATAAAACGTATGTTGATTCAGATTTTATATTCTTATTCAAATAATTACACATTATTATTGTTGCAGGAGATTTTTGGACAGAAGACGCACTGGATGACTTTGAGAGAATGACGTACTGTGCACTGTGGAAGCCTTTACTAGCCAAACTGTGTAGTTACTCGCACACTGAGATGTCTTCCTGGCCCAGTGTAAAGCTGTATGATAACAGCCAGGGAAAGGTCAGAGTACTTTCAATTTCAGGCTTAAAAAATAATAATAATAATAATAATTTTACAGTAGAGCATTGTTGAATCCACAGTTTTGATCAGGAAGTGTTGATTTAATTTTCTGTAACAGCAGCTCTGGCAGTAGTGCCAGCTGTAAGGCTCGAACTAATACACTTGTACTAATACACCGTCTATAGTAACACCTAATTCACAGAGATTACAGGAAGTTTTTATTTATCGTTTTTTGATATGTTGACTGTAGGAAGTCATTTTTCACCATGAGTAGAGCAAGAGAGAGAAGAAAGAATGGTCTGGATGTCTGTTTTTAGCTGTTCTAGCACTAACACAATAGCTGTTCAATGATCATTGAAACTTTTTTCAGATGTTCCATGTCGTTAAAGGTAACTATCAAAGGATAGCAATTTGTTGTGGTATAAGATGAATAAAACACTTGCTGTTACATTCTGTTATAGGAAACTGATCATTTATTTGTCTCCCGCTATCAATTCTGTCAACAAACAAAGGACCAAAATACTGTGGGACCAGATATTTTACATAACATTTTCCCCATATATATGTGTGTGTGTGTGTGTGTGTGTGTGTGTGTGTGTGTGTGTATAAGGCTGTGGATCTGGGTGAAGAGTTGATTCGCTTAGGCCATGCAGTGAGCTGTCAGGATGAGGGGAGCGGGCTGAGAGGAGACCATGACGAGCCAAGATCTCTGCAGAAATTGTTGGTAAGTAATATTAAACACCACGTTTCTCCCTAAATTGGAAACCGGGGGGTGGGGGGTTCATGTTTTCTTGGCTCCAGACATCAAACGAACAATGTCTTGTTGCTTGTTTACAGGATGACATGACCGGGGCCACCTCAGAGTTGAGTATGTCCTGCATAAGCTTGTCAGGTTAGTTCCAAAAGTGCCAGAGTTTACTTCAGGGGCTGGTTACACCAACAGATCTTAATCGAGGCAGTCTTTACTGCTCAAAAGGTTTGGATTATTAAACAGGACTTGCACCTAGACTCAGATAAGCTGAGTTTGACAGTAACTCTTGCTGAGAAGCCTGTTACATGAAGCAAAATTGCCAGTTGTTACACTACTACTAGCCCAATACCATTATCTTGCTGACTCATGCTAACAGCAATGGAACAAAAAAATGCAGAAGTAACTTTTCTAATGTTTCAAAATGTAAATAATAATTGAATTATACAATCTGCACAAAGCCACAAAAAGATGCGAGTTAGGTTTCACAATTATTTTTCATTATTTGTAAGTAACAAAATGTCAAATGTCACTCTTCAAATCAGGACTGAGATTGAAAGGGTCATAGCAAAACCTTGGCTGCTGTCTGTTGGTACTGTTATTGGTACTTAATTTAATGTTAATTTTACATTATGTTTTGGATTGTTGTCTTATACAATACACACCCTTAATGTATGTTTTTTATGTATTAATTTAGGTACGTATCTTTATTTTTTTTATCCCCCCCCCCATAGTCAGTGTGAGTTGATTCCTACTCCTGGCTAGGCGTGGCATTTATGCCTGATCTTAATTTAAAAAAAACAAAAAAACAAAACGTCTTAAAGTGATGCAGAGAAGGTTATGAACAGTTAATTATTCAATCAAGTGTTCTCCCTGTTGGTGAAAATGGCCCCTGAACTCAAATTTGCATGAGTTTTATAATTCTGTGTCTTCAACACAGTATACAACATAAAATGGAGGTAAAAGGCCTGACCTGGAAAATCCTCCATCAAATCATCACCCCATCACACTTTTATCAGATTACATGTCTCTCTATAAATAACAACAATTTAGACATCGTGTGTTAAGGTTCTACGTATCCATCAGTCGCAAAGCAGTTGACTTGGTCTTCTTCGAGCTGCCCCAGCTTTTTAGATGTCGAGCGAGCTGATGTAGACGGGAATTCCTCTGAGGGCCTCGTGGCTTCTTCTTCGTCGCTACTCTACTCCACACCATCTCTGAGCCTGAGTGAGCTGGTCAGCCATGTTCTCGAGTCCTCAGGCTCAGTGCTGTCTCCGCTGGGCCCGGATCCAAGACTCATTCCTCACCAGAGCCTCATGAGCTGCTCAGACCTTCCAGCAGCAACACAAGTAAAGCATATGCAAGAGTTCTCATCGGTCACAACATCCTCCTCATCTGCCATAGATGTTGTGACATCAGCACTGGATTCAATCAGTCTGAGTGACAGCGTCTTCCTTGGGACATTCTCCAGCAGCAGCAGCAGCAATGTCACATCTCCTTCAGAGCTGATGGAACCGGACTCTTCCCTCAGTACCTGCAGTGAGCGTGTGTGTAGCAGTAGCAGTAGAAGTAGTGATGGAATAAGAGGTGTCTGGTATGACCTTACGTCTTCTCAGAACTCCTCTGAGACATCACTCAACACCACCACACCCACATCATCCACAGCTTCCTCGTCCTCTTGTCCAACTTCCTCATCCTCCTGTCTAACTGAGTCTGAGGACACAACCCCTGTGACCTCCTCCTCTGTAATCTCTGTCAGCTCTGACCTGTCATCAAGTGCTGAGGATGCAGAAATGACTGATGGAGATCCATCTGAACCAAGCAAGTCTCACCAAAAGTGTAGTGTTACCTGTGTGTGTGATAGCAGCAGTAGTGACAGTGATGTCATTTACATTGGTGCTACTAAATCTATGTCTGACCCCTCTGTTAATGGAACTAATAATTCTGATGATTCTACATCTAAGACCAAAGTGAAAAAGCAAAAGTTATTAACAGGAAGGACCAATGTCTCAAGTGAATGCCTTGCTGAAGGTTTAAAAGAAAAGGAGGAGAAGGAGGAGGTCTGTGAAGAAGCTGTGCTAAGAGAGAACGCCCTGGAACTTGAAAACAAGAAGGCGAACAGTGGAGACGGATCAGTAAGAGGTGCTGCTGGTTTAATGGATAACGTAAAGGAAATTTCTAGTGTATTTTAACCTAATCACTAAACACCACACCTGTAGCATATGTGTAATTTATTACAGAGCAGTATTTCAGCATGGTTTCCCTGTACTCCCTGTTTACTCGCTTATACAGGTGCATCTCAAAAAATTTGAATATCGTGGAAAAGGTCTATTTTTCCATAATTTAATTCAAGAAGTGTAACTTTTATATATTCTAGATTCATTACACATAAAGTGAAATATTTCAAGCCTTTTTTTGTTGTTGTTGTAATCTTGATGATTACGGCTTACAGCTCATGGAAATCAAAAATCCAGCATCTCAAAATATTAGAATAAAGAATTTATAATACAGAAATGTCGATCTGAGAAGAGATAATCAACTAATTAACTCAAAACACCTGCAAAGGTTTCCTGGGCCTTTAATCTCAGTCTGGTTCAGTACACACAACCACAATCATGGGGAAGATGAAAGTAAATGTTGCATTTCATTTGGAAATCAGGGTCCCAGAGTCTGGAGGAAGAGTGGAGAGGTACAGAATCAAAGGTGCTTGAAGTCCAGTGTGAAGTTTCCTCAGTCAGTGATGATTTGGGGTGTTGGTCCACTGTGTTTTCTCAACAAAAAAAAAATACTTTTCCATGATATTCATTTTTTTTTAGATACACCTATAGTAATAGTCGAATTTTTAGTTCATGAAAAAGTGGGAACTGAAGTTTTTAACCGAGTAGGTGCATTAGTACAGCTCATAATCCCCAATCAAAAAACCTGACTTTCTCAGGTGGTCACATTTTGCCAAGTTGGAAATTCATTACATCATTTTTAGCATGACAGTACCCATAAGTAAGAACATGGAAAAGCAGTGTATTTTAAGCCACTTACCTAGACATAGAAGTCTATTTTTGTGTTTGATATGCCTAATGATTACTAAATACATGAAAGATAGTTAAATAATTTAAAGTTGTTTTGTTTTTTTTAAGCACATGTTCATTTTTTTTCCGCTCTATTAATAGCAAAATACAAACTCCTTCACCCTACATCCATTTGAACATAAATCATGCACTAAACAAACTATGTATCATGTTTGAAAGCTCTCAAATAGCTTTTAATATATTCTCAGAAGCCAAACAAGCATGAGCTTAATATGAATATCCATTTTTCCTGACCCCCAGTGGAGGCTGTGTGAAGAAGAAACGTCAGATTTCCCACTTTTCATGAAGGCTGTGTTAAAGAATTTGGGACAGTTAATAATTGTGTAAATAATAAATACACACTACAAATTTGTTCAGTCTAAACAAATAAAGGTTTTAGGATGGGACAAACATGAGGAAAATGTCTTACCAATGACATTTCCTCCAACTTTCAAACACTGGAGCAGTACAGCACTAAATATTTGGTTATTTACCTTTTCCAAAATATGTTTCATGCTATAAACTACTAGTCTCCCCCCGCCCCCACAGGTACAGAGAAGCATGTAAATTTGTAGCAATTGCACATACACCACATTTGTGGTGGATGGAGATTGGGATGAAATACACGCATGTCCACTGGAGCACTATGGGAGTGGTTAATTCTCAATTCAGAAGATAAAACAGCTCACTATAACTGGAAGATGCGGTTAAGATGGGGTTTCTTCACAGAAGCATAAAGAAATTAATCTCACAGCACAGGGTAGTACGGGATTTGTGTGTTTTTCTTTAATATTGTTCACAATACAGTGTTTTAAACGTGTGCACAGAATTGAGTGGTCTTTTGTCACTGTGTATTCCATGTTTGTTTGTTTTTTTTCTTTTGTTTCATCTTTTGCAGAAGTTGCCTCAATATCTGGAAGTGTAGATGATGTTCTTGAAGACGAGTTTAACTGATAAAAGGCCAAAGTCATGTATTCACATTGGTAAGACAAGCATAAACCTTTATGTAGTGTCTTTTACCTATTTATACCACAGTGCTGTCGAATTTGATTGGTCAGAATGTGATTTTCTTTTCTTTTTTTTTTTTCCCCTTCCCCCCCGACAGTAGTGATGGGTGCAAGGCAAATCTTAAGTTTATATTTATATGTGCACATTCTAATACACTATATGGCCAAACGTTTGTGGACATCTGACCATCGCACCCATATGTGCTTGTTGAACATCCCATTTCAGATTTAGTCCGCCTTTGCTATTATAACCTTCACGCTTCTGAGAAGGCTTTCCACTAGATTTTGGAGTGTGGCTGTGGGGATTTATGCTCATTTAGCCACAAGAGCATTAGTGGGGTCAGGCAATGATGTCTGGTGAGGAGGTTTGGCATGTAGTCAGTGTTCCAGTTCATCCCAAAGGTGTTCAGTGGGGTTGAGGTCAAGATTCTGTGCAGGAGACTCGAGTTCTTCCATACCAGCCTTGGCAAACCATGTCTTCATGGACTTCTCTGTCTGCATAGGGACCTTGTCATGCTGGAGCAGGTTTGGGCACATGGTTTGGCTTAGTTCCAGTGACGAGAAATCTTAATGCTGCAGTATACAAAGGCATCCTATACCGTAGGATGTGTGCTTTCACTTATGTGAGCTTCCAACTTTGTGGCAGCATCTTGAGGAAAGACTACATAGGTGTGTGATCAGGTGTCCACAAACTTTTGGCCATATGGTGTATATGATTGTTTCTGAAGTAGCAGTTAATTCACAGGGACACTGAACAAAAATAGATTTAACAAAAATGTGTAAGTGTTGTGACATTTCCTGTGATGTGAAATGTGATACTGTGACATTTCCTGTGAGGGAAAACTAGCATTTTTGGAAGAAGTCTCCAGTTGAGTGCTTTGTTCGGGATAAAGCTGTAACATTACATTTTCAACATGGGAAAGTCTTCAGGAAGGAGGGTTTCTTGTTCAAATGAGCTGCATTTTGTTATCTTATTCATTTCAAGAGAGGGGAAAAAGGGAGCCTGGTGAAGTAACCTCTGTTTGTAGCTTCTGTAACAGGAACCATCTAACTAATGTTACATGGACAATCCACAACATTAAATTTAACTATAATCAGATTAAAAAGTACAGTGTGTTTCTTTTAATAAATTAAACAATAATAAAATAATAATCTTTGGCAAATTTTTGTGGAACAATGAAATAAAACACATCAAGGGGTCTTATTAGAAAATAATCATCACCACCCTGTCATTGATTTGTTTTCTTATAATAAGACAGCTCATCGTGTTTTATTCCTTACATATGACATTAAATACATTTTGATTAAATTAAAGATGTGCTCATTAGTTTTGATGTGATATGAATGACTGTTTTTGTCTTTTCCTCTCAGAGACCACCTGTATACACTCTGCTGGCATGGACCTCATGCTTCCTATCTGCAAACACAAGCCTTATCTCACTGTGCTATATGTTCTGTTTATTTATTTGTCACTTTTTTCTGGTCTGTTACTGTCAGTGTTACAGATATTGTTTTACTCACTTTGTACTGAACTACATGAGAAGAGTTAAGTGATGACCAGAGGAGAAGTGGAGCTCAGGGACTTTGAAAGTGTGCGCTATGGAAATGAACCTCAGTATTATTCTAGTTGTGCACTTGGGTGATTAAATAGTTTTTATGGAAGTTGTTTGAAAGCATGTGTAATTAATTTACTGTACATTTTTGTTATTTATGTTGTGCATTTCAGGGTTTATTAACATGCTTGTAAACACCTATTATGAGGATATGAATATAATAAAATAGAGTATTGTTCTACTCTGGTCTCTTTCTCCTCATATTTGTTGTTCCTTGTTCATATAGGAACTGTTTTAAAGCTCTTCAGTGTTATTATTCAGAATGTAGGCCTGAAGTTGATCTAAGACACAGCTTATCTAATTGTAGAATTGAGAATTTTAATATGATGAATGAGAGTTTAAGTAGAATCAATATAACACTTGGCAGGATGTTCGACCACGTCACTTTACGTTTACTTTGAATAAAATGTCATATTGATTACAGAATCCTTTTGCTGACTTGTACATTTTTACATGGCTTGGCACCACATCAGTACTGTCCACCACACCAGTTTTCTTTTTACTTTTTCAGGAAACTGGCTTAGGACAATATTAATACAAAACAGTACACAATAGGGAGTTTGCATTCCAGTTAATGGAATTAAGTAATACTGAGCACAGTATTAGTGGTTAGCACGTTCGCCTCACACCTCCAGGGTTGGGGGTTTGATTCCCACCGTGGTCCTGTGTGTGCGGAGTTTGCACGTTCTTCCCGTGCTGCGGGGGTTTCCTCCAGGTACTCGGGTTTCCTCCCCAGTCCAAAGATATGCATGGTAGGCTGACTGGAATGTTCAGTGTCCTTAGTTTATGAATGTGTATGTGATTGTGCCCTGCGATGGATTGGCACCCCGTTCAGGGTGAACCCTGCCTTGTGCCCCATGTTCCTTGGGATAGGCTCCAGGTTCCCTGCAACCCTGTAGGATAAGCAATATAGAAAATGAATGGATGGATGAATTAAGTAATACTATGGACAAACAGAAAAAGAACAAATAAATGTATATACTATTTTACAATTTGTGCAAGATGTTATTATTTTATTATATTTTATTATATGCTGAGTCTAAATCTGAGGCAGGTGTGTGTGTGTGTGTGTTTATTGAGCTGTATCTCTGGCTCCTCTCTGCAGTAAAAAAAAATATCGCTCACCTTATTTTGTTTGATCTGCTCATGACGACATCACTTCCGGGCCAATAGTAAACAGGCACAGAGGGCGCATGCGCACTTATTTCAATGACAATTGTTGATAATCAGCTGGAGTTATTTTTTTGCGTTTGGTGAAATATTTGAGCACGAACCCCTGCCAGTGGGGGCCTGCTATATAGCATACTCACATTAGCTTCCGGTCTCTCATGAAGGGCTAATGGAAGACGCAAGGGATTTGGTAAGAAAATTTATCTTCTGCTTGCTTCCTTGTTTCGCTTGTAAAATAGCCCGAGCTAGCTTGTTAGCTAGCTCCATTACAAGCCTCTTTGTTTTGGTTGTCAGTTCTGCAGCAAAGCTAGTGTTAGCCTGCTAGTTAGCTTAACCCGCGGAACGGCGCTCTTTCAGTCCTGAAATGAACATGTTAATGTACTGACATCCATGCAGCGGATATTTTCACCGCAGGCCGCCTTCTTTATTTTGCGTTTTGTGGAGCACATCAGAGCGAGGCCCATAGTGGAGCTCGGTTTGTAATGTTGTCGCTAGCTCCATAGCTAATCTGGCTTCAATCCAACAGTGTTCACAACAAACACAGGCGGCTGCTCCGTGCTCAGCACAGTGCTCAGAGGACCTGTTGCGTTAAAATAAGGACAATTTGTTCTGGGGATTCTGATATTGAGAGTGAAAAAGGCTTTCAGATGAACGCTTTTCGACTTCTAGATTTTATTTGCTAAGCTAGAAAGGCTGTAACTGCTCTCTGAGCCTGTTCACTAACCTGCAAACATGAGTGCTGTAGAGTCTTGAGCAGCACACTTCACTGTTTATTCCTTATATCTGGGAATACAACTGACTGTCATGTGTTTTCGCTTTTGCTCTCGTTTTCTACAAACCATCTAGATCTTAGTTGTTTGTTTTTTTCCTTTGTTTTTTTTTTCACATCCAGTGACTATTTATTTTTTATTTAATTTTTTTAAGTGTTGAAAATCCTTCCAGTGATTTTCCCTTTACAATCATGTCCATATTAAGATAAGATAAGATACACTTTATTGATCCCACACTGGGGAAATTCCCTCGTTACAGATAGGAAAGAATACACATTAAATAGGAATAGAATTGGAGAAAAAAATGTCTTTTATATATATATAATATATATATATATATATATCAATAGGAGTAGAAAAACCTGAATAATAATAGTAGTAAAAATAATAATGGTAATATGTACACTATGAACACCTCAGTGTATGTACAGATG
>JANDJT010000032.1:8807469-8824949 GCA_024331685.1 Stegophilus panzeri
AAGCTCAACAACCTTTTGCTGCACATCACAGCTATATTCCTTGGTCTTACCCATTGTTATGAATGACTAAGGGGATTAGGCTTATGTGTTACCTCATGTTTATACCCCTGTGAAACAGGAAGTCGTGGTTGCACAATTTCCGGTTCGTAGTCACCCAGGTGTACTAAAACAATGTAAAATATCAATGGGAATATACTTCACATATATTTCTCTCATATGAATTCATAAGGGTGCCAATAATTGTTGCACACCAATATTTAACAAAGATTTTTTTTGTTTGATGTTTTGTTTGCAATTCTTTGATATCCATGACAAAGTATTTTGTGAAATTTTTTTAACAAAAGATCAAAATGTTAAACAATAAAGACAGTTTTTCAAAGCCACCTTTGGTCATATTTACCAAGGGTGCCAATATTAGTGGAGGGCACTGTATATGTTTAAGCTTCAAGGGCGTAACCATGGTATGGACATGGGGGGGTCCAGGCCCCCACCCCATCCAAAATTTGATGCTGAAAATTCGCATACTTAGAAACTGTATCAACGAACTTGCGTTGAGTATGGGCGCAACCAAGTGTACAATTGGAGGAGGAGGAAGGGGGGCACACACCTATTTTCCCTAACAAATGGACTTATATTAAAAAGGAATAGACATAAATAAATAGAATAGATGAAGAAAAGACAGATCCTTTGGCAGGGTTCATTAAAGGGGGACATATATAAAATATTTTGTACTGTATATTCGGGGGGACAGATTGGTATTTCCTCAACATTTGGGGGGGGACACGACACCCCCAAAGAATGCATGGTTATGACCATGTTAAGCTTTATTTTCATTGACTGTCAGTGAGTACTTTTTGTTTTCTTTCTTCAGCCACGAGGGAAGCACCGCCTAATGTGACAAAGCAGAAAAAGAAAGCTCCACAGTACAAAGGACAGAAGAAAAGTAAGTCACTTCTTCATTTTCAGCCAACTCTCCTTCTGCTTCCCCTTTCTATTCACTGGTCACTGTGTGTGGGGGCAAAAGCTTGTCCATCAGGGCGTCCTCCTGCTCTGCTCTTGGTCTCATTTGGCTGCGTGTTGAGTGATGGTGGCACTAATTCAGTGGTGAGAGATTGCTAAGGACAGTTCTGGGAGGTGGGAACAGATAATCAATCACTGAGTGGAAAAGTGACTGGTTTGTCATTCGACATGGTGCTCAGACAACAGAATGTAACGCAGTTAAAGTCATTTGAAGGGAAGGAAGGAAGGTGAGCAGGGTGGTTGTGAGAAGTGGAACTCTGCAGCATGGCTAATGCAGTAACATGGGTAACTCCAGTGTGGCTTGGTGTTTAGAGAGGAAGATTCCAGTTGGGAGGAGGCCGCTCGGGTTTGGCGGGTCTCTGAGGAGGAGCAGTTTCTCAGGCGATGAAGAGCAGACTCCGTCCCTTTACCTTCCCCACCCACCTGGTGTGGCGCGCGATCGCTCACTCAACTCAGGTAATTTCATTCTTAATCCCTCAGGCCGACGCTCCTGATGTGTTCTCCACATCGTCTTGCCAGGACATAGGCACAGCTGTTAGAGTGCAAAGTTGTTTATATAAAAAGGCCTTTATATGCAGTGGGACGTGTTTTTTATTTAATTTTTTTTTTATTACACACTATTGGAAGCCTGTGAACTTGAATATTCCCTCAAATACTGCGTGATGAAAATAATGTCTCATCATTTGTGTTTTTATATAGTGCTGAACCTCATCATCCCAGCTTGTAAATGTTAACCTGAGATTTTGTTTGGGATTCAGTTCTAAAAGTTTCAGGTTGCACCTGAATGTGTAAACCTGATAACAATGTGGATCGTATGCATAGATTAAAATACTCCAGCATTTTTTTCTTCTTTTTTTTAACATAACCTAGATAAGTAGTGATTCCATCAGGACTGGAGGGATTAGTCAGAATTGCTTCAGGAGCAGGCAGGAGTGGAACTAAAAAGCAGTCCTGCACACCCCTTGACCCTTTTAGACCTAATCTACAGACCTCAAGAGGATTGAGAGGACCTGTTTTCTCAATACTCACTCATAATAGAAGTCTGTGGGCAGTTGCTGAGATTCATCAATAAACATTGCTGCAACATATAGCATGAACATATAACCACAATCATAACTACAACACTGTAATAATAGTCATGGTGTGTTCACAACATGTCACAGTTATGTTAATTACGAAATCGATTCTTCTCTGTTAGCTGTTCATCTCATTGAACTCCAATTAGTTCTCTTTAGGAGCACGCCACACCTTCAATTCAATTCAAGTTCATTTGTATAGCGCTTTAACAGTAGCTGTTGATACAAAGCAGCTTTATAGAAGTCTGGATGTAGGTTCAGTTTGCTAATGAACAAGCCTTGAGAGGAAACTGATTCAAAATAGAGGACGTCCTCGTCTGGTGAGACTTTACCATCTTTCAGACAGAACGCTAAACGATTTCTTAGTAAAATAACACAGACGGATCTTTCAGGAAACTAGGTGTTACTTGTGAAACGAGTTTAACAAGCACATAAATAGACTTAAGTTGGAAGCTTCTAATCACAATTATTCAGACATAATGTGAACACACCTTTAGTATGACTCAACATGACGGCAATTTCAGTTCCTGATGGTTTTAGGGTATGTAACACAGCCACAAATTTCTCCCATCTCTGAAAGGAGGATTTTTAGATTTAAAGCTGAATTTTAACACGCACGCACACACACACACACACACACACACACACACACACACACACACACACACACACATTTTAATAACCTATTAGCATTCTACAAAAATATGTTACAAAAATACGTTTATATAAATGTTAAAATGTTGACTGCCCCTGCACTGGCCTGGGATGTTCATTATAAGTGAGTTTGGGGTAAACAGGTTATGTTACTACATGTCCAAATTATTGTCCATGCCAATTGTACATACACTACACATAGCAGAGACTGAATTTTAACAGTGCTGGAATATTCCTTTAATTAATGGGGGTTTTTTTTGTTTTGTTTTTTTGTCATTTCTTTTTCACATTCATGCACAGTCAATACCTATGGATAATACATTTAAGGCTATTTTTGAGATATTACAGTCCCTCCAGGACTTTGTGTTCGTAGAAATTTATACAAAATCAAGCAAACTCCGTTATATTTCAGAGGAGCTTGCAATTTTTCAAAAGTACAGCAGATTTGGGCCAAGACTCATGTGATATCATCACAATGTGCATTCAGCCAAAACCCTTTTTGCTGACTCATGACTGTGCTGCAAAGTTCAGTTCTAATCATATCATCAAGTTTGCTGATGACACTACAGATGTGATTCTTATCAGTAACAATGAAAAGTCAGTGTACAGGAGGAGGTGAACCAGTTCACAGAATGGCGTTGAGAAAACAATCTGTCTCTTAATATTGATAAGACTAAAGAGGTGATTGTCGACTTGTCGAACCCGAGTGGACCACTCACCACTGCACATCAACGGAACAACCGTGGAGAGAGTCAAAAGCTCCACATTTCTTTGTGTGCACATGACTGAGGACCTCTCCTGGGATCTCAACACCACCTGCCTAGTCAAGAAGACCCAGCAGCACCTCCACTTCCTGCAGAAGCTGAAGAGAGCCCAACTCCCCCCTCCCATCCTACACCTCCTTCTACAGGGGGACGATAGAGCGCGTCCTGACCAGATGTCTCCGTGCGGTACGGGAAATGCACGGCCTCCGACCCCAAGATCCTACAGCGGATTGTGAGGACGGCTGAAGAGCTCACCAGAGTCTCTTTACCCACCATCGACACCTCCTTCAACATCCGCAAAGCCACCAGTATTGTGGACGACCCCTCTCATGGACTCTTCACCCTCTTGCCGTCTGGCAGAAGGTGCCGGAGCATCCGTGCCACCACCAGCAGACTCCTCAACAGTTTCTTCCCTGAGGCAGTCCGATTACTCGACACCCTGCTGCCTCGCAACACTCGCCTTCATTCTGTTCCAATGTTTACAAGCTATATAGAGGAATGACAATAAAAACCCGCTTGACTTGATTCACATGCATTGAACAAGAGTACAGCTAAAAGGTCTCATTTACCA
Organism: Stegophilus panzeri; assembly: GCA_024331685.1. Classification (NCBI taxonomy): domain Eukaryota; kingdom Metazoa; phylum Chordata; class Actinopteri; order Siluriformes; family Trichomycteridae; genus Stegophilus; species Stegophilus panzeri. The sequence continues at coordinate 8,811,555 of JANDJT010000032.1, forward strand.
GCAAACATCACTGCGAAAGAGTGTGCAAAACGATTTCATGCAACTCCAATTTCGCCAATTCAAGAAGTTTTCCACCAAAAAAGCACAAAAAACTCCATGTTTCAGCAAATTCAAGCATTTTTGGCCGCAGCAGTCACACAAAAAAAAAACTCTCCCCGAAATCCTGTATGGACTGATTTCTAGGTAGGTGGAGGCGGTAAATCTCCTCCTAATCATTTTAATTTACATACTGATTTCTCTTGCTCTCTAGACTACTTGGAAATTTTCCAATGCAGTATGTAACAAATGGTCCATTTTTTGTACCAGACTTTGTGCCAGCAATTGCCTTAGCATTTTTTTAAAAATATCTTTTTATTTATTTATTTTTTAATTTTTTTAAAAGATATTTTGCCTCAGAAATCGGCTGCATCCTGCAACAGTCCTAAACTGTCAATTTTGTCAAAGTTATTACTATACTGTTGTTCAAAAATGGTATTTTCTATCATTTTGGTCATCAACATTAAATATTTTAGACCTGAATGTTAACAAGTTTTTTTTTGCTTGTTTGTTTTTTTTTCAGGTATGTTTTATCCTTTTACTACACATGACAATTTTTACTTTTTAATATACATGATATTTAAGAAAGGTCAAAATGCAAATCACACATTATATATACTTTACTTGTATAATAAATATATAATATATATAACTTCAGCCATTAGGTATTGATTGATTTAATTTTAGGAGGTATTGAGGTTTAGGAGGTTATACAGTCTGTGTATAGTAATAAGGAATTGTGCTTCTGTTTGTTTCTGTGTTTGGTTCAGAGGCCACGCTGCAGATAAAGGAGGAGACTCCAGAGGTGGACGAGTTCACCTTCTCCCAGGGCACATCCGACCAAGAGAGCAACGGCTCGGGCGGTTACTACATCAAACAGGAGCCGTGAGCATCAGCCCTGCTGGAGCCTTACCTCACTGCCAACAGCACTGGAAAATCCCATTCAGAACGACACACACACACTCACACACATACATACATACACACACGTGGCCTGGGAGAACAGGGTGACCTTACTTCCTCTTGCACGCCAGGTCCTTTTCTTTTCAGGTAAGAAAAGCTGATGAAGAGACGATTAAGAGTTCTGCGAGAGAGACGTAACGGGAATTTTCTTTGGAAAGGGGATTTTTCCTGACTTTTGTTCAATCAGTTTGCCAGATGGACTTTTTTCCTCAGTGATCATTGTACTTGAAGTTTTCGTAGCCGTTTTTTTTTTTTGTTTGTTTGTTTGGTTTCTTTTTTCCTGTAAAATTTTCAGTAATTTTTTTTTTTTTTTTCTTTTTTTTTCTTTTTTTTTTTTTTTTTTTTTTTTTTTCCTTTTCCAAGACCGTGTGTCTCATGCGCTGATTTTTATTTCAAAAGCCCTTTTTATTTGGATGGGTGTGGATTTTGTAAGAGCAGTAAAAATCTATATTGATAAAGTATATCCATATATGTATGACATTAACTAAATAGTAGAGTAGTGGAGTAAGGGTTAATATTCTATTGGTCATAAACCTTCCTGGTAAGAAGAGGTATAGCCTAATGGAAAACACTGTCACATTTTGCACTACAGGGATGTAAAATTAAATGTATATCAGCCTGTGAAAATGTTGAAGTTACAGCTTTATTGTATTAAACGACAAACAAATGTACAATATGTATAGTGGCTGACAAGTCAACCGTTTAGAGAGGGGATATTTGCTCTAATCAGCATTACAATATGCAAGAACATTTCTTTGATATGAAGCCAGTGTTGATTTATCTCTTGATCTCGTACGTGGAGCCATTTTTATATACTGGTTTAAGTATTTTATGAGCCACAGAATAAACAAAAGAAGAACATGACCTTACTAGCCACTCAACACTACTTTGCCATGATCTTAAACTCACACAGCAGAGACTTTTGAGTATCGCTGAGACGTGAGATCCGAGTTCATCCCTGAATGCCATGACAGTTTACCAGCCTCTCTGCTTTTGTACTGAACCAATGAGTGATTACGCTTCTATCCTGAGAGCAATCGTCAAATCTGATGTGTTCGAATCCGAACATTCATTCCAGAATAAAGATTTTTTTTTTTTGTACTACCTCTTTAAAATGAGTTTGAAATCTACATCGGCTAAGGGTTCACGTGTAATCGTGCCACTTTTGCTCGGTTCTTTAACCATCTTCCTGCAATAGCTAGTTTTCACTTGCCATCGGAAGGACTATAATTCACCGTATGCAAAATGAGTTTATAAATTCACATGCACCATATATTATACTTTACAACTTTACCAAACATTTATATTTGTTACATATTGTGATATTGAGAGTCCTTAAAATTGAAGATATGCAATAATACAGTAATGTGTTGTTTTACAATGTCTTAAAAAAAATGAAGAAGAAAATATCAGAACACATAAATATATACTTACATTCTATAAACCTAAATCAGATACTCTTACAATATGTTGTAAAACTGTGATGATTTTGTAGAAGCTAGACTTTCCCTCTAATGGACTATGTTGAGTGTTCTATAATGAGAAAAGAAAAATGAGAAAGAAAAAAACAAAAAAAAAACACAATATATTGTTTGCATAGTGATTTATATAATTCTTCTATAATTATAATCTCTATCAGTACCAGTGAGGCTGTTGGTGAATTTCTCAGGAAATCTTGTATTTCATTGGCTTTTTATTTTATTTTATTTTCTTCTTCTTCTTCTTCTTTATTATTATTATTATTATTATTATTATTATTATTATTATTATTTCCTCATATTACTGAATCCAGTTTCCATATCGATGTGAACGTTTTTCCTGCATTTGCTTTCATTTACAGTACCTCATAGAGTAATGCAGAACTCAGAAGCCAAACGAAATCTTTCTAAAGCCCTGTCACTCGAACCCGGTCTCACAGAGCCACAGCACTGAGCTCGTCTAGGTTTTTTCTGCGTTTGTGCAGCTGACAAGGCTCACGAAGGCTGTGGATCAGGTGCGAGTCAGATAAGGTTAAACCACGCAGTACTCGTGACTTCTCAGACTCGCTCGTACGGACCCCGTTCCACTCTGGGTTTTTATCCTCTCCACTCCTCCATGTGCCAGTTTCAAGATTTTCACTGAGCTAGATGTTAATGCTTTTGATGTGTGTTTTGTTTTAAGCTCTATATGACATCTGTTGAAGCAATAACATGTTGTGCTACAATGTTGTCATATCGATGTGTTTTTGCGTCAGTGGTTGCTTTGTACATTTGTGCAAATATTTTTGCTTTTACTTCCATTCGACTGTTCACTTGTGGTCTTCTAAAGCAGTCTCAGTTTTCTATATAGGCTATTCCTCAAAATCATAGCATCAGGATTACGGTCAACACTGGTTTGATGTCAGCTCACATTATTTTTAATGATTATTCTTTTTTTTTTTTTCATTATTATTATTATTATTATTATTATTATGACCAAATTCACCTAATTGTCTGCATCTATTAAGACATGACTGTTTCAAGGCATGAGATTTTTGCTGCTACCCTCAAATCAATCATAACACACCCTAACGCACAACTTCACCTTTAAAGCTAAAAAAAAATTCTCTACAGCAAATGTGATGCCTTATCCTGTTTATTCAATATTAGAAATGTTTAAAAAATGTTTCTAATTTTAAAAAAAGAAAAAGAAATTAAGGGATAACAATGTGCAGTAGATTGATAATCATCAGTGCATGCAGCAACGTGAGAATCCGAGAAGACCAGCGCCGTCCTGGTCTCGAATACTAACGGGTTTTTGTGATATTTTTCCCTGTCCTTAGTAATGACATCATGGTGCTATATATTTGATAACTCATTCGCTTGATCTACGAGAGGAAATCAAGTCCGTAATTTTAGGGTGAAGACTGAACATAAAAGTGAAATCTTAAAAATAAAAAATAAAAATAAAAAAAGCTTAAACATTTTTAAATCTGTATTTTGGATACAAGTAGCTGAATTATTTGTAATAATAAAAACTGAACTAACATTAGCCCTCATGGTACATTAGAGGTGAGGGTTTGGGGTTTGTAACTTTTTTTCATAGAGTCTGTACATGTTCTTTCTTTTGTTTCCTATGATCTTTTGTGCTGTGATTATAGGATTTGATAGCTTCTAATGTATATAGTTCAAATCTGTGTGTGTGTGTGGGGCGGGGGGGGGTCCTCTTGTTGGTTGAGAACATGTTAATTTGTTTACAAGCATTGCAAACTGTTTCCGCATGGCTGTGAAAATGTATCTGTTGATTTTTGACAAACATTTTACACTGAATTAAAGGATGCTTTTAAAAACGTCTCTTCCGAAGTCCGTTATTAATGTCTCGGAGAACTCGGGAGGATGGCATATTTTCACACGATCTTAATAATCTTTAATAGACCTGGAGAAACTTATTAGCTGAAATATCCTACACACGGTCACAGGGAACCTAGAGTCGAGCCCATGGAGCTTGGGCCCAAGGCAGGGGACAAACTGGACACGGTGCCGACCCACCACACGGGAAAATCACACACATTCACACACTATGGATGATTTGGACATGCCACTGAGTATACAACACACGTGTTTGGACTGGGGGAGGGAGCCGGAGTACCCAGAGGAAACCCCCTCGGCATGGGAAGAACACGCAAACTCTGTGCACACATGGCCACGATGGGACTTGAACCCTCAGTCCCAGAGCTGCGAGGCAAACGTGCTCACCATTAAGCCCCCATGCCCCTTTACATTCATTAGGAGAGAAAGAAAAGAAGAAAAAAAAAAAAAAAAGTACATAAAAATGACAATTTGTCATGTCCTTGAACACAGCATGCTTTCTAGAGGCAGTTGTGTCACTTCCAGTGCTTGGTCAGAGAAATCCTGGCTGTCTGCTCTGAAACTCCTAAACTCATCAAATCCACCGCATGCAGACTCACTGGAGCTGCTTTTCCTAGGAAGAAACTAGGAATGACATTTTTCCTACAGGACATGAATGCTGCATAACACTCAAACCCAGGATCATTCATCAACATGTGCATTTAGTGTCATAGAGCCAATCTGTAAATAAAACTCAAGCAGACGATAGACTTCTTTTTTATTCATTTATTCATCCAGGCAAGTCTAGCCAGAGCTTTTAGCTAAAGTTGCTATAGACAGCGAGTGGTTTTCTTCTTAAGAATGTTCATAAAATCCTTTCAATTCTGTAGTCAACAGACTAAAACTTCTGAACCCAACATAAATCGCAAACATTATAAAAAAAATTAAAACAATGAGGCGATGACACTGCTTTAAAAAAAAAATAAATCAAAGCTTTCATCAGAAGTATAATGTGCCCTATTACTTTGCGCGACTGAGAATATGAATATGATTATTAGACCATTAAGACTAATTTACAAAAAAAAAGACAGACACTGCTTTTCTTCCTTCAGAAAACTAACCACATGTTCCAGGTTAGTCAGCGCATATAGCTCTGTTTTATCAATTTCTCCATATAATTTATGATTTACAGCTCTAAACAAAAAAAAAACAACAAAAAAAAACAACAAAAAAAAAAAAGAATCACAGAGACAAAAGCTTTCACACCACACAGCATTATAAAGTGTAATATTACAGGATTAAAACTGCTCTGGACATTAACGTTATTTCGACAGGGCAGATGCATGTACAGTAAAATGAACTGGTGGTGCGAACACACTTATGAACAGCGTGAACAGGAAAAGAGTTGTGCATTAATTACATCTACACTGTACATAATAAAGTAATATCAAATCACAAATCTGATTTCTATCATAGTTCAATAAAATGCCTATAAAAAAAATCAATAAAAACGACAAGTGACAAAATAACACTGGCTTTAAATGTTCATCTGAGGGGGGTGTGTGTGTGTGTGTGTGTGTGTGTGTGTGTGTGTGTGTGTGTGAGACTCGAACAGAAATTGTGGGACCAAAAAACAAAACAAAAAACAAATCCAGCAATTCTTTCTAACGTGTGATTTCATGCCTTGTTAATCCAGGAAGTTGCTTTTTCCCGCCTCCCTTCTGCTTAACAGTTGTCTGTATAAATCAGAAGAGCTGGCCTCATGAGCGAGACGGAAGTGTGGACTTTATAAATAAAGGAAATCTAAAGAAGACGACACGTGATGGTGGTGGAGAAAACCACTGCTTTAGAGGTTGCTGAACACTTCACTCCTCTTGCTCCAGTCCATAGGTGGTGCTCTCTTGTTGGAGCGTTTCTGGTGCGCGCGCTCTTTAGCCTGCTGCAGGGAAATGTTCAGATCCAGCGACGAGGCTGCATTCGCGCTCTTCTCCACTGCCTTCTCCTGTCACACACATCAGCATTAACATCACACGATGGACAACAAAATGTAATGTGGCTGTATCTAAACCGTCAACATTTGCAAAACAAACATTACATGACAATAAGGATGTGGGGTGTGTGTGGGTGTGTCTGTGTCAGTCATAATCAGACGGACCTGTGATGGGGGAATGCTGGCCGTCTCAGCAGGGATAGACGCGGTGGAGGAAGCGTTGGATGGAGTGGGACTCGCTGACACCGGCATGGCTTCCTGAACTGCTTCCTCCTTCACCTGCACAATAGCAAATTCTCAAATAGCATGTTACAGTTACATTTATATAGCGCTTTTCTAGATACTCAAAGCTCTTTACATAGTATGGGGGGAGGGGTTAGTGTGTAGCATCCACCTGGACGATGCGACAGCAGCCGTAGTGCACCAGAACGCCCACCACACACCAGCTATTAGTGGAGAGGAGAGAGTGATGTAGCCAATTCAGAGCTGGAGATTATTAGGAGGCCATGACAGACAACGGCCAAGGGGGGAATTTCTCCAGGGCACCGGGGTTATACCCCTATGGTATGTCTCATACTGACACACACTGAACACTGCTCGAGCTTAACACAACAGATCCAGCAGTTGTCACGAACACAACCAAATATACCAACACGTGATGATCAGTCAGTAGAAGGTCCTCTTTAAAGTTCAGTTAAACCACACTGTTGAATTCTCAATTGTGATTGGTTAGATGGTTTTGCTTAAGTAAGGAATAAGACACGGGCAGGGTTTGCTGTTCTAAGAAAATAAATCAACACCAAAAAGGTCATTGATTATTTCTTGTGACAGCATGTTCCAAAGTGTTTTATTTCTCTTATACCACAGCGATTTGCCAACATTTATAATTTATCATTTATTTTACTCTCGCATAGTTAATGAGGGGGGGAGTTAAGGGGGGAATGCTCCGTCCTTAAGACTTTCCCTTACTGGGAAACTTACTGACCGTTACAAAGCGCTGACACTGGAGACTCCCTCTATTTTAAATAAACATCTCCTGAAACAAGTCTTCACCATATCAAACAATTAGGGGCAGAGGCAGAACAAGAATGTATTCACATGAGCAATTAACATAAACCTGTGATTTGCAGCTGCACTATTTTCAGAGCTGCTGTGCAGAAAATGAATCCTTCTCGACCAATCAGATTTAAGAGTTCGACAGCGCTGTGGTATAATTTTCTATTACTTATATTATCATTTGTATAGCAACTCATTCACAGGGTGGCACAAGTCGCACAGATTTATTTTTTTGTTTAGTATTATTGTAGCCATGGTGATTCTTCCTTTAAGGAAAGTGTTAACTTGTTACGTGGAAGTGTCACAACATTAAAAAGTAATTATACAACAGTCAGCCAGAACATTAAATCCGGCGTAGGTCCCTCTTGTGCGTAGGTCCCTCTTGTGCCGCCGAAACAGCTCGGACTCGTCGAGGCACGGACTCCACGAGACCTCGGACTCTCGACTCGGGCAAGTCTGCTGTGTTATTGCTGTTAGATTCGAGTGCAGCGTTTGACACAATTGACCCCTCTGTTCTCATCTCACGTTTGTAGCACTGGGTGGGCATTCAGGGAAATGCTCTTACATGGTTTCAATCCTATTTTAAATAGTAGAAGGTTTCTCCGTTACTACTGGTGAATTTACTTCGGATGCAGCTCCTCTTATGTGTGGTGTCCCTCGAGGTTCTATTCTTGCTCGGATTTTATTCTCCTTGTATATGCTGCCCCGGGGTCGATTTCTAAGAAACACGGCATCTCCTTTCACTGTTATGTTGACGATACCCAAATCTATCAACCCCTGGGATCAAATAACATGGGTTTGGATACACTGTTGGCTTGTCTTGCGGATACAAAGGAATGGATGGCCCTAAATTTTCTTCACTTCAAATGGACTCTTCAGAAGCTGCTAGCTCCCTTTGCTGAAATTTTGGCCATTTGTCTTCATGTGTGAAATCACCAGTGAAGAATTTGGGCGTTTTTTTCGATAGTGCTTTCAAATTTGACCAACACATTAGTTCGGTAGTCAAAACCACTCCCCAGCTCGAGTCCTAGCTAAAGTAAAATCATTTATTTCTTTTAAAGACTTTGAATGGGTGACCCATGCTTGTATTTCAACAAGGCTTGATTATTGTAATTCCCTTTACTTGGGTATTAACCAAGCATCTCTTGGTAGAAAACGCAGCTGCTAGGCTCCTTACTGGTGTGCATAAACGAGAGCACATTACTCCAGTTCTGAGATCTTTGCATTGGCTCCCAATTGGTTACAGGAGTGATTTTAAAGTCTTGTTACTGGTTTTTTAAATCCTTGAATGGATTAGCACCTGTATATATTTCTGATTTATTATCTGTTCACAATCCAGGAAGGTCGCCGGTCATCCAACCAGAGACTGTTAAATGTTCATCAGGCTAGACTGAAATTGAGATGAGATCGTGCGTTTGCTGTTGCGGCACCGAAACTTTGGAACAGCCTACCTGTTTTTATTAGAACCGTCTCTACACTGCATGATTTTAAAGCAAAACTCAAAACCTATCTTTTTTCTTTGGCTTTTAATTGTAGCTGATTTGTACAGTGTCTGGTTTGTTCCGTGTTGTAATTTATGTTGTATTTAGGTTTTTGATATAGTATACAGCACCTTGGTCAACAATTATTGTTTTTAAATGATGCTATATACACAAAGTCGAGTTGAGTTGAAGGTGTGCTGTGGTATCTGGTACCAAGATGTTAGCAGCAGATCCTTCAGTCCTGTAAGTTGCAAGCTGATGCCTTAATGGATTGGACTTATTTGACCAACACATCCAACAGATGCTCAATCGGATTGAGATCTAGGGAATTTGGAGGCCGAGTCAATACCTTGAACTCCGTCATGTTTCTCAAGCCATTCCTGAACAATTTTTGCAGTATCACAGGGCGCATTTTCCTGCTGAAAGAGGCCACTGCCTTAAGGGAATACTGTTGCCATGAAGGGGTGTACTTGGTCTGCAACAATGTTTAGGTAGGTGGTACGTGTCAGCGTAACATCCACATGAATGCCAGGACCCAGGGTTTCCCAGCAGAACATTACCAAGCGCATCACACTGCCTCTGCAGGCTTGTCTTCTTCCCATAGTGCATCCTAGTGCCACCTCTTCCCCAGGTAAGTGACGCACACGCACTCAGCCATCCACATGAAAACATGATTCATCAGACCTGGCCACTTTCTTCCATTGCTGAATGGTCAAGTTCTGATGCTCACGTGCCCATTGTAGGTGCTTTTGGCGATGGTCAGGGGTCAGCATGGGCACTCTGACTGGTCTGCGACTACGCAGCCCCATACGCAGCAAGTTGTGATGCACTGTGTGTTCTGACACCTTTCTATCATAGCCAGCATTAACTTTTTCAGCAATTTGTGCTACAGTAGCTCTTCTGTGAGATCAGACCAGACGGGTTATCCTTCACTCCCCACATGCATCAATAAGCCTTGGGCGCTTATGACCATGTCTTCGGTTCACCAGTTGTCCTTACTTGGACCACTTTTGGTAGGTACTAACCACTACATCCTGGGAACAACTCACAAGACCTGCCCTTTTGGAGATGCTCTGACCCATTAATCTGGCCATCACAATTTGAGCTGTCAAAGTCACTCAGATCCTTAAACTTGTCCATTTTTCCTGCTTCCAACACATCAACTTCAAGAACTGACTGTTCACTTTCTGCCTAATATATACATCCCACCCAGTGTACCGAGATAAATGTTATTCATGTCACCTGTCAATGGTTTTAATGTTATGGCTGATCGGTGTATATAGATAATAAAAAAATAAATTAAAAAAAAAAACATAAAACTGTCTAATCAGCAAACTGCTATGTAATAAAACATTTAAGGGTGTGCTTTTATTGACAAATAATCTAAGGGGTGGTTAAATGCACATCTTGTCATAGTTCATTTCTCACTTATATCACAACCAAAGTGAACAGTGAACCACGCCTCAGCTACAACTTCCTTCTCTTCTTCTCCGTCCACTAGAGAGCAGCCTTGAGACTTATTTTACAGACTCACTGCTGCCTTTAAAATACACACCCATAACCAATCCACAACATAACACAAAGAGAGAAGTTACTAGCAGATAGATATTAAAATGTGGAATATAGTTAGAATACCTGCTCAGAAAACCTTCAGTATGTGAATATTACACGAGCTTCCTGCCAGTGTGTTGTTATAACCACAGTCTAGTGGTTTCTCTAACACACTCCTACACTCGTGACAGAACTGGGACGCAGCTGGGGCTTTTCAGAAAACTTTCTGAAAGCAAAACCAGGGCCTTCAGTAACGTATACCGACTGCTGTTGCTCATTTCAGTCTCATGAGTAAGTGTAAGGTGTAAAAATCCTCAAACAATTCAATCCTAAAAATCTTTTTTTTTTTTTTTTTTTTTTTTTTTTTTTTTTTAAATCGTTAGGTTTTTTTTTTGAGAAATCTTTCTCTCATTTAAGAACTAAGGAGTATGGTGTGAGATAGGACAAAAATATGTTATGATAATCATTGAAGTCATTTTCATGATGTGCAATAACAAAAGTGCCATCATACAGCAGAGCTTGGTTTAAAAAATAAAATAAAAAACCTTCAAAAAATGTTCTTGAATTTCCGTTACGGGGGATCAATAAAGCTACATCTTCTCTCATGTTGTCTTAACATAATGAACAAAATAAAGGAAAACTAAACACAGTTATTAAGTGTTCTACCGGTACAAATACAGATCAGAATGTGTACTGCGTCATTATATATTGCGATTAAGGATATACTGTCAAATCATACCGTCCCGCTTGTGAACACTATATCTCTCATTAAAACAAACTCCAGCCTCGAGAGCTGCTCCACCCTGCAGGATGTGATCTCCTCTTTGTAACGAGGCTGGAAGGAAAAAGTCTATTACTCAGTTTGACTGACGTTCCTACACAAGAACTTCTCAGAGAAGGAGCTTCTTGTTTAAAACCCTGCTTTCGCCTCATGTCTTCTTTTAACATGTAGATAGATAGACAGAGATAGAGGGTACTTTACTGATGCCAAAGGGGAAATTCAGTGCCACAAAGGCCACAACACAGGAGCAGCAGGGATGACCAAGATAACAGTTCACAAGACTTAAAATGCACAATAAACTCACAATATGACAAATAAGAAGGAATAAAAACATACATATGAATAGACACTGATCAGCCTGAAACTCATGAGGTAAATTAGGCAAGTTTGCACAAAACACACACACACACACACACACACACACACACACACACGTCAGGGTGTTAGGCTTTATATAAACCAGATCCTGCTCCTCCACGAGTGCCTTATCTGCCGAAGAAGTCTCCAGTAACTCAAAGTATATCAGTGACTGCTTTATGGCACTCAGCAGCGATTGTGATCCTTTAACTTGTAACTGAATAAATGGCTTGGTTTGGCTTAGTCAGGAAAGTCGCCCTAAGACTTTGACCTGAACATTTTTTTTTTTTCCCACTTTTTTCCTTTTTCTGTGCCCCACCCACCTCAGCTCACAGCACAGACATCAGTAACACAGTATGTTCACTACATTCCTGGGGGTCAAAAAAAACCCAAACATTGTCTAAGCCCAAAATGGCAAAATATTAAGCTTTTAATGATCTTAACAAATCATTGGTCAGAAAATGAGCAAGAAATAAATGCACTCCTGAGAGCTTCTGTGCCTCCATTTGCTCGTTTACTTTTTCTGCAGTGAAGTGTTTGAAGAAAAGCTAAAAACAAGGAAATTCACTTCTATGGTCTTCTTGTAGACAAAGGTGAAATCATGATAATGATTAAAATGTTTGATGTAAAATTCAAACTAACATGTCTGGTGTATAAAATAAAAATAAAAACAAAATACAGTAAAAACCTGTCCACAAGTTTACCCATAAGGCTTAAACATTTAAAGAAATCAAAGGAAAAAGCTATCCCATACTGACTTAGATGATCTATTGGTTTAATTCTTGCTAATTTCCTGGACAATGATTTGCTGTTAAGACCATTAAAGGCTATTTTGCCATTTTGGGTTTGACCCATTTTTTTTTTAATTATTATTTTTTGCCCAGGAGTGTAGATCAAGCCACATGTTACACTGCACAAGACTATACTGTAAAAGGTGCTTTAATTTTTATTTGCTTTCCTGTTAATGGAACATGTTGCAATAAAATGATTTACTTTGCATAAAATGTACTGGGTTCATTCGCTTTTGTTTTAAATACAGAAAAGACGACTAGTCCACAACTTTTTTTAATTACTGGTCGACTAATAAAAACTAACAGCAGTGCAACTTGTTTTCCAAAGATATCATATTAAGAAAGACATTTAAGAAGAACTAACAGGGGTTTGTGCACTAAGAGCACATGTCCTTACTCTCCCATCTCTCTTATCACGTTTCTTTTTCAGCAGATTTTGTTATCTACACTGGGGGATATTACGGTTTGGATTCAGTCACAGTAAAGGCCAACATCTGATGTGCATCAATGGCAGCAGAAAAGTGTTGCAGAGTTTCAGCTCTGTAAGATGTGAGTGCACTCGCACTGTACAGATCTGGTGTGAATTCTAGACATCACTTGTCTAGGGTGAAAATGGTGAGCAGCCGTTTCAATATTATTTTTTGCAAGTTCACTTGGGCTGAATGAAACAAAACAGACTTGTAGGCTCGAGTTTGCCAAATGGCACAGACTTGCTACTGCCATTCACTTTTCAACTACTATACGGTTTGAACACAAATTTAAAAAGCTGATTTTATAAATCGGACAAAAAGGAACAACATTGTTACCTTTTCATCATCAGCATCTCTGCTGGCATCAGGTTCAGGAAGAGGGCCTAAGAACAAAACAGGAATAAGGTTAGCCAAGTCACTGTACAGTCACTATTATTACACACACACACCCCATTTTTTTGACATATTTGGACAAGCAAACATTTGATCATATTTGAAACAGTTCCTATTAATGAACTTGATATATTTGAACAAACTCACAAGGAAAATGAACTTTTTCAATCATTTATTCAACAGAAATATCAATAGATGTGATATTCTTCTGTGGAAAAAGT
>JANDJT010000032.1:8851353-8864737 GCA_024331685.1 Stegophilus panzeri
ATCCTACCGATTTGTCTTTGGAGAATGTTGTTCTCAAAGTGTTGGATTATTCACTGATGCATCTGTTGGCAGATTGGTGATCCTCTACCCATCCTTGCTCTTGAAGAACTAGGCTTTTTTGGAGGCTCCTTATATACTGTGATTAGACGATTGCCTCACATCACCTTCTTATTTCAACTTGTCACATCACTATTTGTCATAAATTGCCCCTGTCCCAACTTTTTTGGAATTGGGGTTGTAGGAAATTATAAGAGATTATTCCTGTGCAGCTCTGGACATGTATTGCTCATTCGTCAACTGATACTTTTTATCGTATTTGGAATCCATATCTTGAGATCACCGAGGCTCCTTCCTGTAGTATGGTCTAACATAGCATCTCCAGTGTTTCTTAGTCGGCTCTTTTTGTGCACTCTCCTCTGTCTCGGTTCGAATATCTCCATCTTGATTTTAAATGCATACTTTTGTTTCTCATTCGATGCTGATGTTCTGATTTCTTCATTATGTGTAGGGAATTGTTTGATTATTGCTGTGTTGTAAAGTGTTAATGTCAATAAAAAAAATTTTAAAAAAAGAAAGAAAATCCTTTACATGCAAAATAAAATAAAACAAGATCCTCAGATATCTCAGTTTAAACACTCACTGAAACACACTCATACCTCCAGGACAGGACAAAACCTCCACTAGGTGGTAGGGCACTTTGCCTTTCCGCATGCGGTGCACCAGAGTCTGAATGTTCCGGAAACCATAGACTGCAGCAAATTGAAGCAGTGTCTCTCCATCACGCTCTAGCACCACCTCCTGGAAGTCTCGGTTCCTAGCAGAAACACAGCACATGGCAGAAAATGATGACAGCTAAACTGACAACATGCCGTAAGTTGAACTAAAATGTAAATAACGGGATTCTATGAATTCTTCCTTAAGTCTGTTGCAGGGGTGTCCATTCTTATCCGCAACAGCACAGTGTGGGTGCAGCTTTTCAGTCCAATCAGGCAGGAGCCAAACATGATTCCATCTGTTTAATCAGTGGATCTTGGCTTTCAATAGAATCAGATGTGGCTTCTGTTTGTTTGGAATGAAAACCTGCAACCACACCGGCCCTTTCCGAATAAGATTGGACACCCCTGGTCTATCTAATGCATTTCCCATTTATATACATTAACTAGATGATTGCTCAACTCACCTGAGTGTCTTGTATACAATCTCATCAACATCCAGGCCAAAGAGCTCTTTGGCAGCATATTTTAAAATGTGCTCTAGAAAGCCTTCAGAGCCTCGACCCTCGTGCCTCATCAAGCTTGCGTCAATGATTTCGCCAAAACTGTCACACACACACAAAATGGTAAATTATAACCTGCCAGACCACTTTAGTGGTCATAACAACACAAAGACAGCAGCACTGATAATGAGTTATGACTAGAGGTCGACCGATCGATCGGTTTTGCTGATTAATCAGCACCGATAACTAATTGCTGGAACTATTGGCTATCAAAGCAGCTGAGAAGGGTCCGCTGTCATTATACAGTACGAGAGTGGCCTCTAGAGGCTAAATAAAAACTATCACTGGCAAATTTTGTTGTGTTATTTGAAGTGTTCTTTTTTTTTTTTTTTAATTCATTTTCGAAGTCTGCATTTTTTATGTTATTATTTGGAGTGTTACTTTTTGGTTCAGTCTGGATGTATACCATTTATTTACTTTAATACTTATTAATAGTTAATATATATTAATATTTATTTCATTAAAAAAAAAGTACAGTACATTTTTATGCTACAGTCCGTACTGTTTATTTTTGTAATTAAGTTCAGCAATATTTTGATTTGATTGTTATGTTTTCATTCAGTGTCAATAATCGGTTGATTAGCCGGTTATCAGCAGGTACTTCCCCAACTTAGTTATCGGTATCGCTAAAATCCACTATCTGTCATCCTCTAGTTAGGATTTGTATGATGTATGGTGTTGTCTGAAATCAAAACCTGAATCAATAATATCATTTGGCTTGACGATCATCTTTTCTCTTTTCCTTTCTGCATTTTCATTTAAGTCAGCACCTAAAACCAATATAAAGTACACTAATTCCTTCAGTCTTAAAAAAATCTGTTCAGAAGTTAAATTTACACTATTTTCATATCCAAATGTTATCCATGATGTGTGAAAATTGCTTCTTTAGTGTTGCACTGGAAATCTAAGATACTTTGGATGACATCGACTTAATTGACTTATTAACACAAGTAGCTCCATAACTCCAGGACAACACTTAAACAAGTGCTGAACATCAAACTTTTCTTGGCTAATCAATTATAGTTGGGATAACTGCCTCAATGCCCCAGGCTTTCAGTTACTGAGTTTTGTGTTACTTCCTCAGTGCAAACATTAACCACAGTGAACGTTTGGTAATCTTACACACTTACACATGATCCAAAGGAACAGGTTCAACGTCCTCCACAGAGACATTACTCTGGTCCATCATGTGCAGAATTTCCACTGAAATAACACGGGTACAACTTTAATTATAAATGAGAATACGAGGTACCTAGTGACATATGTGCAATTATACAAAAAAAAAGCTGAATCTGATTGGTTGGAAGGTTGGTTAGTTTTCTATTATAGAAGCTAGTGTCAGCTGTAACATACTGAAAAAGGTTATTAACCGGATTAAATGCCATTACAAACGGTTAAAAAGTATGAGGAGTCATTTATTAATCAATTAAAAAATCGGTAGCCTTGGGAAACTGCTGTGGTATAAGAAGAACAAAATACTTTGGGGTATGCTGTTATATGAGAAAACCAACTTTGGGCTGGTAACAGTCACTCCACTTCATGACACAACCCCAACGTTAATTACTGTCCTAGAACAGCACATCCTGCTGTGTTGTATTACTTACTTAACAGGAAATAGTACACAAACAGTATTATTACACCCCTTTTGCCACTCTTTAACAAAGAAAATCAATCAACTGATTACTGTGAACACAGTCTGGAGTTCTGCAATAGCAAAAGATGGAAAAGAGTCAAGATTGTCTAAAAAAATAATAAAAAATTAAAAATTGACAGTCCTACTTTCATTCAGTTCTAGCAGAAACGCCTTTAAGTGTGTATCTGTTTGTCAAACCTGTGCAGATACGTGATTCACTAAAATGAAACTTTTCCTCCTCTACACTTTATCTCCCCTAAAAATTTTTTTTTTTAAATATTTAATTAAGAAAATAGTCTGTAGGACTAATAATCACATTTCCTAGATGGCAATGAGGCAGTTTACCAGTTTAATATCCTTGAATTACCCACAAGTGTTACAAAGGTTACAGTGCTTCAGACATAATACCGAAAAAGGCAGTTTCACAGGTGAAGGACACAAGCATAGAAAAACAAAGATAGTGACTCAGCGGAATCAACGCACGTCTAAAGTTACACGTTTTTATATTTGGAAGAACTGCACAGATTTCTGGCTCTCTTACCTGATGTAAGCACACAGTCCACATCTCTTGTCTGGAGCAAGCTGTTGTAAAACTCTTCTCTCACCGCTTCCAGCTTTTTATCAAAGCAAGGAGCCACCACCACATGGTACACCTGCTCTGGGCTCAGCTTCTGCCAAGACACAACACAGGATTCATTCAGGCAACCGGTAATGTTCTTCCACAATTAACATAGACGTGAGGAAAAAAAACATCACTCGCTCTGGATAATGGTGTCTGACAAATGCCATGAATGTAAATGTAAAGTAAAAGACAAGCGTGACTGATGGTAAGCAACTCACTGCTGTGCGTTTCAATTAAAGAAAAACCACCACTTGTGTATACATCCATATCTATATACTGTACATACACTCACTGGCCACTTTATTAGGAATCCCAGTGCACCTGCTCATTCATGCAATTATCCAATCAGCCCATCATGTGGCAACAGCACAGTGCAGAAAATCGTGCAGATGCAGGTCATGAGCTTCAGGTAATGTTCACATCAAACATCAGAATGTAGGGGGGGGGGCGGGGGGAAGTGATCTCTGTGACTGTGGTGTAATGCAAGATGGGCTGGTCAAAAACTGCTGATCTCCTGGGATTTTTACTCACACACACAAACCACTCTATAGAGTGGTGTGTGTGTGTGTGTGTGTGAGAGTGAGTGAAAATCCCAGCTAGATAAATCCCTATAAAGTGTGGTGGTGTGTATGTGTATAATAATAATAATTATATTAATATATATATATACACAGAATGCTTCGAAAAAACAAAAAGCATCCACTGAGTGGCAGTTCTGTGGGTGGAAATGCCATCCACACATGGGAGTGGTTCGAGATAACCGGAAGGCTACAGTTACTCAAATAACCATTCTTTACAAATGTGGTGAGCAGAAAAGCATCTTAGAACACACAACCAAAAATTAGACAGTTACGGCTTGGAACGAGACCAGGCAATATTTTTCCAATCTTTAACGGTCCAGTTTCAGTGAACCCATGCACACTCAAGACTCGGGTCGTTGTAGAACGACCGTTAATAATAAATATAGATAACCCAATATTTAGTGACAATATTATTTCAATCAAGGAATGGATTCACTCGGCTGTCTTTTGACACAGATGGATCGCTGTGAAGCTACAGGAAGCTGACCTGCTGTCTGGTGAAGTAGTCTTTGACCAGAGAGCCCATGACCTGCTGAGGTGACCTCGCTGTACAGATGTGCGGCGTGACCAGACTTCCCAGCACATGCTCTGCATAGCGGATCCATCCTAATCAAACACAAAACACACACACTCAAACTGTTAGGCAGCTCTTGTATCGAATGAGTGATTAAATGCTCTGTCAGGAAAGCACATGATATTAGGATCACTATACTCAGTGCAATATGTACTCGTGGGGGGGTACAAATCAGATGTCCAGCTACCTAAGAACAAGAAGATTAAATGTACGGGCTATTACATTTAGATTGTCCAGCAGAAACTTAATAGCTAAGTAGTCACCAGCATTTTTAAATTCTCTCATGTAACCAGAGAATTTATGATTTATAATTAATTCCCTACAAGAAGATTCACAAAGGGAAAGAGTTTACACAGAGGCAGAATTAAGGTTCTAACTATCTCTGTGGAAGGGTGTGAGACTAGAAATGCTATTTATCTCACAACAGCAGGATGCCTTGGCTATCTCAACTCAGCCACGCCCCACAAGAAGAGTGCATGTGCGTCACATATATACATTATAAAAGAAAGCAGCACACTATAATGCTTATTTACTTATCACGATAAATTACACTAAAATGTTCCCAAGCCAATAAAGACTAATTATTTAAAGACAGAATGATTATATTCGAATGTCGCCGTTACTCTTGGCTACACTATGTACTGTAGAACGTGGTGGACACATGTACAAACATATCACCACACTCATGAGAATGAGTTTACCTGGACACGAGGAGGTGAACATCGGCATAGCATGGACATCACTATGCCTGCGTCTATAGCGTTGTATAAACTCCCTCTGACTCTCCAGAATGCTGAAGCTAGCAGCCAGTGTTGTGTCAAACACATATTTCACTCCTGAGGACAAAGATAAAACATCTCTAGCTTTCCTTCTGGAAAGGAAACTGCACCATTGAGCCACTGGATCCAGTAAGTGCTAAAACACTGCCACGTGCACTCACGTTTAAAAATAAAAGTGGTTGGTATAAAAAAGGTTTCAAACAAAAGGAGGTGAGAAGCAACAACGTGCAACATGGCAGGCAGACTCACCAACACTCTTTAGGAAGCCACAGAGCTTGTGTGCAGCAGCCTGGACGTCCAGATGAAATTTCACAGCAAAGAATGGCAATGACTGAGGACACACAGACACTACCAGGACTTTGTGCTTCAAGGAATCACATTTCTGTCTCACACACACACCAAACAAACATCATCATTATGAGATCCAATCATGTCATAAAAAACATCCCGAGATGGTTTTATGGACAGACATTATGGCAACATTCCAAGGCCTTTGCTACCTTGTTGAGTGCAAGAACATGGTTGATCTCCTGCAGGCTCTGTTGGGAGATTTTATGGTTCTCTTCCTCAGACACACAGCCGTCGCAGGTGAGACACGCGCTCAGCAACACAGGTTGACCACTCACCTGGGAAGTACATCATACCGACCAGGTTAGACGGAGAAGCTAGTACTTTTAGATAGACATCGCTAAAAAGAAATGAATTTTTATAGACATCTGATTCCCATATAGAAAAAAAAACTGGTAATAACCCATGTAAAATATTTACACATAGTCATCTGGCAAGCATGGATGGTTGTAGACCAACTCTATTAGTTACTAGGACTTTAATCAGTACGCTAACACCACCAGGTATTAAGTATTTACATCCATATCGCTTATCCTACACAGGGTTGCGTGGAACCTGGAGCCTATCCCAGGGAACTCGGGGCACAAGGTGTAGGACACACTGGACGGGATGCCAACCCATCACAAGGCACAAAAACACACACATTCACACACTACGAACAATTCGGAAATGCCAATCAGCCTACAGTGCAGGGCAAGTCTTTTGGACTGAGGGTGCAAACATGCACACAGGTCAGAAACAGGAATCAATCCCCCAAGCCTGGAGGCACCAAGGACGTGCGAGGCTAACCAGAATGAGTATATTCCTAAAGATTATAAAGATATTTAAGAAGAATACGTCACCTCTCCATTGGCAACCTCTCTGTCCTGCTCTAAACTTCCAGCTTCATCACTCTGTTTCTTCTTGCACTAGGAAACCAGATTAAACATGATTAAAAGTTAAAAGCACGTCACCATACCAGACACCGGTGTAAACGCATCTCGTAATGTTAGCATATTTTGGAGCCATTACCTGCTTCGTGCAATTTTCACATTTCTCCTTTCTCCTTGTGATGATAACCTCAGACATTGTGCAGGGAATCCCTGCGAAAAAGAATCACAAGCGATGGCACAAATGATTTTGTCTAGCTGCTAGAAAGAAGAAAATAAAATCAGGGCTGAAACTAAACCATCTTCCCATCTATCATGGGACAGGACTTCAGATCCTGTAAAGTAACTCTGTAATTATATCTTATGGAAAGGAGAAAGCACTACCCTGAACCCTACTGCAATCATATAAAACATATATTAAGACAAAGCTGAAAGGAAGTGTCTGATAATTAAAGGTTCCCATGATAGGTTTGACCATGATTGCTGTTTTGTTTCTGTCAGGGATAAAGACAAGCAAGGTTATTGTGTATCTTCTCATTATGTCTTCAAGTAGCAGATGACAGATGAGTTACTGGTTCATTATAAGCTGAAGTTTATGGGAAAGTGGCAGAAATGGGTGGTGTTTGGGTTGTTACCTAGAAGGCGGCTGCTCCTCGAGTTAGAACCAAGAAGACAACGTTTAAGATCCCAGTTACACTTGGAAATCAGTTAGCCTTCTCTTCTTACAGTATGTAAACGCAGTTTAGCGGAAACAGACATTAAAACAGCCCAATGCAAATACCAAACCGGGTCAAACACTGAGGATAGCGTCCGAGCAGGAACTCTGCACGTGAGCTGAGCGAGGTACAAATGTTCTTCATAAAGAAGTTCAGAGGATAAAGTCACATGGCCGAGACCCATGTAACAGCTAGCTTATTCAGAATCATCGAAATTCGCCGAAAAAATAAATAAGAAACTCTATCATACCTTGACACAATATCAACACATCATTGTCCTCTAGCTCGGACAGTGCGCATGCGCCAATCAGCACTGCCTCTCTCTCGCTCTGTCTCTCTCTCTCTCTCTCTCTCTCTCTCTCACGCGCACCTACGTCATTGTTTCCCCAAACAAAAACAAAATAAATAATTTTATTTCGAATTAACAACAATAAACAAAGTATCCGCTTTGTAAATATGTCTATATAAGGCGAATTAACAAGAACAACAACAAAAATTATTTACTCCATGAGTTTCCGACTCTAGAGTCTAAAGCACATTTTGTAACATTGGTCAAAACTCCAATTTGGTTCTGAACTCCTTCCTCGAGTGCACTTGTATAAGGACGTATAAGGCTAACGTTCTTCACGCCCTTTTGTAGCGCACTACAATTTCAACAGGGAACCGTTTGGGAAACAGCCGTTGTACCTTTTCGAATAATAATCTTTGTGGGTGGGGCTTTGAGGAGGCGGAGCTTCAAAATGTCATCACCCAATCAGAATTCACTGCGCTTTGGGGGAAGTTGGGAATCCCCGAAAGTGGCTTTATAGAAACGTATGGACTGGTAGAAAACGTCTCTTATCGTATTGAAATTTGTTATTTTGTGCATCCGACCTTTTCGATTCACGGACACTTTAAAGATCTGATAAGGTGAGTTTTCGGTTGCTTCCGGGTTTTTGCAGCCTCACCCTCGTGACCACGTCTGATCCGTGCTCGATACGCCACACTGGTGTGGGTGTTGTCCTTCCCATCATCCTCATTATGTACATGTTTTGATGTCTTTGAAAGATATTATGGTTCTGTCTATGTATTTTCATCATGTGCAAGCATCAGTACTTTGTAGTAGAACTAATTTACTTAATGTCTTATGCAGTTAGATGAAAACACTTGCTGTTAAACAGGAAATTGCGCAACTGTTAAGCACACTCATTTATGTTATCCATGTTATTCATTTTGAAAACCTAAATAAATATGTATATTTATATTTTTCTTTCTTTTTACAGATGGTGTACATGGTGGTTGAGAAGCACACATCTGATCTTCTCCATCTGAAAAGATCACCAGGGATGAGATCTTGGTCCCTGTTTGTCGGTATGAAGGGGGGGGGACGTTGACATTGTGCAATTTGCTTACAAGGAACTACATATTCTCTTTACATGAAACTTGCTGTTTTCCTTTTTTTTTTTTTTTTTTTTTTTTTTTTTAAATCCAGGGATTGTGTCAGTTGGCCTGGCAGCAGCGTATTACAGTTCAGGTAAATACTACAATATATAAATAATATGTTTGTTTGTTTTTTACACCCTTTTATCATGTAGACTTACCACGTAAGTACACTTTGCATATACAATTACTGACTTTATATCAACGCAAAGCGACCAAATATATGGGCACTGACAGTGGTACATGTACAGTATGTATCAGGTGCATTAGTGTTGCTGGAATTTGTAAACCTTTTAATGTTACTGCTGGTATTAGAAATAGCCCACCAACCAAAAATACCCTGCTAATATTAGTGGAGTAGTCTGAAAAACCCGCACTGATAAAGCAGCAGAGGACGATTAATGCAAAATTTGTCAGGATAAATGAGCTACAGTCTCTAAATATACACCTACAACATCCAAAAATAAGGTGGGTGTCTAATAAAGTGACCAGAGAACAGGTGGCCAAATACGCAGTGTTTTAAATCCCCGACAACATTGCTGTACATGATACATTTGTACCAGCAGCACACATACAGTATCACTATGTGACTACCGTGACCATGTCAGTGTCTGCAGTCCAACACCCTAAACATCTGTTCAGCAGTAAGCTTGTGGTGGTCCTGTTTCATTCAGTAATTGTATACCTACAAAGTGCATCTAGGTGGACCTGATTAAATCTAAATCACTTTCAATAAATGGTTCTGATATATTTCTTTAATAACCATGTTTTTTTCTTTCTTTCAATCTTACACTGTAGACAACGTGTTATGGAAACTATTTTATGTAACAGGCTGCCTATTTGTTGCCTTACAAAACATGGAGGAGTGGGAAGTAAGAGATGCATGATGATAAGTGTGTGTTTTATCACACACTCATATTTTGTAAGTTACACACTCTTTACTGGCGTGTTTAGGAGTTTTTGGATTTTATTTTTATTTATTTATTTCTACAGGAGGCAACATTTGACAAACCGAACAGTGTGATTGAACTGAAAACCTTCAGTCTGTATGCAATGATACTCACGTTGTGGAAAAAAGGACAAGAAAAAGGTGTCAATTGTGTTAGCCATAACTGTACATTTCTCACGGCTTACATTCTATGTTAAAAGCATATTATTGGCAAAGCGGCAATATTGAAAAATGTTGTCGCTGTATCTGTTTCAGTGTTGCTGGATTTGCGGCATTTGCGTGATATAAGCATTCAAGAGGAGAAGGTGCGGTACCTGGGGACGGGTTTTGTACTGGTGCTTCGGATGGCCACTGGATTCTCACATCCTCTCACTCAGAACGCTACTCTCAGTGGACGCAGGTTAGTGCAAAAACAGACATCTAGATTTGGGTTAAAACAGTGTGCCAAGCAATTTAACCCGTTGTATTACATAATTCAACACAAACTCATGAAACACTGTGTATCTGTAGCTGTGTTGGGTTTTTTTTTTTCCCCTCACAAGTTACTTTTATGTCTTTTTCTTGGCATGACAAGGGACATTTTCAGGGACATAATCCCAAAACAAGAAGTATGCAACTAAAGACGTGCAATATTTTGATAAACTGTGTTTATGGTTTTTTTTAAGTGATGTAGAGGACCTTTCTGCACTTCTGAAGCGCTTTTTGGAACTCGAGGCTTTGCAGCAAAATCTGACTCAGGAAGACGAGGATGAGCATTGCAATGAAGATGATGATGACTTTGAGCAGCTGGGGATGGAGGGGGACAACGAGAGCAGTGATTCAAGCGATCAGCATGAACGGCCAACTCAGTGACCTCTGATCCTGTGAACATGTTTTTGACACTGAATCTTAAATGACCCTAATTAACAACCCAAACACTCAGTCTTAAGGATGAGCAGCTATCTGAGAACATTCCCCTTTATATCAGTGCATGAATATTATATCTGTCTTAACGTAATCTTTTTGTCTACCTCAGTAAAGATGCCTTACCTAGAATGTCTGGCAAGCTCTAAATAGGTAGTGAGTATGGCTAAGTAGTAGTAGTAGTAGTAGTAGTAGTAATAATAATAATAATAATAATAATAATAATAAGAAGAAGAAGAAGAAGAAGAAGACTGTATAGGATATTATATATTCAGACTGTCTTTTGAAAATACTTTCCAAATCTTTGGTGCAGAACAAATGCAAATTTTCCTCTGGATGGTTTAAGAAGGTAGTACTGCATGATTTTAAATTTTTATTTGATGCACAATCATTAATCGACCCTGACATGTGTACAGGTGCTAAAACTATAAGGGCTTTAAAAACCACTAGAAGAGTTATGAGATTGTGTGTATGATGGCGTTGGACATTATTAAAAATGGTCAGCACTTAACTCAAAGTAATGATTTTTAGGCTGTGTATATTTGTTGTAAATATTTTAGTTCACTGTGATCATATAAAAAAACAACATTTGATGAATAGATCTATATTG
This sequence comes from Stegophilus panzeri, assembly GCA_024331685.1. Lineage (NCBI taxonomy): Eukaryota > Metazoa > Chordata > Actinopteri > Siluriformes > Trichomycteridae > Stegophilus > Stegophilus panzeri. The sequence goes on from JANDJT010000032.1 coordinate 8,862,633, forward strand.
TCAGTGTTGCACTTGTAAATGGAAAGCTTTGAAGTGCAAAGAGGGCTACGGCTCTGTTCAACCTGTACAGTTTTGGTAAAACTAAACACCTAGGAAAATAAAGGAACTGACATGTCTCAGTTACATCCACAAGAAATATACATTTTGCATAACATGCTGAAGAACACTTACATTGGCAATGCATAATAATGGGGAAATAGGAGTTCTTCCTGTCTCCTTGTCAATGCAGTTGGGCGTGTACTGATCGTTTGAGAAAAAAGAGAAGTGTATTAGCATACGTGATATGATCTCAAGTCAAGTCCATCTATTTGCTACATGCTACTTATCCTACACAGGGTTGCAGGGGAACCTGGAGCATATCCCAGGAAACATGGGGCACAAGGCGGGGGACACCCTGGATAGGGAGCTAACCCATCTCAGGGCACAATCACTCAGCCTACAGAGAATTTGGAAATGCCAATCAGCCTTTAATGCACATCTTTTGACTGGGGGACCTGGAGGAAACCCCTGAAGCATGGGGAGAACATGCAAACTCTGCGTACAAAGGGCAGAGGCGGGATTCGATCCCCAACCCTGGAAGTGCAAGGCAAACATGCTAACATGATACATACAAACACACACACACACACACAGGGAACAGCATAGACAAGTAAGTACAATAACTACAATATACGCTACAACATAGAGAGAGAGAAAACAACACGTTGCATTAAAGTCATGTAACATGACAATATGTAAGTGTCCAAGTGGCAGAGGGAGGAGCAGGGGGAAAAACAAGTGAAATGTGTGTCAAGTGACTTGGTGATATTTGGGATGATGATGAGGCCATAGCCAGCAGGTAAAAACTGTTCTTTAGCTGGCTTGTCAGTGACTGGATGCTCCGAAAACATTGGTAGATGGCAAATCAGAGAATAAACTGTGTCCTGGGTGACTGAAGTCTGAGGTCAGTTTGTGTGATTTCCTCAGGCACTGTGACCGCTAGATGTCCTATATGACAGGGAGTTTGTTGCCTGCGATGAGTTCTGCTGTTCACTCCACGGAGCAACTGCCATACCATACAGTGATGCACCCAGTTCGAATGCTCTCTATGGTACAGCGGTAGAAGCCAATTAGGTTTTTTGGGTTAAGTCCAAACTTCTTCAGCCTCTGCAGGAAGTAGAGCCTGTGGCAGGCAGATCTTATGATTGTCTGGGTGTCTAAGGACCAGTTGTGGTCATCAGTGATGTGGACACTGACAAGCTTGAAGTTCCTTACCCTTTCCACAGCAGCTCCATTGATATGTAATTGCTATGTAAGGGAGTGTGTACACTGCTCTGGGACTTCCTGTGGACCATTATCATTTCCTTCTTTTTGCTGATGTTAAGAGAGAGGTCATTGTCATGACACCATTACAACACACCGCTGATCTCTCTGTAGGCTGTCTCATCTTCATTTGTGATGAGGCCCATGATGGTCTCAATCATCATTAAAACTTTCAACAATTCTAAAAGTTTAAATGCTGATAATCTGTTTCAATAAGAACAATTAGCACATAACCTGGGGGTTAGGGTGATGAGATGGGCATCAAGCTAGTATTTCAAAGCAGAATGATGCAGGATGCAAAATGTTCAATAAGTAGCTATTTGTGGTGTCAGTTTGTCAATAGTCAATTTGTGGTGTGTTTTGCTGAGACTGAGATCATTTAAGACAACCCTCAGCTAACATCTTGAACTAGCATTAGTTGCCATTTTCAATGTTCTTACTGTAGTAACACCGACACTAAACACCTCTCTTTCTGTGGTAAAGAATGTAAATTAGTCTATATGCAAATTAAGCTTTTCAACAGGAAGCTGAGATTTGTTTTAAAATACATGTGTACAGTTCATTTTGAATCTGCATTGAGAATGAGTTAAGAACATGCTACATCACTTATCCTTTCAAAACATATAATTTAAGAAAAACAAGAGATTTTACAATTCTATTCTTCATCCTTAGATTTTAGATGTGTGTGTGTGTGTGTGTGTGTGTGTGTGTGTGTGTGTGTGTATTAAACTAAAAATAACATACTCATAGGATTCACCTTTATAACTTTATATAAAGGCGGGTTTTTCCCTGTTAAACCAGGC
>JANDJT010000032.1:8864803-8895351 GCA_024331685.1 Stegophilus panzeri
TATATTGAGGTAATATGGAACAAGTCTAGTAGCTTTCTGCAAAAAAAAAAAGAAGAAAAAAAATCTAAATATGAGCAATGCCCTGTTATTTCCTTCACATCTGCAGTAAAAGAAGTCTATGGTTGTAGCAATTATATAGCAACTATTTTCTAAAAGTTTGGAGGTAATTATTACTGGGTAATCTTATGTGGGAATGCATATGCTTATTGTTGGCCACTCACGTTTATTAACATTTTCTAACATAATATTTATTAAAAGATGTCAGAAAAAAGATATGAAAAGGGTGTGGGGAGAAAAGGCACAAATATGGGAATAAGATGAATAGCTTAAAGGGGTATTCAGGATTAATGACAAAAAAACCACAAGAAATATCCCAGAATTATTATCACTGTAATGCATATGCATAACAATATATCAAAGAGCACGGAGCACCATTAAGTCCTAAGTTAATGTATTCATTCATTCATCTTCAAAATGCACTTTACCTGGTCAGGGTCATGGTGGAGCCGGAGCCTATCCCAAGCAAACTGTGTGTGAGTGTGAGGCAGGACACACCATGGATGGGATATTATTACTCCATCGTCTTTTTACATAACACTCTGGCTAATTGCATGACATGGTTTGTTGGCATGATTAGGAGGCACCTGGTTCTAAGTTTCCTTATTAAAAACTTGAATATCTTTCTTTATGATTAAAAAAATAAAAGAAAAATGTCACTCAGTTGGGGGGCACGGTGGCTTAGTGGTTAGCACGTCTGCCTCGCACCTCCAGGGTTGGGGGTTTGAATCCTGCCTCCTACCTGTGTGTGTGGAGCTTGCGTGTTCTCTCTGTGCTTTGGAGGCTTACTACAGGTACTCCGGTTTCCTCCCCAGTCCAAAGATGTGTAGTAGGCTGACTGGCATCTCCAAATTGTCAGCAGTGTGTGTGTGTGTGTGTGTGTGTGTGTGTGCGCGCGCGCGCGATTGTGTCCTCCGATGGGTTGGCACCCTGTCCAGGGTCCTGCCTTATGCCCTGAGCTCCTTGGGATAGGCTCCAGGCTCCTCCATGACCTTGTGTAGGATAAGTGGTATACAAAATGTATGGATGTTACTCAGTGTATCCAATATCACCAAAATCTCAAAGCTTACTCACTACTCCAGACATTTCTGAAAATATTGTAAATTCCTTTAATTGCTAGAAATAAGGATATTTCGTGAAAATGTGTCACATAAGAATGTTTTCATAGTCCTGTGCTATTGTAGTGTTATTATTGTACTGATCATACAGATCCATTAACTATATAGTTTATTCAGCTGCAAAATGTCCATCGATTAGAGGAAAATTTACTATTAAACCTTTTCGGTTTACACGAGGAGAACACTTCAGTCTGCGACATAGAAAAAGACAATCTCTGTCTCACGTCATCAGAAGGCGCCGCCTAGATATGCTAAGTGTTTATCTATTTAGCTAATTTCTAAAGGTTCATATGGTATATAGAGCGTAATGGAAGTGAACAAAGGCGAAGCGGAAAGGTGTATCGATATTGCAGTCAAAGCAATAAAAAATAACGAAGCTGACAAAGCGAAACGGTTTTTAGAAAAAGCACAGAGACTGTTTCCGACGGAAAAGGCACACGGTAAGCAGTGATAAGTCGACTAGCTAGTTCCCCTAGTTAGCTACACTAAAGCTAGTTAGCTTTAGTCTAATATCAAATTTAATATCAAATAAGACTCAACAATCGCCTTTGTTTTATAATATGCTTTTATAATATACGTGTCTTAGAAGTACAACTCGACATGTTATAGCTATCTGTGTCTGTATGTAGGCTGTATTTTGGGTATTGATTGTGTGTCAGATGGCTGTCAGGTTTATTCTAACTATATTTATTCATTTAGCAGACGCTTTTATCCAAAGCGACTTACAAATGAGAAAATACAAGCAAAGTACATGTCACAAATGTGTGATTCTATGAAACTGTAAAACTGTGGAGTTGTAGGCGTGGTGTGAGTAACTGTCATATATTATGACAGACTCGACTAGATTTTATATATATTTACATTTATGGCATTTGGCAGACGCCCTTATCCAGAACGACGTACATGTATCTCATTTATACAACTGAGCAATTGATGGTTAAGGGCCTTGCTCAAGGGCCAAACAGTGGTAGCCTGGCTAGCCTTCTGATCAGTAACACAGAGCCTTTAACCACTGAGCTGCCATAAATAAATAAATAAATGAATGAGTGAGTGAGTGTGTGTATATGTATGTATATCTATCTATCTATCTATCTATATATGTGTGTGTGTATGTATATGTGTCTATATATATATATATATATATATATATATGTATATATGTATATGTATGTATGTATGTATATGTATTTAGATTAGATTATATACTGTGACTGATTAGACAGTCTAGTTGTTTATATAGAACAAAAAGTATGTCTTTTTCATTGGTCAGTTGATAAACATTTGTCTTTTCATTTATTCTAATCACAATTGTCTTGTAATGTTATTCACCAAGATTCAATATGGATTACACAATATCACACGATGGCCATAATCCAGCGGGGACAAAATAAAAAGAGGTGACAGTTTTACCAGATTAATGGCTTTGTCTTTAGTTTTAACAGCATCTTCCTGACATTCCCTGCTCAAATTAAGCCCGCATAATGTGTGTGTGTGTGTGTGTGTGTGTGTGTGTGTGTGTCAGAGTAGTGACTTCTTACCACTTTCATTACTTTAACATGCCTGATCATCAGTTTAATATTCTTCTTGATATGATTGTTATTATGGACCAGACAAATCATTAAACTGTGCTGAAATGTACCAGAAGCTGGTAATGTACTTGGAAGCTGGTAAGGAGTGGTAAAGCCACAAAAGACACAAACCCACCCAGGAAGTGGAAAAATTTTAACATTTTTCCAGTCTTTTCCCTACTTGTCCACCAGTTTGATACAATCCTACACATGGTGACGGTGAGAATCCCCGCTACAAAGTTTGAATTATGGTTCTTGGGCATGCTTGAAGCACAGGGTGCCCCAAAAGTCTCTATACATAGGGGACTATGTTTGCTAGCACTACGTCGGCTGTGCCTTCACCAGTGCATGTTCGTGGACGTCCACTTCTCAGTTGGTTCCAGTCTTTCTGAATTTGTTTTTTGAACAAGTTTGACAATGTCGTGTGTAATGTGTTTGCCATGTCTCCTGTTAAAGTCCATCGCAACCTTGCGGCAGCTTCCTGATCCAGCCATGAGAATGATTTCAATACATTCTTCAATACGCTCTTGATATACTTGAACAAAACCACAAGGAAAAATAGCTTTTTCAATCATTCATCCAATAGAAATAGATGTGCTATTCTTCTGTGGAAAAAGTAAGTACACCCTTGGCCTCAGAATATAATATTGCCCCCTTTAGTAGAAATAACTTTGCATATTTGTCCACCAGTCTCTGAAATTGGATTGCTGGAATTTATGACCACTCTTCTATGCAATATTCTTTCAGTTGCAAGATGTTTGAGGGTTTTCTTGCATGTACTGCTCGTTTCAAATCCCCCCTCAACATTTCAATGGGATTCAAATCTGGGCTTTGACTAGGCCATTCCATAACCCTCCATTTCTTCTCTTTGAGCCATTCCTTGGTGGATTTGCTAGTGTGCTTAGGATCATTATCCTGTTGAGGTCCACTTTTGGTTCAACTCGGTTCAAGAACAAACTTACTTCCTCGTGAAGATCGGTCTTGCCAGGCTACCTTGAAAGAACGAACTTGGAAGGACAAGAGGACATAGAATGCATTTTTGTCAGAATTTAGATGTGCTGTGAGCATCCTGTTGTACAATTGACCGTCCTAGCACATTTCTAGTTATGGGACAAGGTCCTCACCTCTTCAGTGCTCCCTAAGTAATATGTTTCAGCTGGTTAATAGATTTACTGTTAACTGGTTAATTAACCAAAATCAATTAAGTATGATTTAATGTAAAAACGAAGTTAAACTAAAAACAAAGTTAACGAGTTACCTCAGGATGGAAGCTAGCACAATTTAATTCAAATAGTTCTGAGGGATAAATTAGACTTTTCAACAACCTCATATATATCTCCATATAAATCATATATCAAAATCAGTCTTTTTAGATGCATATTTTGATCTATTTAGATTATTGTTGTTAATAAGATGTTAAAATTACAGGTATGGGTCAGGCTTCTGTCATCTGCTACTGTTTTGCTGCAATGACTTCTGGGACTTCAAGCGGGTTTAGTGTGCACAAGTCTGCAACCAATGCATCCTCGATATCAAGAACACATCCGGGTAATTTCATGTGCCCCCAGTACTTGCGTTTTTGAGTATGTTCTTGAGAAGGAGTTCACAGGGATGCAAAATCGCATAAGAACGCATATTGAGAAACAGTCATTATCTTCAAGCACTCTTTGATATGATGCAGAATTCATAGTTGAATCAATGAATGCAAGCTGTCGAGTCCCTGAGACAGTGAAGCAACCCCAAACTATAACATTTCCACCACCGTGCTTCACAGTTGGTATGAGGTGCTTCTCCTGAAAAGCTGTCTTTGGTCTGCGCCAAACATGTCTGCTGTTACTGTGGCCAAACAACTCTATCTTTGATTCATCTGTCCAGAGCACATTATTCCAAAAGGCCTGTTCTTTGCCTATATGCTCATTGGCAAACTGTAGTCTTGCTCTAATGTTCTTTTGGAGAGCAAAGGCTTTTTCCTGGCACGCCTCCCATGCAGGTCAAATATCTTTCTGATTGTAGAAGCTTGCACTTTTACACCAACAGTTGCAGGAATTGCTTAATTAATTATCAGATCCTGTGATGAAATTTTGGGGTTCTTGAAGATTTCTTTTTGTATCAGACTGTCTGCTCTTGGGCTGAATTTGCTGGGACAAATTGGCGATTGGCAACTATAGATGGTGTATTTCAAATAATTTGGAGATCTTTTTTAAATCCCTTGCCAGACTCATAGGCATCCACAACCTTTTTCTGAAGGCCTTACAGAACTCTTTAGATCTTGGCATAATGACACCACACACCTCAGTAACAAAGGGAACACCAGACACTAGATATGAGAGGTTTAAATAAGACAGACATTCCCTAAGCAGGTTCTAATCACTGGCACAAAATCTTTATATATATATATCTCCAACTAAATATGAACAATTCTGGAAGGCACTGTGGTAAAAAGTGTTAATTTCCCCTATGTATGGAGATTTTTGGGACACGTTGTAGAATAAATGTCCTGCTATTGTGGATTATGAAGGGTTTGTGTCTATTGTAATGCAACTGAGTCTATTTGAAAACTCTTGCACACCGTGGTTACTGTGCTGAGAACAAGGTCTGTCTGATTTAAAAACTTCTGTTTTAACAGGAATTGTGGAGCTAATTGTGGAGCTGTTCTAAGTATTGTCATTATCTTATTTAAAACCTTTAAAACTATTTTGGCACAATAATTTTATTACCTTTATTTTCTTCATGAAATGCATAATTTCTTTTTGTAAATGCTGGCCAAAAGTCTCTGAACCTATAGTGGCCCTTGTTGGTGCTTCTTTATTATTATTATTATTTATTTGTTTGTTTGTTTGTTTTTGTTTATTAATCATATTTCTTTAGCAAAATGATATACTGTTGTTGTTATTATTGTTATATATGATATTTTTGCCATTTCACCCACCATTACTGTGAGTGTTTGCATGCTGTGGAAATGCTTTGTTTTATTTCCAGCTACTGTTTTTTTTTTTTTGTTGTTTTGTTTTTTTCAGTCTGAGACTAAATTTTAGTAATCATATATGATCGTTTTAATAACTGTCTTCTAGTATTCAATTTACTTTTACTTTTGGTGTTTGCAGAGTTGTTGGAGTCTCTGCAGCAGAATGGGAATGCGTCCACTCACAACAGTTCTGCAAGAGACAGAGAGAGTCCAGAGGAAAACGAGTCCAGTGCTAATAACCACAGTGCTGCAGAGGAGAAGAGATCCGAATCAGCTAAAGCATACACTACAGAGCAAGTAGATTCTGTGAAAAGGTAAGGATAGTGGATTATGTCGTTGAAATTCTCACCTGGCAGACATAGCATCCCTAATTCTTCTTTCATGCATGCACTTTGATTCAAGTAGAAGGTGTGACCCCTAGTCCTAGGGTTTTCTTGTATTTATGCCAAATTATACTGACATTGCAGCTGAATGTATGTATGTATGTATGTGTGTGTGTGTGTGTGTGTGTGTGTGTGTGTGTGTGTGTGTGTTTATTTTTTTATTTTTTTGAAGAAACAAGGAAAGAAAAAGATAAGAATCATACCACCTGCATGAGTATACAGGGGTCAATAGTTTACACCTGTATACTCACTAAGTAGTCTTTGTTAACATGCACACTGAATAAACCAGTCATGTTATGCCACAAGGCACATAAAGAGGAGGAGTAGCTTCCTCAAATCTATATCAAATGAGAAATATTTCCGCTGAAGCTTTGCAGTAAACTTGCACAACATACAAGAAAAGTCTCATGTTCAGCAGCACATTTATTTTTTTTTTTTGCTGTTCATATCGTAATACGCGCAAACCAGCCTGTGTGTGCTGTATTTACATCATGATGTCTCTAAGCTATTGCTATAAAGATCAGTTAGTGCCTAATTCACACAGACAACACATATGATGTCTGTCCTTGTCCTAACATCAGTGTTGTTCTGTTCTTGGTAGAATAAAACAATGTAAAAACTACTATGAGATTCTCGGGGTGCAGAAAGATGCATCAGACGATGACCTTAAAAAGGCGTATAGGAAACTGGCGCTGAAGTTTCACCCCGATAAGAACCATGCACCTGGTGCTACAGAAGCTTTTAAAGGTGAGCGTGACACTTTAGTTATATTGCTTATTTATATTGTAAAGTAATCCAACCCTTCTCTTGACACTCTTATTTATGTTATTTCTACAATAGACATCAGGCCATGTCATATATGTGATATTTTCAACAAGACACCACTGTGTTACATCGTTTTTAACAGCTGGAAATGATACTTAGGCCTGTCACGATAACTACTTTTATTGGATGATGTATTGTCTCATGTGTGTATAGGATGCGTTTGGGTGAGTTAATTAACCCACTTCATTCACTGATTAGCTTCAGTTCGCGCAGCGGCCCAGTCCCCGACATTAATGACTACAGCTGAATTATTTGAAACACTAGAACTATTCCTTCTAGATTTTTTATCTTCAAAAAACATTGTTAGTGCATCGTTAATACCTTGCGTGTCATTTTTATTTTTCTTTTCAACAGTATGTTTTAATTAAAATCGGTTCTAGTGCCTACTACACATCTTAAATTCCGTGCATTTTTATCTTAAATTCGCTGAATATTCAAAGTTTGAATTTTAATTTGACAGCCCTAGAGCAGACGAGAGGACAGAGGCAGCACGAGTGGCTGAAATGTTGGTGAAGTTCACTCTTTTTAAACAAACACGCATGTAAACATAACGGGCGATATCGAGGTCAGCAAAAACGATCGAGGATACCCCCGTATGTACGATAAGTCAGTCAAAAGTTTAGACACACTCATTCTTTATTCCCCCCCCCCCCACATTTTAGAATAATAATAAAGTCATCAAAACCCTGGAATAACACAACTGGAACTATGGGAATTATGTTGTGATTAAAAAAAAAAATCCAAAATAAATCAAAATAATTTAGTATTTTAGCATCTTCAAAGTAGACACCGTTTTTGCCTAGAATTTCCAGAAATGTATTCTTGGCATTTCCTCAACCGATTTCTTGAGGAATTCCCTTGAGATGCTTTTTAAACAATATTAAAGGAGTTCCCACCTACGCTGGACTCTTTTTGGCTGCTTTTCAGAATATTTTGCTCCGAGTCGTCCATTTTAAAAAAAAAAAATAGTTTTGTAAATAAAACATCAGTTTTCTAATGAAAGATATGAATATGTTGGCACAATAATATTTTTGTCTACAACACTGATTTCAATCATTTAGTCATACACCTTCAGATCAAAAGGTTTTTAAGATCATGAGAAACATTTCAGTCGAGTGTCTCCAAACTTTTGACCGGTAGTGTATCTTACATACTGCTGACCACTGTTCCAGATGTTCCACGTGTATTCCTGTTGTGGTTGTACGCTAACGGTGGTGTGGTGTGTTGTGTTGTGTAGCTATTGGGAACGCATACGCCGTGTTGTCCAACCCGGAGAAGAGGCATAACTATGATCAGTACGGGGAGGTGAGAAGCTGCGCTGGCAGACGAAGGCACTCCGAGCGAGACTTCCAGCCTGATATCTCCCCAGAGGATCTGTTTAACATGTTCTTCGGCGGAGGATTTCCCTCTAGTGAGTGTCTGTGTGTTTGTTTGCTCTGTCACACTGCACTATTAGACACAGAGACTTTTATTTAGTCCCGATACACACCTTTTTGCACACCATGACAGTGCTGCTCTCTGCAGCAGCATATTTCCAGATGTGCACATCTCATGAAAGTGTTTGAGAGCTCTTGTCTAAGGTATTGTAGTCTACTCGTTACATTCTCAGTGTGTTTTTGAGGCATTACTATATTAGTATAGTTATGTGGATTTATTTTGTGTCACATTGTGTTCTCAGGTAACATTCACATGTACAGCAACGGGCGAATGCACTTCAGCCAACAGCGTGGTGCAAGAAGGGAAGAAAGAGGTGTAAGTAAAGTATCCTTAAACAGCTCTATAAACCAAAGTGAACACTCAGGAGCTTTGAGACTTTGAATCTTGAAAATACTTCACTATTCTGTAGCGTTTTCTTATGTGTAGTACTGTTAAATGCTGATGTGGACAGTCTGGTATAGTATGTAGTTTAATTGGCTTCTGGGCAAAATTCAATATTATGCCGTTATGTTAGTGAATATAATATAATCAGATTAATACAATGATTAATAAATGAATAATCTTATCTATATTAAACACTGTATGGCCAAAAGTTTGTGGTCACCTGAGCATCACACTCATACGCCCTTGTTGAAAATCCCATTCTAGATTTAGTCCCCCTTTAGATGTTATAATAACCTCCACTCTTCTGGGAAGGCTTTCCTCTAGATTTTGGAGTGTGACTTTGGGGATTTGTGCTCATTCTGCCACAAGAGCATTAGAGTCGGCGTTCTAGTTCATCCCAAAGGTGTTCAGTGGGGTTGAGGTCAGGACTCTGTGCAGGACACTCTAGTTCTTCTACTCCAAACTGGGCAAACCATGTCTTCATGGAGCTCGCTTTGTGTACAGGGGCATTGTTTTGCTGGAAGATGTTTGGGCTTCTTGGTTGCAGTGTAGGGGATTTTTAATGCACACAAAAACACCCTATACAATTGTGCGCTTCCAACTTTGTCGCAGCAGTTTGGGAAAGAACCACATATTGGTATAATGGTCAGGTGTCCATATACATTTGCTTATATATTGTACTTCAGAAGAGTTTTGGCTATACAGGACTTTTGTGAAACTGTTGTTTCCACACATATAATATAATATAAAATTTGAGTCCCAGCAGGTATTATGTAGAGCATCCAAAGCTTTGGTACTAATTCATGGAGTGCATTGCTTTGGTTTTTGCTCACCCTTGATAGTATTGTTTATGGATATGATGGTGGCAGAATGCACAGCAAGACCTTTGGCATGTGTTGAACAGTAGAGGGCAGCAGTGAGCTGTGTACAGGACTATATAGTATAGCGTCAGTGGAGTCATGTTGACTCTCGGTTGCGGAAACCTGATGAGTTATGTAGCATAAATACATTTTGTGGAATAATTCACCATGTTACACATACTTATTGCTTATCTTTTTGTGATTTTTATTTTTAAGGTGCTATTTAGGGTATATGTGCCATTTTGCTGCCTATTTTGTTGAACCTTACATATAAAGGTTCAACTATAAAAGTTAATTAATTTAACCCTAGACCTTTATTCTGCATTTGAAATCAGCTTTGGTTAGGTTTAAGTTTCGGACAGCATAATGGCTAGACTGGGCTTTGGGTCATGCTATGATATAATTTGGGTTTATAAGTAGGGAAAATTAAATAAGTTAAGTTAAAATTAAATAAGTTTCCCCCTAAGTAAGTGTGTATGTGTCTCTGTGTGCGTTTGTGTGTTGTGCTACAGGGTGGCTTGGCTTTCTTCATCCAGCTCATGCCCATCCTCATCCTTGTTATTGTGTCTACTCTTAGCCAGATGATGGTGGCTGATCCTCCTTACAGCCTCAATTACAGACCGTAAGTTTGCGTACTTGCACACACACACACTGAATACTTCTTTAGCCCAAGGATTTCATTATAATTTGAAGATCTATCTTGCATATTAAATGCATAGACACACAACCCTCCACTTTGCCATTCATTCGCTCAGCCATCTATGCTGACAGCCGCACACACCCTGTCACTTCCTCACCAACTGTCACCCACACACACACACAGACGCAGATATGCAGTGTGTAATCAGTGACTCAGACTTACACATACAGTCTGGGGCAAAAAATTGGCACAAGGTTATTTAACACACAAGCGCCACTTCATGTTAATACACCTAACACCTTTTAATCACCTGTGGGAGGCTATTAAACGATATGAAACAACATTGTCACAACATTGTAAAAAGGTTTACCCCAAAGACTGTTATTTTGAAAAATCTAAAAGGAAAACATTCTGTATTAACTTGTGTTGCTTAGATTGCTTCACTCTTTACTGGTTCATTACTAAATTCACTACAAAATTCATTTTAAACCATTTCTCTGTACCAGCAATCCCATTATTATTATTATTATTATTATTATTATTATTATTATTATTATTATTATTATTATTGCTACTGTTAGGAATGGGATGAAACCTCCCCTAACTGCCTCAGTGAAGGGGTAAAGCAGGATTGGTCTTGAGTTGAAGGCTTATTGATCCAGACTATTCACTCATTGGAGGTATGGTAAGACCTATGAGGAAATGATGGCCGTGTGGACGTGTAGTACTATTGGATAATCCAGCTGCTGCCGTCACTGAGTAGCCTGTTAATCAATAGCTAATCATATTCATGATTAGATTCACTGTTCCAGCTCCAGCAGACATGACCATTTCTGCTACTCGGATATAATTCCCGGCCACGCAGTCTGTGTGACTTACTAAACATTTTTTTTTGCATGCATGCATATGGGTCTATTAGCACACATATTCTCACATACACATGCACAAGTGGTTAAAATGAACAGAGAGAAGAACTGATGTACACATCATGTTTTGTGAAACTCATATAAAATTATCAATCTAAAGAGGAGTAGGCCAGGTTTTCATTTCACTGCAAGTTATATATTGTGTATATATAATTGTGTATGTGACAAATAAAAATCTTGACTCTTGAAATAGTAAGAGATGTTACCTAGGTTGGAAGCTAAAGTAATTGAACAGATAATAATCTGCATGGCCTTCCTAAATAAGGAAATGTTAATATTATACTAATTAGGCACATATGCATCATTGTGTTTAATTATTGCAGCCTTTTGTTTTTATTCCTGAAGTTTCCACCTAGAGAACCCGCAACTTGGTTAAAATTCACAGCAATTTTACTCTTCAATGTTATTACAATTGCAGTTAGATTCACGTTTACACATTTTTTTGCTTAATTATTAAGCATAAGATTACAATTACTGGAAGAAACTAATTCAAATTCAGGTGACCAGTCAGTCAGGCTTATACTTATGACTAGTAACTAAATAATAACTCTGTAAACCGTATCTATATAGCAGCCTCCCTGCCCTTTTAAAAACAAACAAAAAAAAAAACCTTGCAGGTTCTGTCTTGGGCCTTTGTATGCTGCTCACATTCTTAGCTGGGTCCTCACTAGCAGTCTTTAACTGAAACCTCATGTCATGTTCCTCAGTCAGACCACCCCTGAGTGATAATGATGGTGAAAGATTGAAAACCTCAGCAGAGCGGGCTGAGTTGGGCCACAGTATAACCTGAAAGCGTGATCTCTTCACTCTTCTCTTTGACCCAGACTGCCTATCACATGCAGTTTGTGTTGAAAGAGAAGTGTTTCAGAGACTCTGTATCTCGTTCTCTCTTCTGCTCACTGATTGAGTCGAGCAGATGAGCGGATAATAAAAAAGTCGAGTCACGCCGTTGTTATACTACTAGGCTAAAATTCATTTATCTGGAGACTGTCCCCTTAATATAACCCCTAAATAACTCAGCCATAGTTGAACTGTACACGCGATCAGTTTATTTGGTTTTAAAACACGTGCTGTTTTGGGTTTCAGTTCTGTAGGTCACACACAGAAGCGGCTGACCGAGACCCTGCGTGTGCCATACTACGTGAGTGAACGCTTCAGTCAGGAGTACAGTGGCATGAATCTGAGACAGGTGGAGCGCAGCGTAGAGGACGACTACATCTCCACCCTCCGCAACAACTGCTGGAAGGAGAAACAACACAGTACGCTCTTCCCACAAACACACTAAATCCTTCCACCATTCCTCGTTATATATCTGAAGCCATGGGTTGATCCCTGTTAAATACTGTCAGCTTAAAAACCTAGTGCAATGCACTAGAAGTAAGATAACCCCCCAAAATGATCAGCCTCGCTCTTATTTGTACCTTCGTAATGAATGTGGACTTTAATTTTCCTATAATGTAATGATTAGCAATCTTAAATATTCACTACAAAGCTATATTCAGAGTTGGAGTTCAGAGTAGTTTACAAGGTATCACATCTATGTTTATGTGGAGAACAGAGGGTTCTCGGAGTTATGTGAAGTCGCTGCTTGATTTTCTAGTCACCTTTCATACTTTTTAGGTTGCCAGGTTGTTCTTGGGTAGAGCTGTACAGGATGCGAGTTTCTCAATTGTATCTAGGGCACTTCCTTTAAAATAAGCAATAGGAAATGTGGACTGATGAAGCAATTAGCATTTTATGGGTAACATTTGCTGACAATATACAATACATTACAGTATAATCAATTTCAACTTTAAATATAGATTGATGCAATATTATACACATGTGGTGTAGACCAGATTTAAATAAACATCTAATACCTACCCTGGGTATAATTGTAATTATTAGAGATGGCACGTTCATCCATTAATCAACTGCAAGCCCATAAAATAACACTGACGGCAATAGTTCACCCAAAAAGGAAAATGCTGTCATCACTCGCCCTCGTGTCGTTCCGAACCATAAGACTTCCGTTCATCTTCGGAACACAAATGAAGACATTTTCAATGAACCCTGGGAGATTTCTGTCCCTCCATTTACAGTCCAAGTAACTAAAACTTTCAAGCTCTAAAAAGTTCATAAAGGCATCGTAAAAGTAAATCCATGTGACTCCAGTGGTTTAATCCCAATTTTATGAAGCGACACAAATGCTTTCTGTGCGCAGAACAACCCCTAAAATGAAGTCTTTATTCATGAAATATCGGCACTTCCACACAGATCTCCGAAAAAAAAAAAATGAAAGTCCTCCTCTATGTAGAAATCTGCAGACATCTTTGTTACAAAGATCGTTCTACATGACTCGGTTTGTGTACAGCATCCCTCTTCCTCTGCTGTAAACAGTGCAGCGCTTCCGGGTCCCGTTTTGGTTACATGGACTGTAAATGGAGGGACAGAAATCTCCCAGGTATCATTGAAATTGTCTTCATTCGTGTTCCGAAGATGAACGAAAGTCTTTATGGGTTTGGAACGACACGAGGGCGAGTAATTGATGACAGAACTTTCATTTGTGGGTGAACTATCCCTTTAATAATACCACAGACATGTGCAGCAATTCCTAATTATAATGGGAAATTTGTTCAGAATAAAGGGATTCTTGGGTCTGTAGACTTGTTGTGCACAACTTTGGTATTAACTCCTCACTTTTCACTTAATGGGAATTTGGGTTTTTTTCAGTGAATCAGTGCACTCTGCTCGTCTCATCGATAAGAGGCAGTTCTTTCACTCCTCAATGAATTATTGCTATTTTTCAAAACCAGCCAAAGAACCCATCGATTGTTGAACTTGACAAACTTCTTGTGACTATTAAAATAGCATTGTACTTTGCATTGCATTTGTTTTAATAAAAAAAAAATCTATTTAAATGAATGTAAAACCAGCAAGGTGATACATATTTGCATTGACTAAGCTAATATGTATTCATTCCTGTGTTCATATTATTGTCCTGCTGTGTGTGCTCTTAGCTTTCTATTAGAAAGTAGAAATTGAAGTTTGCCGTTCGGATATTTAGTACTACACCTTAAAATAAAACAATCAGTCCCTCATGTTTTTCCAGTCAGACAGAGAATAGAGTTAAACACACTTCTTATTCATGCAAAAAAATAATAAATAAAACCTGGCTGTACTTCATTCATTAATTCGTGTTCAGTAATTGCTTTAGGGTTGAGGTGGATCCTGGGTGAAAGGAGGGAGAATTCACCCCAGATGCGACGGAAGTCCTACTCTTGTGTATCTTTTTATGAGTCAAATTTTATGGGTCAAATTTCTTTACTCAATGACTGGCAGGTCCAGTGAAATGTGTGTGAATGTCAGTCGGTTTCCCGACTCAGCACTACTACAGCTGTCCCAATTCGTCCTCCAGACGAAGCCGCAAAACCACAAAGCATTTCCTCCGATTGTGTTTGGGTTTTTGGTTATTTCTTCACAAGCAGGCACGTCATGCTGCACCATGATTAATCACAGTTGCCTTAGGACGGTTTAGTCCAGGTTTCTTAATTCACTTGCATTCTGACTCACAATCTGCGTCTTTATTATCTTGCTCCATCATCAAGCTCATCATCAAACATCAGAGTATTCAGCAGAAAAGGACTTCTCTCTTCCTTGTAAACCACGTATCAAAATGTTTACAGTTCAGAAATCGAACTCCTGTACTGAGACAAGTGCTGCTTATCTGCTTTATCAGTATCGATGGTGGCGTTGTGTATTTTCTCAGTAGCTGAGTAAACAGCCCCTGATAATCCTGCAGCAAAGCGACTGAGCGTGGTTCGTGGGTGCATGGTGGGGTTCCCCCCCCCACATATGGATATGATTCTGGGGAGGGGAAGTTGCCATGACAACTTGTTTCTGTCAGCAAGTCTGAAACGAAAACCGTTTAAATGACCAGTTTTGCAATGTGCAGGTTGAATATCATGTCCGTGTGTGTGTGTGTGTGTGTGTGTGTGTGTCTCCATCCGCAGAGGAGGGTTTGCTGTACCGTGCACGCTATTTTGGTGACAGTGACTTATATCAGAGAGCTCAGAGAATGGGCACGCCCAGCTGCTCCAGACTGGCCGAAGTTCAGACTTATGTCCACTGACAAACCAACATGACATGGCAGGTGAGGAGGAGAAAAGTGTGACACTGAATGACGCCCCGCTTTATGCTTTATGCTCTAGGTAATGTTTACTAAATAACCAACCCAAAATTGCATCCTGTCTCCAAGTGTGCACTCTGACTATAGTGCACTCAGTTTTGAATCCTTATGGGTGTAGAAAGTGAACATTTGGGACATACTGTTATCATTAGCTCGTACAGCGTGACAAATACGAACGCGTACAACCATGTAATCAGTTATTAATCTTTGATGAAATGATCTAACCTATCATATGTGATTTAATCCATTGTTTTAATCTTTTTTCCCCCCTATGTATGTTGTACATTATCCGCTACATTAATAAAAAATGAATAAAGAGATTTTTGGTAAGATTAAGCTCTGCACCGATGCAGCCTTTCTGAAACAGTGCATTAAGTAAGGAATAAAATATGATGGGGCATGTTATTTTAGTAAAATAATTAGCCACGGGGTGGTGCGTTGTGTCTCGACGCAAAGCAGAGTCACCAGTACCACCCCAAAATGGATTATTTGCCATCAACAGCATGTCCCAAAGTGTTTTATTGCTCTTATAACACAGCAATTTCCCAACTATTACAATTTTAAATTTAGTGATGAATGACGTGTTGTGGCATTAACTATTGTATAGATACATTTAATGTTGTGGATTATCTGTGAGACAGTTTGGTTTCTGTTATCACTTACGTTATAGCAATTATAAACAGTCATTCAATACCCAGCCTCTATTTTTTTTTCTTTTTTTCTCTCTCTTTATTGAAGGTAATAAATCAGGCCCAGTGAAAGGCAGCGTATTTGTGTAGCATTTCAAGCACTTTGCTGAACAATAGAAATTATTAGAGAAAAGGAGAGCAAACAGCAGTATAGCAGCACTGAATGTTTGTCAGTATTAACATGTTTGCAGAGTTCTCATTTGTCCAGTGTCCCCTTTCAGCCCCTTGTCAATGCTTTAGTGCACTTTACTTGCCAAGCGTGACCTTACTCTTAGGTGGTCCGTACCTCACCCTTATCAGTGTGAGAAGACCGTACAGCCCCACCCCACTGTGTGTGCCACGTTCATATCAGCATTACTGTTTTAACTTTGATTTCTTTTGTTTTCTAGGTCTAAAATTGAATCTTCCTATTAAAATGGTGGCAAACTGGTGACATTCAGCCACAGAAGAGAGACTTCGAAGTGTTTGTGTGTTTGTTTGTGTGAGAGAGTGAGAGCGACACAGACAGAGAGATATCTATGTTAGAGAAGGATTATCCTGTAGGGGTTTGTAAAGGAAAGGATCTTCTCCAGCCTTTTACAGACCTGAGCTACTCCTCAGTCAAGAAACGATCCAATATTTTTATCAATCTGAAATGCGTTTAATTCCCTTCAGGCTGTAAGAACTTATACATATCTTTAATTGGTTCCATATAGACCATGATCTAGTCACTTTGTATTAATTTATTAATTTATATAATTGTACATTTGAGATTTAGCTATGCAGGATTTTATTGATTAGGTCAACATGTTAAATAAGCATTAATAAGCACTCCATACTTTTAACCTTTTATCTTCGCTACTAGACTTTTACACTGCTCTGTAGTATTTATTCAAGGATCAGGACTTTTAGTTATGACATTAGATATATTTTAAAATTTTGCAATGCTGACTAAAATTCTGTAGAAACGCTTCTCTTCTGGATGATAAGAGAACAATAAAATCCTATGTGCCACTCTTCAACCGTACAAGTTGGTGTGCTTTGTGTGTTTGTGCTGAGGAAGTGTAATATTGTGTGCACGTGGGTGGGACTACTGGGCTCTGTATGTGTTTCAGGAAGGGAGGAGATTGAGAATGTGAGTGTGTGTGTGTGTGTGTGCGCAGTTGAGTCATGCCAGATTTTGGCAGGCTATGTAAGCTTAAACATGCAGTGGTTCACGTTCCACAGCAGTCAGTACTCACGTCTAGATCATACCGGTTTCTGCTGGATTTGCATTTCTGATGTGGATCCTTTTTAGTACTGTATATTTTTCTCTCACACTTTTCAGCCTTTGGGAAAAAAAATTCTAATTGAATAAGCACTTCATAAGAGCACACACTCGTACACCATTAAAAAATTATCATAAGGTTGGTAAACCATGAACTAGAAATTTATGAAATCGGTTTGTTTTCAAAAGCAGACCTCGGTACTTTGAATTCAGACACGAGGAAAGTTACAGTTTGAGGTTTTCCCTACTCTCTTAAAACCTAATCCAAACAGGCCAAGTTTCAGAAAAGTCTCTTCATGCTTTTGGGAAACTGATCAGCTCATTATAGATGAGGTACCTCACGAACAACCCTTATTCTCCAGCACTGCGATACTCAAGAATAAAGGTCCTGAATTAAGTCAGATGGAAGAGCTTGTTTATCAAAGAACTCTGCAGAAATTCATACATGTGCAACTCCATGTAAGCACTTAACTGATTTGTACCGTCAAGAACTTTTTAACTTGTGCATTTTTATAGCAAAGGTCATGACCCTTTTGCAGTTTATAAAAAAAAAAAAAAAAAAAAGCCCTAAATTCTGCATAGCTGAAGGTGGTCAATTTTTTTCTTCTATCTGGTTTTGGAATGACCATTAGTGTTGCTGGTTCACAGCTCCAGGATCCTCCATTTAATTCTGAACTTGAGTTACTGTCTGGACAGTACAAAAAACAAAACAAAAAAAAATCTTATTTTCTACCAACCCTTAGTAAAAGGTCAGTAGAACATTGTTGCATTATTTTTTACAAACTCTCCAATAGTGAAGATTAACATTTAATTCATACCAGGCAAAATTTGCTGCTAATTAATTTAGTAATTCTGTCCAAAGTGCATTTCTGGAAGTAAAAACCTAGAACCTTAGCTTCTGTGCATGTTTCTTGAGAAACCCGACATCAGAAAGTTTCTTGAAAAGAAACAACAAATTTTCAATAAGAGCCTGATTGTTCTATAGTGTAGGCGTTTTGCAGCACAATGAGAACCGAATCTCACGGTGGTGAGGATAAGAAGCAAGATCACAAGCAAATATTTCTTCAAAAATAATTTATTTTCTGTTTCCTTAATGCACATATAAAATCTAACAGTATTTGAATATCAAATAAATAATGGTGCACAAGTGAATATGCATGTCATGATGTGTTTAAAACATTTAAGATGCCAAGAGTCCATCTTAAAGGATCAAGAAATGGTGCTCACTGGATAAAAACAAAAATCTTTTATGACACAGGTAAATCAGGTTGATGAAATAGCTGCCACAGTTGCTTTCAGAAAATTAAAACACAAACAAAAACAAAATGAGGTAAACGTTTCAAAGCAGTCAACAAAACGGCATCAGTCAGGTTCAAAAACTGCCTGAAAGGAGTGCAATATGAATGCAGTATCTATAATATACACAGCAATCAGTGAATAGAAGAGTGCTTTTACATTTGTGTACCCTATGCTCTTTTTGCATAAGCACCCTCATGACAAAATGAGACCTGCAATATCTGGTAATGTCTTCAATATAAAGTCAATGGACACAGTATTGTCACTCAGTTGAGAACAGCTCTCAGATCACTTGAAGTGACCCAACAAAGCCAGAATGATCAGCTTTGGTCCTTGGGGCTCAACACTCTTCAATAAGCAGCTCTTCAGAGCTGTACAGTTTCCTTTTGATCACTCTGAAGCCAGTGCTGAGTTTTAGGGCACCTCTTAGAGGCATCGATGAGGATTTAGCAGTAAACAAGCCCTGGATCTTTGGCCAGATGCCTCCTGACTCAGGCCTGAGGACGAGCGTGAGCTGGAAGGTGGGTACAAGGCAGGGGTCAGCAGCAATCTGGCTTACGCTGTGAAACAGCTCTCCCTGCTGCACACACAGATCTATGAGCGCCCCCCGGAGGCCACATGGTTCACTCAAGGCCAGCTGCACCAGCTCGCTCCCTATGTGCTCCAGCAGCTTGTTGGGGATGAGAAGTTTGGAGCAGTGCAGTGTGCAGCCTTTCGCTTCAATCAGGCTAAGAGCAATCTGTTGGACTACTTCTTTGCAGAGGCTCTCCTCCGTCGGGTCATAGAACATGTCAGCTTCCAGAGCAGACAAGTCGGGAAGAGATACAGAACCTATAGATACAGAAGAGATGGAAAACGTTAGTTTTACACAATACAGAGTAAAAGAAAACCTCACGTTAAGCAGCGGGCATCATATTGGGATGCATTCTCTCTTAATTACATCATAATGCAGTTTTCCAAGCCAAGCATACTGCAGATATCGGAGGTGTCTTTATAAACACTTGCCAACCCCAAGCAATTCAAAAATACCACATTTGACACTTGTCAAAATCAAATCAGTCTTCACACACACAGTGCTTCACAATAAATACTGTAACCTTTAAGGTGCAAAAGATTTCACTCAACCCTAATACAAACCTCAAACCTTTACAAGGTGAGGAGATAACTGAAAGCTCACTTAATGAACAAGCCACACAATTAAAAAGTGATAATTTAAAAGAAGAGAAAGTTGTAACTTACCAGTATCTGAGCAGTCATCTGTGCCACTGTGCTCGGAGTCAGAGTCTATGCTGTTACTGCTGCTGAGTTTCTGCACCAGGCCGCTCCAGGACAGCCGCTGTGGAGCTCCATCAACCCAAACCCCTTCAGTCTGTGTTTTCTGCATGACTCCTAACCAGAAGTGCAGCTCTTACAGGATCAGATGTGTTTTCAAACCTGTGAAAGAAAAAAAAGATAGCAACTTAGATGTGTCTAGGACAAAAACAGGATTCAAAACAACTTGGGTCAAATAACACCTCATGCAGACAATAAGACAATGTTGATTCAATAGCAGATTGTTCTTTTAAATGCCTTGAAGAAATCCAGATTTTTTATTTTTGTCTAGAAAATTAACTTCAGAAGATTATGTAGCATTAAACTCTTAGAAAAACAAAAGCTTCCTCAGGGTTTCTCTGTATGGTTTAATGCCTCAGCTTTCTTAAAGGGTCCTACTCAGAACCTTTTGAGAAAAACACCTTGTTGAAGAACTCTACAATTAAACCTTTAAAATTCCTTCAAAAAGGGACAAGCTGAAAAACACCTCAGCAGGTTACATTTAACATCATATTACTGTTTTTTTTTTTTTTTGTTTTTTTTTTTTTTAAAGAAGCCATTAATTTTGCAAACTGAACGACTGAATAGAAACAAAAACAAGTCTCAGGCACATTAAAGTAACATTGATTTTAAAATAAGCACTCACCAAAACCGTGCAAATATAACCTGCAGGCGATGTCTTGCTAGTATTTGATGATAAATCCGAAATTTCCAGCTCAAACGAACAAAGAACTGAGAAAGCGGGTTAAGTGCTCTTTCAACCAGCGTTGCAGCTACTCGTCTGCAAACACTGATGTCATGCGCCAGAACAAAGCTGTTTATATAGCTCCGCCCAACGGTAGCTTTTCACGCCCCCGGAGACAAATCAGCCAATCAGCTTTTAGCGCACGTTCTGAGCGTTCCACTTTGCCCAGTAACACGAATCGCGCACAAGCCATTGTCTGCTGAGGAAGGGAAAAACACAGCAAGTAGTCTTTTGTTTCACCTAGGACAAGTTCGGACAAAACCTGTCTTTCTCTCTGTGTGTCCGTGTCCGAGTTAAATAGGCATTTGGGGCAAAGTTAGTGTTTGGTAGGCTGTTTATTTTATATGCTGCACAAGTGTGGCTACAAACAAGAATACATTTGCAAAATGTGACATTGCAGTATGAAAGTGAACATGTTTAGTAAAAAATACCAAACCTCATTATATGAATTTTTTATAATACACATATCCACAAATGACAAAATAACACTATATCTAGTACAGTAAAAAAAAAATGCATGCATTAAAACAGTGATTTCAGTCATTTCTGTATGCAGAAAGAATCACATTTGTGGGCTGCATTATGACATCATTGTGTTTGTATATCCAAGCATCAGGCTGGATATCTAGCAGAATCCAGCACACAAAAAGGTGAGTTCCACAGGAGATTGCCAGCCTGTGATGCAACATTACATCACTCCATATAAGTCAGTCCTCTAGCTAGCTAAGTAGTGTCTGTCTCAGTACACTCCATGCACATGGACTATGGGTTAAACATGACTTTAGTGGCCTTGTCAATATTTGTAACCACTCAAAGCTGCACACAAATACACTCAGGTTAATAAATGTGCATTGATTTGGTGGGTGCAAGCTCCTGTACTACTACAGCACCTCTTGTGGAGACATAATTCAGTATGATGTAATGTTACATGGTCCTAAATGAATCAACATTCTGTCATCGCTGCTCATCTGATGCAACTTTAAGAACTTACTGGGAGTGACGAAGACCAGAAATAACTGGTTTGAAAGGTACGGATGTATCTGATGCAAAAAGTAAAAACAATGCCATATATCAGTCATATGAATTTACAGAGTGCCACTATTGTTCCTTATTAACAGCTATTAATTTATTCCCAACACCTCTAATTTATGTGTATATAATGTATATACACATATTACATACATCTATAAATTTTATCTATCTATCTATATCTATCTCTCTCTCTCTCTCTATATATATATATATATATATATATATATATGCACACACACACACACACATATGTAATGTATACATGTATAATAATGTATGTAAAGTTCAAATATAGAAATAGCTAATATTCCTACAAATTTTCCACTTTCTATTGTTTAGACATTCATTTAAACATTTGGTTTTAGAAGTGTAATGTGGACTGTCTGAATGTCAATTATACACTAATGTTTTATGATGGAACAATATATTTCTGTATACTAATAAGGTCCTTGAAAATTAATTATGTTTAGAGATAAATAATAAAAAAAAAAAAAAGAAAAAAAAAAAAAAAGAATTATCTTTTAATCCTAAGTTTGTTTTACAGTTTGTTTCAGATAACCATGTTGGAGGCAAAAACAATCCCATGGCACACAAACACCTATAAAATGACATCAGTTAATAATGAACCTTGTGGAGATTTATTTATTAACAGGTAACCAGTAGTTAAACAACAATCAGGATATGACATTTAGCCTAGGATATCCTTTCAGCATGTTTTATTATGGTTCCTAACTTTTATTGTAACAGAGCAGTTTATTCTTAGATCTCAGTTAAAATATGTTAGTGATTTACCAGAGGCTGTTTGACCAACTGTGTGACCAACATTCTTCTGTGTGCACTTCAGCTGGCTCATAAAAAAGTGTGAAAATTTTGGCCAGTTAGCCTGAGTTCATGGATGTTTTGGTAGTATGAGTGAGGGCTGAACAAACCGTTCTCTTTGCAGGCAGGTTGACCCGTACAACACGTACAACATGCAAGTGCTATTAGGAATGTTTACATGTAGTAGTTTTAAAAACAAAACAAAAAAAACTATAGCCACAAGTTACAATACTGTTAAAAATTCTAACATGCATAAAACAGGTTTTAGGGAGAGTATGTGAGCGAGTTGGGGTAGAAATGTCGTGTGTTTAGGATCCAGCAGTATACACTGTAAGTTTGGTCCCACCCTTTTCTGGAACAGAATGTACTGCATTACTCAAACATTCAGATGCAAAACACCCAGAAGGACGAACTGTACCACAAACCTAGTATTCAGAACGCAGTGTATATAAACAAGGCTCACTGGACAGCTTTTATTCTGCTCTCAAAGAGGAAAAAAAACCAGTCACCAATTCTGCATAGATTATTTTTTCAGTTAAAAAAAATAGTTAAAAAACAACTATGAAAAATACATATAACTAAAGTATGCATATGCGCAGTGCTCTGAGAACTTGTTATGAACACAGCACTTAACTTTTTTTTTTTTTTTTTTTTTTAGGACAAAGAGTGTGGGTTTTATTTGCTGTCTCCCTGCACCCACTCTCTCTCACTTTGTCTTCTCCTGTTTCTACAGCTGTGGGTACAAGTAGGCTATATGCTCGCTCGTTCGCTCTCATACAAACACAGTGAGGGGGAGGATAACCTCATAGACCACAGCACTAAAATTAATAGCAACTGTGCAGGAGCGTGGAAAATAGCACAGGGCTCCTGTACACTCAAGACAAAAACAAGACATATTTGGGCTTCTAAGGCAGCTGGCTGCATTTGTAGCAAAGATCGATTGATCCATCAGCCTTTGTTTCTAAACAGCACAAATAAATGACATACATACAATAATTTAATATTGTTCATGCTTTCAATTTAATAATAAATATCAAAGAATATCTAGAATTGCAGCTCTGACAGTGCACTTACCCTGTAGCTCTGAAATGGATGAAACTATCAATAAAAAGATTTATTTTAATGATTTAATATATACTTTTTAATCATGTAGATTAGAGCAGTTTTATTCCACAAAAAACATCTTTAAAAACAAACAAACAAACAAAAAAAAACACTTGTTAAAGTTTGGGTACACTTTTGCACGTGATTAGTCTGCTGTGACATGATCTGTAACATAAGTATATTTACATTTGAGTATTAAGTTCCATTAAAATGTCCAAAACAGTTTCATTCAAGTCTACAGCCTGTGTATGTTCTTCAAATATGGGAAATGTGCATAAATAAATTATACGAAAACATTTCCATTCTGGTTAAAAAAATTTTCTTTAGAAAGTAAAATGATAAACAAAAATTCATTGCAATTCATGAATTGATGTGAGCAGCAAGTGGTTCGCTATGAAGTTGTGAAACCCAATAGCTGTTCAATAGGCTTATATTTCCACTCATCTGCCTCCAGCTCCTCCACCAGGCTGGCCAACTTCTCCATACGGGATACCTGCTGATCTAAGAGTAAACCATACCAGTGAGTCAGTAGTATTGCGTTTTGAGACCTTAGTGACAATACCGTAATCATAAGCACCAACATTTAGTTCATTACTGTTGATTGTTGTTACAGAATGTGATAATGGTGTTTTAAAAATCAGAATAATGTGCATCTTACCATGCTTCACCTGTTTTAGAGTTGATGCCACTTGATAACTGAAAACCGATTCACACAGAAATCTGTCTGAGCCATCTGAAAAGTAAAGAGTAAAAGTGTCCAGTAGATTTCAAACATCTGATACAATACATTTGCTTACTGGCCCATAATTAATGAATAAAAACACAGCTAGGCTATTATAGGAAAAGAATGAATGGACGGGTGGCGTGAAAAGCAAAGTTACTATTGTTGATTATTTTCCAATAACGGCATGTTCTGAAGTGTTTTATTCATCTTATTCCACAGCAGTTTGCCAGAGATTACAACTGTTTATTTATTATTATTTTTAAAAACAACACTTTGTCCGTTTTATGTTTAGCACTGTGGAATGTTCATGAAGCAGACTAGTTCCTGTTAACACTTATATTATAGTAGCTATAAACAGTCTGTTTTTCCACTCTCCTGAAGTTAATAAGTCAAAAGAATTGCAGCTTGTCATGTTACAGAGAAACCAGAAAGCACAAAGTCTTGTGTTCTGAAGTGGTGACACTGGAAAGTCCTTGCAAAAATGCTAAATGTCACCTCACAGAAAACTTGTATAGACAATTACACACACACACACACACACACACGTTCCCTTTATTTTGAGCCAGAACTCAGCTAAGCACAGAATTTGAGAATATGCCAATCCAGCCAGTGCAGAATTAGGACTAAAGGAGAATGGCGGGTTTCATTCATTAATGCCCTCTGTTCTGTCTGGAGACAAAAAGTTCAGACGATTGGAAATGCATGTCCCTGTGTGGATAAATGACCCAGACACTTTCCTAAATAGCTGGGCCAAAAACAAAAGGTCTGGCATGGTTTTAGATGTGCATATTCCAGTCAGGCTTGACCTTGTAATGGATTGGACACATCCTTTTGAGATCCAAATTACTGTGCTTTTCCCCTCTTAGTATTTCTTTAATCATCTGATATATAAATTAATGACCATCGTGTCCTTACACTCCCCAGACGAAAACAATTAGGCGCATTTACCAATAGCATTTTAGGGGCAACAATGGCTATTGATCAGCTACCACTAAGCTGCAACTTGAGCACAGCACTTAACCCTCTCTGTTCCAGAGGCACCAGAATCTGAGGATGCCTTTTGTGCTTCATGTTCAAACAGAACACAACATTCACACTCCAATGTTCCAGGATGACAAGTGTAGATCACAACTATAACTTGACTGCTCATTCGGTCACTGGAAGAGATCAAGACTCATGTGGCAATCTCACTCAACAGGGCTGACACTGTACTTTTGTACATATGGACAATAACCTGGTTTATTATACAACCCCAAATCTGAAAAAGTTGGGACAGTATGGAAAATGCAAAAAAACAAACAAAAAGAGTCAGTTGAAAATTCAGTTCACCCTGTACTATATTGAAAACACATTATGTTTTACTTTGTGAATGTAATTTATTTTTGAAAATATACACTCATTTACAATCTGATGACTGCAACACACTCCAAAAAAGTTGGGACAGTCGACTGTTTACCACTGTGTAACATCACCTGTTCTTTTAATAACACTTGTTAAGTGTTTGGGCGCTGAGTGAAGACACCAGTTGGCTAAATTTAGCAAGCGGAATTTTCCCCCATTCATCCATTATGCATTTCTTCAGCTGCACAACTGTAAGGGGCCTTCGTTGTCTTATTTTGCACTTCATAATGCGCCACACATTCTCAATCGGAGACAGGTCAGGACTGCAGGCAGGCCATGCTAGCAGCCGCACTCTCTGCTTACGCAACCATGCGCTTGTAATCCGAGCAGAATGTGGTTTGGTGTTGTCCTGCTCTGGATGGCAGCAAGAGTCAAAGTACAAGTTTAGCAAGGCGGTGAGAGAAGCTAAACAGCTGTACTCTGAGAAACTACAACAGCAGTTCTCAGCCAATGACTCTGCTTCTGTCTGGAAAGGGCTCAGACAGATCACAAACTGCAAACCTTAAGCCCCCCAGTCTGTGTCTGGCCAACAGCCTTTCACTTTGGGGACAATCCAGACATAATCCCCCATGACACCAGCCATCAGCTTCAGCCCACCACCTCTACCACAGTAAGGGCTGAGGCCTCTCCACAGCTGCACACCTCAGATGAGACTGAGCCCAGAGAAGTTCACGGCACTTCTGGACAGTGTTGATGTATGGCTTCTGCTTTGCATAGTGAAGCTTTAACTTGCATCTGTGGTTAGATTAGACGATTGTCTCACCTGTTTCACATCACCTTATTTTAACTTGTCACATCACTATTAGTCCTAAATTGCCCCGTCTCAGCTTTTTTGGAACATGTTGCATGCAACAATTTCAAAATAAACATTTATCTTCAAAAAACTATGCAGTTGATAAGGTAAAACATCAAATACCTTGTCTTAATATGTTTTTTGTTTAAATACAAGTCAAAGTACATTTACAAATCACTGTTTTTATTAGCATTTTCCATACTGTCCCAACGTTTTTTGGAATTGGGGTTGTACTTCTCCTTTTGTTTGTACTCTTGCTAATATTACTATCATTCGATATACATCATACTGCTACCAGCCATTTTGTATTCTTGACAATGCTACTACTGTCATATAAAGACAACGGGATCCCTTTAGGATAGGTCAAATCGGCTGCCGTGATTTCTGCAAACTTGCAACCATGCCTTTATATACAAAACCTGACACCAGTCGATTCGATTCAATGAAATTAATTTCAGTCTTCTCCTGAGGCCACTGATTCTCAACTCTGTTTTTAAAAAAAAAAAAAAAAAAAAAAAAATCCCCTGGATTTAAAAACGAAAAAAAGCAAAAATAGAAGTGAGGTATTTGGCAGACCTTCCATCATCTCCCCAGCTCCTTTAGGGTAAGTGTAGAGGACTTTTCTAGGGGGAATGAGCTCTGATGCACTGAAGCCAGATCCAGTAACGGAGCTCCCGCTAACCCCTCCGGCGGAGGAGGACGATGAAGAAGCTGCTGCCATTTGGCCTGGAGTGCTGGGTCAACACAAGGCAGTGTTTCCTGTGTGGGGAAGGGGAGGAGAAGAAAAAAAAAAAAAAAAAAAAAAAAAAAGATTGTCTAGTCCATAAATAAACACAATATTCTGAAAGGGCTTCAACACTTGTTAAAGATGGGGCTATTTTGTATTCAGCACGCAATTCTGGATATAAGTGCATTATGAAAGGTGTGAAACAATGCCTTCTATCCTCTATGTAGCTGATTTATTAGGATATTAAGTACATCTAACTTGTATCTACACTTATCAGAGAATTTATCATTTACACCTACCATATAGGTGACTAAGTACGTACTGATTGTAGCCCATCTGTTGCTCTGCAGTTTGTCAGAACCCTTCTACCCTGTCCTTCAATGCACCACAACTAAGCAGATAATATATGGGTGATGTATCATTTCCAACACAGCAGGGTAGTGTGTGAGATACTGAACTGAATGTATTAGCTGCAGCAGTGTTATTGGAGTCACAGAGACGTGCAATTATTACAGTAATTATTGCAATTATTATGACAATACTCTCATCAGTACTCCTCCATTGTTCCATAGAATAACATGTAGCTGACTGAACATAAGTTTTAATTAATAACAACACCGGATCGATAGTTTTTCATAGTGTGTCTGCTGTTTTGCTAGGGTTTTGTGTGTGCAGGTCAGTAGTGGTCCTGTGGTTGTACCTTTGGGGAAGAATAAGGACGGAGCGCATAGAGAACATGTGACAAATTGTACATAGCTACATACAGGCTACAATCAGTAACTGTTTATCTATAAAGTGAACTATTTGGTATGTACATAACTAATACATTCAATTCAATTCAATTCAGTTTTATTTGTATTGCGCTTTTATCAATGGATATGGTCACAAAGCAGCTTTACAGAAATAAATACATTCAGAATAAACATTTTAAATGTAAGAATTTATCCCTAATGAGCAAGCCAGAAGCAGAATATCTTTTACACCTTGTAAATGCACCTTGTCTGGAATCTACCTGTTCCAGTTTTGATTAATTTAATCCACAAGTTCCCAGCCCTGGTCCCTCATTTCTCTAAAGCTGCTTTGTGACCATGTCCATTGTTAAAAGTGCTATGCAAATAAAATTGAATTATCTAGGCACACAAAATGACAGCTTATCTTATCAATACTAATTACAACATATTTTGTGGACACCTGAGCATCGTACCCATATGTAACTTGTTGAACATCCCATTCTAGATTTAGTCCCATCTTTTCTGTCATAATAACCTCCTCTCTTCTGACAAGGCTTTCCACTAGATTTTAGAGCGTTCTGTGGGGATTTGTGGTCATTTAGCCACAAGAGCATTAGTGAGGTCAGGCAATGATGTCGGTGAGGAGGTCTGGCATGTAGTCAGTGTTCCAGTTCATCCCAAAAGGTGTTCAGTGAGGTTGTGGTCAGGACTCAAACCTGACCTTGGCAAACCATGTCTTCATGGACTTCTCTGTCTGCATAGGGACACTGTCATGCTGGAGCAGGTTTGGGCTTAGTTCCGGTGAAAAAGAAATCTTAATGCTGCAGTATACAGACATCCTATAGCATTATGTGCTTCCAACTTTGTGGCAACAGCTTGAGGAAAGACCACACAGGCATGTGATCAGATGTCCACAAACTTTTGACTGTATGGTGTATATGATTGTTTCTGTGGTAACAGTTAATTCACAGGGACACTCAACAAAAATAGATTTAACAAAAGTGTGTAAGTGTTGATACTGTGACATTTCCTGTGTCGGGTGAGGAGGTCAGGGATGCAGTAGGCGTTCCAGTTCATCCCAGAGGTGTTTAGTGGGGTTGAGGTCAGGGCTCTGTGCAGGACACTCGAGTTCTTCCTCTCCAAACCTTGGCAAACCATTTCTTCATGGAGCTTGCTTTGTGCACAGGGACATTGTTTTGCTGGAACAGGTTTGGGCCTCTTAGCTCCAGTGAAAGGAAATTATAACGCTACAGCATACAAAGCCACCTATACAACTGTGTCCTTCCAGCTTTGTGGAACAGTTTTTGGGAAGACCCACATATGGGTGTGATGGTCAGGTGTCCACAAACATGTGGTCATAGATCTGATCCATCTTATATTCTCTTCTCTTCTCATACCTGAATTAGGTACTTATGTATAAAGCTGAGCTATTTCTGGTCAGATTGAAAACATTAAAAATCAGCAAATAACTCTGAAATGTTTCTAGCAATAGCTATATTTCAGCTTTGCATGCGAGTTTATTAAAAGTTTTTTGTTTAAAGTGTTTATTACACCGATGTTTCATACCATAGATCATTTCAAGCAGAATCAAACACTAGGCGTGATGCTGGTTAAACAACAGGTTAATTGTTATTTACAAGCTAATGTTTACAGAGATAGTTAGCAGGATAACCAGCTAGCTGGAGACCTGATGTATATAATAGTGCCTCATTCGTGCTATTATTAGTTATAATAAACAGACATTTTGAATCATTTGTTATTAATGAGAATTGCTGTATCACTAAAATGTATTAATGTACAAAAAATCCAACTTACGGTGTTTGGTATCCTTGTTCTGGTGCTGCTTCTGGTATGAGACATACGCTCTTGTACATGACAGCGCCATCTAATGTCTCGGAAGAACTGCAAAGCGAAGCGGAACGTGTATTTCCGGTGACGTAGCGGAAGTAGGAAGTCTACTTGAGAGCATCTGGAAGGTATTTAACTGTAAGTATGGTGTTATTTCTTGTGTATATTATGGAGAATTTACACGGTGTCACTATTTATGCTTAAAAAATTTTTTTTAAACAACTTTATTGATATGCGGTATTGTTTTTGTTATGCTACACTTGATAGAGATAACTAGTTTCAGTGGGCTCTCTCGACACAGGGGATGAAATAATGGCTTTTGCACCATATCTAGTGCACTATATGTCAAATAAGGAGTGAGATGGGATTCAGCCAAAGTGTTTAGTGTAGCTGTTAGCTCTAGCAGACAAGCTAGTTAGCTTAAATACATGCATGAACAGAAGCAGTGCATACAGACTAGTTTTAATGTCTTTTGAGTCCCAGTTTCTTTAGGCAAACCTTCATTTTAATCCTTGTCTTTTTATATGAACGTGACAACCCCCCTCCCCCCACGCCAAGACTAATGTAAGTGTAATACATAGTGTATGAAATAATGACTTTGTGTCAAATGTTGAGTGAGATAGGATTTAAGTCTTGAAATTGGTCGTGAGGCAATTAAATTTTATTTGTATAGCGCTTTTAACAATGGACATTGTCTCAAAGCAGCTTTACAGAAGCATATAAACACAGGATACAGATTTTAAGTGTGTGA
>JANDJT010000032.1:8908488-8926848 GCA_024331685.1 Stegophilus panzeri
ATAAAATGTATATTTGTTTTTAAAAATATATTTATTATTTGATATTATTATGTGTCCTGTGTACTCAAGTGATCCTTTATGACTTTGGCATTCGATAATAAATTGATAATGAACCATGAATCTGTCTAGTACTATTGTCACTCAATATATGCTAAAGGACAGCATTATCTATTGTATAGTTATAATACTAAGTAACTGACACAGCCAGAGTTTCTCAGTCCATACAGAAAAAGAGAATCACAGCTGTAAATTACACTTTACAGTGTCTGTCCAGAGAGGTGGACTGGAATAACACCACTCTGTAGTTAATGGAGTCAACGGGCCAATTATGTAACAATCTTCTAAATTAGTGAACCCTTTTGGTGGACTGGGATTTGTTTAATGAGGTATTTTTGACTGACACTCTGTGATAGTGTACCTTTATTTTTTTAGCATTAATCAGGCCTGTTTTTATTACAGTTAAAACACTGTTTAGTGTTTAACATGTACATTTGTCATTTCTGGGTAACCCATAATGAACCCCATTGAACTGGAAATAGAGACTGATTTGGAGACTTAATGGCCTACACATTTTTTTCCAGACTTTATTCCCATCTTGTGTCCTTTACTACATCCTGCTACTCACCAGTAGTCTGTACAAGTGTGATATCATGCACTGGCAGGGCAGCTTTACGTTGGTTATATTCTAAAATCTCTGTTCTTCCCTCTCACCCATTTCTTCCATGAAAAGTAAATGATGAATTAATCTGGACTGGGATAGTGATGGTGGACTGGGAAGTATGATAATTATACTAATCTGCAGTAGGCAGTGTGTTTGAGTGTGAGTATAGTAAGTGTGTTTATTGTGTTCATATGAATTTTGGAGCATTTTATTTATCTGTCTCCACCGTGCAAGGTTTATTTTTAATCAGTTGCCATACACTTATATCCAAAGAGACTCACAGTTGAGACAGGATACAGTCCAAGCAGTGCTTCACTCAAGAGGCCAGCACTGGTTCTCTGGCAATCCTGGGTTTTGAACTGATCTTCTTGGCCTGGTCTTCATATATTACCGAGTTAGCTGAATTGGATTGTTGATGATTTGACCTGATCCTGGATCTTTCTTTTCTGTAAAGCTATTGGTGGACTCGTTGCCAACACAACGAGTCCCTAAGCTCAGACCTGTTCATGAGCAGGCTTGTTCAGTGTAAACAAGATTAGATCACAGATTTAGAAGCATTTTCTGTAAAGAACATCTGTCTCACTGCTTTGAGAGAAATAATAATAAGATGGGTGTTTGTAATAAACTTTGAAACAGCAAAACCATTTAATAAAACCTGATTTTACATTTTAGCTTGGTTGGAACTATGTAACATTGAGGCCGCACATAATGCAGCTCTTTGCAGTCGAGCCTCCACAATTACACAGTGTGTTATGCTTTGTGCTGGCTTTTCAGAGAAGCTGTTTTATGGGCCTGTACTCCTGTACTGATAAGTGGTGTATAATGCCAATTTTCCTGTATTAGTACACAGCTGCTGGTCCTCTGACGTCTTCCTAACTGGTTGGGAAAAAAAATGAAGAGAAGCATAAACCACTGAAGTAAATGTTTCTTAGTGGTACTGATCAGATGTAGTACTTTGGGTAATGCATTGATCCCATGTCACTGATAGCTCTGACACTGGGAATAAAAAGCAAAAAAAAAAAAAAAAAGAAGTAAATACAGTGATACAATAAAATTGTTTCACATGTAGTTTTTCAGCTACTTTCTGGCATCCATTTTTATAAATCATTAAAATATTCATAACCTAATAACTTAAAAAAACAAAAAAAACCCAAAAAAAAAACAACCCTTTTTTCTCCATTCGGGTATTCTGCCAAAGTTTGCACATATGCTTGAAGAACTAATTGAACCCGTTTGAACGATCATGAATAGCAAATATGACTTCCTATTATCTTTTATTAAAGTATTAATAAAGGGAAAAACTCCCTGAGATGATTTGAGGAGGAATCCTTGAGAGGAACCAGACTCAAAAGGGAACCCATCCTCATCTGGATGACAACGGATAGTGCGATTATAAATAAATTCCCTTCTATAACTGTGTACTATATGATCATTATTTCATCAGGGTGGCATGGGGTTCAGGAGGTACATTGCTGCCTCACAGCTCCAGAATCTCTGGTTTGATCCTGAACTCTGTCTGTAGTGTTTCTGTCTGTATGTTGTCCCTATGTTTACATGGGTTTCCTCTGGGTTTTCATGTTTCCTCCCAGAAAACAACATGTTGGTAGGTATATTAGCTAACTTAATTTGTGTGTGCGTGGTGCCTTACAACAGGCTGGTGTCCCATTGAGAGTGTATTCCCACCTCATATCGAGTGTTCCTGGGAAAGGCTCACTGTGACTCAGGACAAAGAGGCTACTAAAGATGAATGAATGAATGAATGAATGAATGAATGAACGATTTCATTACATCTGCTGTAAAAGTTACAAGTATAGTCAATGATTTAATTTGTTTCAAAACTTTTTCAGTATTCACTCACAAGCCACACCCCTGAAAACACATGAGCTGCTGTGACCGTACCTATGTCATTTGATTCAGTACCTACTGCTCGGCCGTTCATAGAATACGTACTGATCAGTATATGTGTGTAGTATGAATACAATCCGGACATACTACAGTTGGCACTGTCATGTGACCTGCAACTTCAAAAGAGTCGATGCTCTGCATTCTGCCATTTTTGATTCGGACAGCTCTTCCACGCCAATCCTATTGCATTATGGGATAGCGCAGTGTCCATTGGTTCCATACTGCAGAATCTCGGCAGAAGCAATAGGTCATCGGGGTATTTCTCGCCTACTGTGTTATGAATACTGAGAATTCGGATATACTACTTCTTTGACATATTGCTTTTCACCTAATGTATAGTAGGGTAGTAGGGATATTCGGATGCAGCCATGCAAATGAGGTGGAGAGCTTTAAATGCTAGTGAATTTCAGAAGAAGCTTCTGAAATTGACAGGCAAGTGTCCTGGCTGAATGCTCTAGGTCCACATCTTTTTTTGTTTTTGTTTTTTGGTCTTTTATTCAAGGCTGTCAAAATGTGATGAGAACTTTACTATATAGCTTATTAAATCTTCTTTGGCCCATTTTAGTTTTAGCATCTGACTCCTTAGGGAACATAACGTTCTTCGGCTTCATTTTCCTTTTTAAGTTATTCCTTTCGTTGACACACTTACAGTGGGTTTGTGGTTCTCCATGTTTTTTTTATCTGCTTTTCAACTCCAGTTAAAAACAGTTAGGACCTATCTAGACTGCTCCAAACACTAGTCATTTTTCATAATTTGTTTCACACTCTGTGACTTTACATTCATTGGCTTATATTCTGTGTATAGTGTTGTGTGTGATTAGTGTGTGATGAAATGACCAATCAGTCCAATCATTCACTTTAAATCTATGCTTGTCAAGGCCCTCAGTGGCCAGTTCTCCTGAACATGCGCCCAGTAGACCCGGTCAGTAATCCGTCCCTGGGTCCAACACGTCCAACATTCTGCACCAAGTTTTGTATTTTCACTCCTTCTAGACAGAGTTTGATCTATGTTTTGTTAAATACAGACATCTAAAACTGATATTTTCATTGTGTAGAATGAAGTGCTGTTTTGTCTGCTTCTTCATGTCTCTTTTTCATCTCTTTCATCTGTCTCTCTGTGTCTCTCTCACACTGGTTAATTAGTCAGCTCTCTTCCTCCTGAGGCTGCATCACTCACCCCAAGAGGATTTGGCTTGATCTTATGTCTCCTCCAATAGGTCGTGATTAATGAGCCTTCGTTGCTGTAGGCGTAGACTTCTGAGCCTCTGCAAAGTGAACATAGAAAACATCTGTTCCTCTGCTGCATCATGCTTTAAGATTTAATCTTGTAGCTTGTGTGCTGTTGGAAACATGCCATGATCTTTTACTTTTGGTGTTTGGGAGCCTGAGGTTTTTGTTTGATTGCCAGCTTGAGGAATCAGATCAGATAGCTAAGTATTTTTCTCGATGCAGGAATTTCTGAAATGTTGATCTATCAGCAAATTAGTGACACACAGAAGTGCAAAGATCAGCAGCCACAAATAATGATCTGGTCTAAGTAATTAAGGAAAAGTCGATAATTGCAGATATCTATTGAATTAGTGGTCAGCACTGCAAGGCTCCTCTACTTCAGCAGCTTGGTGATGCCATCTAACTGGGTGCTGAGATCAGAGGAAAAGGCTCTCACGCTGGACAGATCCAGTGTCCCGAACATCCACACCACAAAGCTCAGGCGAGTACATCAACATGCGGCATTCGTAAGAGACAATTAAAGACTCTAACATATATTTTAGTGTAGAATGATCTAACTTTTTAGGAATTTAATCTTATCACTTTTGTCATTGTTGTTATTGTTATTTATTTATTTATTTATTTATTTATTTTATTTAATCTCCACACTGTTTGTATTATGCTTTTGAATTCTATGCTCTATTATCAGAATCAGAGCTATTTCAAGTTTGGCACTTGTTTTAGGGTTGTCAAATTGAAACAGCATCTGTAGTAAATGTGTGATTTCTAGAGACAAGAGCTCATGTTCTCACACTATACTTTCTCTGTACTGAGAAAATTGTTGACTTGGCACTCATTTATAATCAAAGTCTAAAGGAAGTTATTTAATTCCATCAGTAAGCAGTTAAAATATGACTGTATACCATGATTCTTATGTAATTGTATCCATCTTTCTGACATTAGAGCAATAGATTAAATGCAAGTCTTTTTTAAATTACTCTTTCCCTCAGGCTTTGCAGCGTCCCTCGATCAGATGGAAAGTGAGGAACTTTTTTTTTTTTTTTTTTTTAGCACCTAACCACAAACTGAAAAAAGTATTCCCATATCTGGAAGGATGAATTATACAGACTTACAGCTTAATGTACAAATACCTTTGAGGAATTCATGAAAGCATCTTACAAAAATAAGTGTTTAGAAGCGTTTATTGATGCTCCAGCAGTTTGCTTAGGCTTCCATTATGAGTGAGTTTGGAGTAAATTATTTTTTTTGTTCTTTTCTCAATACAGAGAAATACTGTATATTGACTGTATTGTAGATGCAATACATTGTGATTCGTTAAGTTTAACACTGTGGAACATATGCAAAACAAGTTAGTTCCTGTTATCACTTACGTGCTACGAACAGTTTTGCTACAATGACTTAGAGTACAATAGCTACGATAGCCTTAGGATTGCAATTGTTTTGCACTCAAGTCTCCATCATTGAACAGTTCATAACTTCAACAAAATAGACTTCATGTTAAAATTAATTAACTAATGATTTCAGAAATAAATCTAATGCTTATATTCATAAATTGCTCATAAGATCACAAGTTCCTAGTTACGCTTTTGCACTTTTTGACCATATAGTACACAGTTATAGAAGGGAATTTATTTATAATCGCACTATCCGTTGTCATCCAGATGAGGATGGGTTCCCTTTTGAGTCTGGTTCCTCTCAAGGATTCCTCCTCAAATCATCTCAGGGAGTTTTTCCCTTGCCACCATTGCCTCTGGCTTGCTCATTAGGGATAAATTCATGCATTTAAAAATGTATATCTCATTTCTATATTTCTGTAAAGCTGTTTCATGACAATGTTCATTGTTAAAAGTGTTATGCAAGTTAAATTGAATTGAATTGAATTGAATTGAATTTTGTCCTGAAGAAACCTAAAGGAACAACTTTACCACTGACTGTTACAAAGTTCTGACAAAACGCTAAATAAAGGTTTCCTCATAGATTCACCATAACTACTTGTTAATCTACTTAATCTACTTGTGTGCAATGTTTGCCAAGTCCCTGTGTAAGTTGTTACTATGCAAACAATAATATACATTATATCACATTAGTAAGAGTATGTTAATATCAACATTTAATTTGTCTTGTAGCTTGCACTACTGTCAGAACTGCTAAAAATTTTATTAATACTGTCTGACACCTTCTGAATCAAATTCAACAGCACTGTAGTATAATTAGTCATGATTGCTGCTGGCTAAAATTCACAGGAAAATTGAAAACACTAAGTTGGTATAACAAAAATTACAGTGAGCTACAGAATTGTTAGTTGAGGCAAATATCAGAATATTGATTAGAAAAAAAACAAAATGTTGATCTTCATAACATATGGAAATGGCTAATACAATCAATGATTTACAATATCCTTAGGTTTTTGCAAAAGCTATTCTAAAATCCTCACCTTTCTCCAAAGGGAATAAGAATACATTTGTATATGAGAGTGTACAAGTGAGAAACATGAGCCCTTTTTGAATTTGTAATTATCCGAATGATTTTCTGGTACATAATAATACGTTGATAACAGAGCATTAATGGATTTGTGCTCATTAAAACTGTTGGTGTTTAGAGGCTGTCAGAGCAAATTCAGGGGAAATAATTATTATGTGGGTGGACTGTAGCAAGGTGCTGCCTTTGCTGATGATGGTGAGGTTTTGAGGTGTTATTAGAGAAGTAGGTTTAAAGGGTTGCAATGAGGTGCAATCGCAGTTATATTTTGTTCACTCTTACGGCAATGATTATTTGCATATGAACTCAAAAAGCAAAGAAAAACATGTCTCAAAGAAAATCCACAGATGAATGTCTGGTTACTTAAAATGATAAAACACTGCCATTTTAATATGCTGTAGTTCACTATCAAGTACATACAGTGCTGTGGAAAAAGTATCCTGATTTCTTTGGTCTTTGTGCATATCTCATACTACATTGTTTCAGAAATTAAAACAAATTCAAAAAAGGCAACCTGAGTAAACACAAATACAGTTTTTATTTATTTATTTAAGTGGCCAACCTTCTAAAATTCCATCAAGAGCACAGCAACAACTCATCCAGGAAGTCACAAAAGAGCCAGGGACAACATCAAAGGTCTTACAGGCCTCTCTTGAATCAATAAAGGTCACTGTTCATGACTCCACTATCAGAAAGACACTGGGCAAAAATTGCATCCATGGAAGAGTGGCGAGGTGAAAACCACTGCTAACCCAGAAGAACATTAAGGCTCTTCTGAATTTTGCCAAAACACAAATTGATTACCCTCAAACCTTTTGGGAGAATTTTCTGTGGACTGATGAGTTGAAAGTGTTTGCAAGACAGGGGTGCCGGTATATCTGGCGTAAACCAAACACAGAATTCCACAAAAAGAACATCACACCTACGGTCAAGCATGGTGGTGGAAGTGTGATAGTGTGGGGATGCTTTGCTGCTTCAGAGCCTGGGCAACTTTTGTTGAGGGACAACTATAATTGAGGGAAACATGAATTCTACTCTCTACCAGAAAATCCTAAAGGAGAATGTCCGGTCTTCAGTCCGTAAGTTGAAACTCAGGTGCAACTGGATTATGCAGAAAGACAAAGATCCAAAGCATAGGAGTAAGTCCTAGTCCTAGAAGTAAGTGAAAGACTGATCTCCAGTTATCAGAAGCATTTGGTTGCAGTTATTGCTGCTAAAGGTGGCACAACCAGATTTTAAATTTAAGGGTGCAATTAGTTTTTCACACTGGTGATAGATGTTGGATAACTTTTTTTGCTTCAATTAACCCTCCTATTATGTTGGGAAAAAAAGTTACATCCATTATGTTATGGGTCAAAATGACTTCCACTGTTTAAATACACTCAAAAAACAGCAAAGAACAGCTTAAAACAGTAAACCTTTAATATGGCTTGTCCAAGATAAGCCATAAGAAGAAATATTTGCATATAAGTTCATGACCCTAGATGAGGAAAAGTAAAAAAAAAATAATAAAAAAAAAAAATTCAAAGAGATAAAGAGAGATTAACCAGTATCCTAGATGTGGAACTGGGACAAATTGACCCATAATAGGATGGTAAAAATAAATAAATAAATAAAGACTGTATTGTGTGTTTACTCGGGTTGCCTTTGGTTTATGTTGAATTTTGTCTGAAGATCTAAAACTATTTAATATGAGATATACACAAAAACAGAAGAAATCAGCCAATCAATGAAGTACTTTTTCACAGCACTGTAAGTCACTTTATTTTCTGTAATTAAATTAAGAAAGATTCCAAGCTGCACTGCTCTGACCATGTTCTGTGCAAGTCCTTCTTCACTCCTCAGCATAACTCCTGTTTCTAACTGAAAGTGTTTATTTGATTTATATTACAAGCTTATATCTGATATGCTTCAAGACTTTTGTGTTTTACTCACACCTTGTTTAAAGTCGTGTGTGTGTGTGTGTGTGTGTGTGTGTGTGTGTGTGTGTGAGAGAGAGAGAGAGAGAGAGAGAGAGAGAGAAAGTTGTAGATGTAATGCAGCCTGAAGTCCTAAGAGTCCTAAGGCCACAGGCTTGTATTCATCTCCTACAGTCAGTCCTGCTCTGTATTCATCTCCTACAGTCATTCATCACCAGTTACTCATCACCTACACGCTCATTCACAAATCACTGCTACAAGCTTTCTGCAGTGCTGAGAAAAAGATAAAGACATGTATAGCAATGAGGCATTTATTGTGTTAAGCTTCATGTATGATCCATTACAAGTAACCAAATGGTCAGATATTTTATGATAAGATTTAAAATGAAAAGAAAACAAAATAGGCAATTAAAAACTTCTTTCAATTTTTGATTGTAAGAAATACTGACTTGTATTCCCACAATTTGCCATTATAGCTGCCTTCAATATTTTTGTAAGCTCTTAACAGGTTTTAGAAACTCTCAGTTGTAATACCCCCCTCTTTACTCCCACCTTCCAACCAGACTTTACTGCATGCAAAGCAGAAAAGCTTTTAAAAATACTAGAACCAAATGCATTTTAGAAGATGGGTTAAGTTGGATATTGTATATTATTTGTATGTACATCACCAGCTTTATCCTTCTCTCCTTACTCACTAACCTGACTTGGTCATGCAGGTTTCTCCTTTATAACATCAAAAGGCTCCAGCCTTTTCTAACCACAAAGACCACTCAGGTGCTTGTCCCTTTTCATCTTGAGATTGGACCACTGCAACTCGTTTCTGGCAGGTCTGCCCCTGCATTGCAACTGATCCAGAATGCAGCTGCCTGACTCATTTTCAACTTTTCCAAGTTCTCCCACATGACTCTGGATAAGGGTGTCTGCAAAATACTATAAATGTAAATGTAAAAGTAATGTTTTTTGAATCATTAAAACTGATATTGGTCTAAAATGATCTCTTAATGGGGGATTACCATTAATAAACAAACAGCTAAACCAAGGCCCTGTTCTTCATATATGTGTTATTGAGTTTGCTGGATTGGATGGTTGATGATTTGACATGATTCTGGATTTGTCCATTCTTCAAGGCTGTTGATGAAAGGTCTGTAAACTCAAACTAGGCTTGAAGCAAGCCTGAGCAAGGTGCAATCCAACTAAACATCCAGTCTTAGTGCACTACCAAATATTATGAACATTAGCTAAGAACTATGGTTGAGTTAAAAAGAAGCTTAACAACATTAAACAGCAATAAATAATAAACTCACCTGTCTTACCGCTCATAAAATAAAAATGCACATGCTATTTGTATGTACTTAGCTGAATGTTTCTTTCTTCTCTTGTTTTGGAGTGTCAATGATTTCGCCATCCAAATACTGCCCTGTGTGCTGGGATTTTCGCAAAAATCTTTGTGGACAGTCTGAATTTAATTACCTCAATGGGGACAATCTGGAAACGTACCCTGACCAAGAGGATGATGCTGAAGATGTGTCAGTCTTAGCTCAAAGAAGCATCTAGGTTTCTGATATCTATGATTATGTAAATATATCTAAATATATAACATAAATGTATAACAACTATACTAATCCAGTTCTCAGATATGTTTTAAAAAACAAATTAGCCCATTTGTTAAGAAGTGTACAAATGAACAGGATTTAACACTAGGCTTAACATGTGAAAAAACACAAACAAGGCGATTTCAAATGTACTGAATATATACACAGAACATTGACACAGATACTCTCAGGTGTCTAATTTTTCTTTAATTATTAATTTGACAAGATGTAAACTACCAT
The DNA here is from genome assembly GCA_024331685.1 of Stegophilus panzeri. Lineage (NCBI taxonomy): Eukaryota > Metazoa > Chordata > Actinopteri > Siluriformes > Trichomycteridae > Stegophilus > Stegophilus panzeri. The sequence goes on from JANDJT010000032.1 coordinate 8,918,514, forward strand.
GCTGTCAGCCTTTGCATGCTGTCATTACAGTGTCCTTATGAATATTTACACAGCTTCAGCTGAATTGCTGTCTGATCCAGCGGAAATAAGCATTATTGATTGAATGTCATAATTATACCTTATATATGTAGATCATATTGATTAACCTTATTCCATTCGAAATACCTCTTTGAAACCATCTTCAAACTGTGGATTATTTGAATTTATGCTTGCTTGTAATTTATAGCCAGACCTCATTAATTTGTTTTTGATGGTACAGGTATTCGCTAAATCACATTTTCACCTAGATATTAAAAGGCAAGAAATCATAGCATGTTTGCTGAAAAAAATGAGAAGCAAGGGATTTGTACAGATAATATGGATTAATGTGAGTTAGATATTGCTTCCTGTTTGTAGTATATACATTTGGAAACTATGTGTAACTGCTTATCTCCTATATTTAGTGCCATCAGTATAATAACTGGCAAAGATAATAAATCTCTTTCATATTTCTACAAGCCTGAGCTGTTGCTCTTCTCACCTCCAGTCCGGGAGTCCTATTACACTACTTTCAGACTGTCAAGATTTCTGGATTAAGCCCTTGGGGCTGTAGCAGTTCTCCTAATAATGTTATGACTAAATTTTCTTTTTAGTTGGGTGGTTATGGGACCTTGTTCTAATAGATCCATACACCAAGGCAGTTTACATACATACACTAAATGTGTAATATCTGAATTTATGTTGTCATTCATTCATCATTAATAACTGCTTTATCCTGGTCAGATTCACAGTGGATCTCAGACACCGACCCTCAATGGGATGCCAGTACATTGCAGGGCACCAAGAACACTTATTCACACTTATGTGCAATTTAGTGTAACCAAGCTACCTACTGGCATGTTTTTGGGAGGTGACAGGAAACTGGAGAACAGAGAGGAAACCCAGACAAACACTTGAACATACAAAACTCCACACACACAGTAACTTGAGCTCTGGGTTGAAACAGCAAGACATGTTAAACCTGTGCATTCTTCAAGGTATAATATACACTGTTCAGCCATAACATTACAACCACCTGCCTAATATTGTGTCACCAAAACAGATTTGACCCTGTCGGGGCATGGACTCCACAAAACCACTAAAGGTATGCTGTGGTATCTGGCAGCACTCCAAGACGTTAGCAGCAGATCCTGTAAGTCCTGCATGTTGGTTCTGAGCCTGTCAACGGTTCACCGGTTCTCCTTCCTGTCGTCTATAGCCATCACAATTTGGCCCTTGTCAAAGTCGCTCAGATCCTTACGCTTTCCCATTTTTCCTGCTTCCAACACATCAACTCTGCGAACTGTCTGTTCACTTGCTGCCTAACATATCCCACCCCAAGACAGGTGCCACTGCAACAAGATAATTATTGTTATTCATTTCACCTGTCAGTGATGGCTGATCGGTGTATTTCTGTAAACATAGCACGATTATGAATGAGGTGTGTGTGGGTGGGGAGGAGAGTGAATACGAATAGTGTAGTTTAGCCCAAGAATTCATTGGAATCTGGAAAACTGGATGCAGATATCTTGTCTTATAGGAGTGCTACAGTATATTGATCGTACATCTATGAACAGAAAGATAGGAAGGGTGTGTGTTGATATTGTCTTTGTTGATTTGATCTTGCAGTAACATCTAAGAGAAAGGCTATTAAATTATGTATCATTGCTTAGTTTATATTATTGCTAATACTGTATATGATAGAAGTAAATACCCATCTCCCTCTCTTTCTCTCTCTCAATATNNNNTGAGAGGAACAAGACGCTCATGCAGAGGATGCAGGCACTCGAGGTACACACACACACACACACACACACACACACACACACACACCTCTACTTGCCACTGAGCTCCTGCCTGAAGACATCATTATCCCTGACTGTTTAGAGAGCAGTGTGTATCAGTGCTCTAGGACGATAGACTGAGGGACCTCTTTACTCCACACACAGGGCAGATGGCCGGTTTAAGGAGTGCACTGCTCCCCCATGTCCTGCTCTTCGTGCTGGCGGGATGCTGCGGTGTTCAGGGCGCTGTGCGGAGCGGAAAAGAGCTGGACAACACCGGCGGCAATTTCCTGGAAGACGAGCAATGGCTGTCTACTACCTCCCAATACAGCCGCAAGATAAAGCACTGGAACCGCTTCAGAGACGTGAGCTCGTATCTCTTACATGTGTTTAATCTATTACAGGCTTTAGGACAAAATAATAAATACATGGCACATCCGTGTTATGTTCATAAGGAGGAATGGTGTGTATTTCTAATGAGCAGTGAGTGATTTGGTAACTTAGACGACAGCCTCTAAATTCACCCGTTATTGATAGGCTATATTTTATTTATTTCTTTACTATTTATATATGGTTTTTTTTTTTTTTTTTTTTTTTTTTTTTTTTTTTTTGTGGTTGTTTTTTTTTTTTTTTTTGTTTCCAAATAGCTTTTTTTTTTTTTTTTTTTTTTTTTTTTTTTTTGGTTTTTTTTTTTTTTTTTTTTTTTTTTTTTTTTTTTTTTTTTACGTGAGTAGTCTTTTTGTTCGTTTAGTTACCAAATAGCCTATTTGGCTTAGGCTAACTCCCCAATTTATTTTGTTTTAAATTAGACAGTCATTACTGTAAGCTAGTTTATTTAGTAGCGTTTAGTGTTGATTTGAATGCGCTTGCGCTGTTTCTCTCAGGTGAGTTACTCAGAACTGCCTGGTAGGCTACACATATTAATGTCTACCTCTCTCACTCGAAACATTTACCTGTCCGTCAAACCGACTGCCGTTTTTTTTTGGATTTAAACTGTGAGATTATATTCAGGACCCTACTCTTTCACCTGCCAATAAATTAGAAATTAAGCTTTGACAATGGTCGATTGTCGCCACGCCCGAGTCACAAAAAGACACTCGGCTTGTTTTCATGAACAGTTCTATGAAAAACCGTACACTACTCTAATAATAAAACAGTAAGGACTAAGTGCTCATCCGTCCCCATTCCTGCGTCCAAAGACGTACTAAATAGTAGCTATTTTATAAAGATCACACTACTTTGATTAGGCTACTTGGTCAGGCATCTTAAATTAACATTTTCCTAATTAAAGTTCCTGTAATTAGGAATATATTAGCAATGCTAAGACTGTAGCAATATCTTAGATAGATAGATAGATAGCACAGTACAGGTACTCAGCAATGAAATGCAGTTTATCATTTACCAGATGTGCAAATAGTACCACTGTGAAAATTAACAATGTGCAGGTCGAATATGTATATATATATACAGTAAGTAAATAACAAGGGTATGGGCAGTGAATATACCCTGCTGAAAAACAAAACAAAACAATAGAAACCATCACAGAAATTCTAATGGTTTCCACTACAAATACCATTACAAACCATCAGCTAACCATTAAAACCATTACCATTATTGGTCCTTAATGGTATAGACACTAGACATAACATGCCACTAATAGAAGATAATAAATTGCCAGTAGAGACCCACAGGGACCATTATAGTATAAAAATCGCAAATTCTGTTAGGGTTTCTATTTTTTTTTTCAGCAGGGTGTGCAGTAGCTATTGAGTACATAACAATGTGAGTGGTATATAATCTAGAAAAGCTCTAATAGGTTCTCTCTCTCTCTCTCTCTCTCTCTCATATATATATATATAAAATCTAAAACATCCCTCCTTTAAAAAAACACACACAAGAAATATTGTTTTACATATTAATTAGAATTAGCTAAATGGTTTCCAAGAGTCCATTCATTCTTGATTGAGTTACAGATCCAGGATATATTCAGTGTGTAATTGAATGAATTATTGTAACCTTATTACATATTTACCAGTTCTGTCTAGATGACCATGGTGATCATTGTTTGTTGTTTTCTTGCAGCTAGGTTAAATGGTCTCTTAGGTTCATTAAATCACCATTAAACCACAGCCTTTCCTCGAGGTCACCTTACAGGAACCTACACCAAGCCCCTGTAGAACTTATTTAAATCCCATTAGAAACCCATCAAACATGTCCAGAATCAGTCACAGGTCATCGGTTAAAACGTTTTCCATTTTCATTTGACGACTATGGAAAATACAAACCCCATTTCAAATAATATTCATTTCAAATAATTAGAAAAAAAGGCACCAAAAGAATCTGTAATGGTTTCCATATTTTATTCAAGCATGGATACAGTATTGGCCATTAGTCTGTTCACAAATGAGTAGAGTGTGTTTCTGTGTAAACTCAAGCTCATTAGAGATTTAAAATATAGCAAGATAGTAGCTGCAGGTTGATTGCGGGCTGTGGTAACTAATCATATTGTGAGCTTGGCATGATTGAAATTGAACCAGGGCAGCTTTGCTAAGCCAGCAGGGATGAGCAGTATTGCTTCACACAGACGACATCTTCTTCCAAACGGGGTTCTTGATTAGTGTCTGTATGCCTTAATCAATATTTATCGATTGCCACATACCTCTGCCTGCACTGAGAAGGAGTTTTATAATGCAGTAAGGATAAGGCCACGTATGACTGCATACACACGCCTCTCTCCTTCACTGATACAATGTTTTCTTCCCCCAAATCACATTGTTTGAAAAGGAGGGAGAAAAATGTCAGCCGAAGACTCGGCTGCTCCCCCAGGAGCTGCTGTCCACTTGAGTTAGAGCCTGTGAGACACATATTGGTTTATTTATTTCATATGAGTTTCTCCTTTGATGAGACAGCAGGATGCATGAAGCAGGAGCAGGAGCAGGACAGGTGACAGGTGAAGGGAGACACACAAGGAGTGAAGCTGTGGGGGAAGCAGGTGCTGTGTATTAGCAATCTCTGGCTGGAATATAAACACTATTTCTGCAGGTTGCTGCAATTACTACAGATTAAAATGGACAGGTTTCTAATCGTGTTTATGCCATCATAACATCTAACATAATTATCTAACTTACTGTCACAGTTTGATCGCACATTATTTGATCTACTTTTCAAAAATAATAAAAAATTATTCAGCGTCAGAGCAACAGTTCAGTTCATCATGTTTTTCAATCTTTCCTTTCACCAAAAATTCTTTGACTGGTGAGCAGAATTGCCTTCTCAGATAAGGACAGATACAGTGATACAGTATTAATATGTCCAAAATAAGGATGCTTAGATATAAGAAGCCAAATGAACCAGATCTTGCGCTACAGATTCTGCCGATCTCTCTGCCTGTCTTCATGAATTCCAGAAGATATGTTGAACTTACGGCCGACACATGTTCACATGCTGTGCTTTATACACAAAATGTCTTCTAAAACATTTGAAATAGCATTCATGAGATACCAGGTGACAGGTGAGGGGACGTGATGCAGTGAGTCAGGGGTCTCAGCTCCAGTCAGGCTACTGAGTTGTAATTTATCGAGTGGACCAGTGAGGAATAAATGGATTGACGGCTGCACTAGTGAAGGATGAATTATCCTGTCATGTTGCTGTAGGACCTTTTCATCTCTGTGACAGTACACTGTTTGCCATTTGATCTGGATAAGATCATCACCCAGGCAATACGATGAATGATCAATATCATAATGTATGAACATCATGATCCACTTGCAGTTTTGTGCATACCATCATGTGTCAGTGATTTTTATTGATTGATTTAATTAATTAATTATTTTTAAAGCCCATTCCTATTCACTTAAACAAGCAACTGATTCTCTTTCTGTGCTGTTCATGTTCTTCTCCCTTGTTTTCCACAATTAAAGAAATATTTTCATAACATGAAATATTATGCACCATGGTGTAAGGCACGTCACTGCCTCAAACACATATATGAAAAACATCTGAAAGGGAATACAGGTTTTTTTTGAAGAGACTATATCGTGAGTTTGCAGTAAAAGGATCAGTGGAAACCGATAACTCAGAATGTTCTACATTGCACCATAAAATGTATACTCACAGTAAGCTAGTGCAAACCTCAATAAAATGTGATACAGGTGCATATCAGGATTTGTGAAGGTGTCTCGTCCTGATTGCAAATGTACTCTGGAGCAGTTTTCTTCTGGTGAGAAAGCAATCTGACCCAACAGACCAACAAACCAACCTGTATAGCAATCCATGATGGGAACTACGTTACGTAGTAACGTAAGGCACAATAAGTGCACGGAGCTGCTGTCTATCCATCTTGATGGATGACCACTACGCGGAACCCTGGAACATAAACAGGCGCACACTGACCAATGAGAGGACAGTTTACTCACATGTGATTTGCATAAACACATTTTTGTATGCTTTGAAATGTTGCCTAGTGAACTGAGCCAAGGAGAAAAGACAACATTGTAACAATTTGAGTCCCAGGTTCGGAACAAATCACTGATCTACAGGTCTGAAAACACCCTAAGATTCTCATTTTCCAGAACATATCACAAATCCCGTGACCTTGAGTTAGAAATTCTAGATGCATAAAAAAGGTCTTGGATTCAAAATGCCCTGGCTGACTGAAAACCTTCATAGACATCATGTGTGATTCAGCAGCTCCATATGAAAGGTTGTTCTGTTGTTTGACTTTATGTGAGAGCTGAAAGAGCTGAGAGAATAAAGGATGTGGTAGTAAAGGGTCACAGAGGTAAACTAGCTGCTTTTGTGTGGTCTTTCTGAGCAGGTATCTCTGCATTGCCTTCTCTGTAGCAGTCAATTAACTGATTAGATGGAGGATAGTGGTTGTTGACACACCGGACATTTGTGTCTGTGTCCTTTGCGTGCTGATGGAAGTCATTTACCCAGCTGCCCCCCCACCCACCTCAACACCTGCTGATTTATTAGTCACCATTCACTAACCATGCATGGCATTGACAAATGTATAAACAGAAAACCTTCAGGACCACAGGATTCAAACATCTATCTAATGATTTCAAATTTCCATCCATCTGAATAGTTTATTTTTCTCAACTCCCAGTTCTGAGCTTTTCAGAAGTCTGAGTTATTGCTGTGACCCTTGTGGGAAACGTGTTTATTGGATCAGATGAGCTGTGTAACTGCATCTTGTTTGTCTGCTGTGCTTCTTTCACCACAGAAAAAGTGAACAGAATGTAATCCTTCTGCTGGTTTGAGATACGCTTTCATTTGTGTAGCATGTGAAGGCGCAAATCCCAAAGCACAGAAAATAGGACAGCAAATATTAACTGTTTGCTCTATTCAAATATGAACTACTTTGAATATTGCAGCACTTGACAGTTGTTGTTTTCATTATATGTAAATTACTCCACATCAGAAGCTCATTTTCTCCCCACTATATAAGCATTTAGTATACTGTATGCACCAATGTCTTTATGATGCATTGAGTGATGCATAGCTGATTAAAATATATTGCAGTGCTTTTCTGTTGGATTTCATTACTCTCATGTGCATTCAGATAATGTTCTTGTGAAAACCCTTACATGCAAAATACTCTAGCCAACAATCATAAACTGTGAAAAACATATTCATTTGCATATAAATGTAATTAACAATCGCTGGGCCATGCAGCAGAAAACACAGCCTAGCCCTTTAGAGATAATTAGATTAAACTTGGATTTAAATTCAGAGAATATGTGAGGATTGATCAGAAATGAATAGCACATAGAAGTTTTTGACACTGGTTTAGTCCATTCATAGGCAGGGAATCATTTTTCACTTATCAAAGGTTTTGGATGGCATTTATTCCTCGGAGCTTTCAATTCTGCAGTTTAATTTAGTGGAAACAGACGAAGTATGATTTTTTTTTTTTTTTTTAAAGCATGAAAACGTTTAAAATTACTCCCAAAATACCAAAGGCTGAATATCAGATGTGGGCAGACAAATGATTGATTGAATGGATAAATTGCATCATTCTTTTGTTTAAAGTGTAATATAAGTTTCATTTTGGATTTTTTTTTTTGACATACTGTAATAGTACAGTACCTTCCACTAATATTGGCACCCTTGGTAAATATGAGCAAAGAAGACTGAAAATTGTCTTTCTTGTTTAACCTTTTGATCTTTTGTTCAAAAGATTCACAAAAAACACTCTGCTCTCATGGATATCAAACAACTGCAAACAAAACGCAGGTTTATCCTTTTTAAATATATGTGTGCCACAATTATTGGCACCCCTATGAATTCATATGAGAAAAATATATTTGAAGTATATTCCAATTAATAGTTTACATTTTTTAGTACACCTGAGTGACTAGGAACAGGAAATTGTTCAACAGGAAATCGTTCAACCATGACCTCCTGTTTCACAGGGGTATAAATATGAGGTAACACATAGACCAAATTCCGTTAGTCATTCATAACAATGGGTAAGACCAAGGAATATAGCTGTGATGTGCGGCAAAAGGTTGTTGAGCTTCACAAAA
>JANDJT010000032.1:8927467-8952342 GCA_024331685.1 Stegophilus panzeri
TTTAATACTTAGTGGAGAAGCCTTTGTTTGTAATGACAGCTTCAAGACGCTTCCTGTATGAAGAAATTAATCGGCCGGAGTATTCAGGTGTGATTTTGGCCCATTCTTCTAAACATATTGTCTTTAAATCTTGTTTGATTGGATTCAAGTCAGGTGATTGACTGGGCCATTCTAACGCCTTAATTTTTTTTTGCTGCATGCTTTGGATCGTCGTCCTGCTTGAAGGTCCACCCACTTCTCATCTTCATCATCCTGGTGGATGGCAGCAGATTCTTCTGAAGAATCTTCCGATAAAGAGCTCCATTCATCGTTCCTTCAATTATATGAAGTCTGTCAGTACTATGCGATTGCCTATTGCCTATTGTTTTCTCTGTAATGATGACACCTGCTGCCTCCAAGTATTTCTGGAGCTTTTTCCGAGTGGTCCTTGACTCTTGGGCTACTCTTCTGACTATTCTTCTGACTCCCTGGTCAGAAGACTCACTTGCAGATAATGGCTCCAATCGTGCTTACTGGAAGATTCAGAAGTTTTGAAATACGTCTGTATCCGATTCCATCAATGTGTTTTGCAACAATAATGGTGCGAAGGTCTTGTGAGAGCTCTTTGCTTTTACCCATCATGAGATATTTCTTGTGTGACACTGTTTTATAGACCATCAATTTACCAACCCAGCTGATATTAATTTGCACAGATAGGGGGTATAATTACTTACAGATTTCAGCTGGTTCCTTGCCTTACCTTGCCTTGGAGAACTGCTTTTTCTTAGCGTGTTCAATACTTTTTTCCTGTGTCATTCCACTTTATTACACATAACTTTATTTATGGACTTTAATGTTGTGAATTCTTTATATTTCCAAATTTCTTGAGTTAATACTGATGTCTGGTGAAAATTTCATTTCATTGGAAATATATTTACTGAAAAAAATGTTAACGCGTTCAATATTTATTTCCCCCACTGTAAATAAAGTTGTTGCTCAGTAAGTAGATTTAAGTTTTAAGAATGGTTAAGACTTTTTAAAATTGATTTTCTGATATCTAATTGATTTCATGAATCTGAGCGGTTATATTGCAAATTAAAAGTGATCAGATTGGCATGTTTGGACCAGAGATTAATTTGCTTGCATATGCACAATGATTGTTAGAATCAAGTCAAGTCAAGTAAAATTTTATTTATATAGCACATTTAAAGACAACAGTAGTTGATCCAAAGTGCTGTACATAACATCATATAGCATCACATTAAATGGCATCTCAAGACAAAGAATGAAAATACATTTTAAGAGAAGATTTAAAAATGGCTAAAGATGGAGCGGACCTCATGTGAAATGGGAGACTGTTCCAGAGTTTGAGACCAACCTAAGAAAAGGCACGATCACCCATTGTCTTAGTATGACAACAGGGACAGATAGATGAATTTGATTACAAGATATTAGCATTCTAGTAGGAGAGTAAGCGTGAAGAAGGTCAATAATGTACTGTGGAGCAATATTATTATATTCATAAATAAGTACTTCTGAACTTAACAGGAAGCCAGCAGCAAGCAATAATGACAATGTCATCTGTATGCTGAGTAATCTGGCCTAAGTTGAAAGTTAGCTAGACATCAACATGTTTTATGGGCAATATACAGGCATGGATCTGAATGCATTGTGTGAAGACAGCAGAAACAGTGCACCTTTTTTTGCTTTTACTGCTGCCAATGAAGGCACCACCGGTGCGCTCCTAGTTTTTATTCATGCTGTCCTTTTTTTTTTTTTTTTTTAAACAAATTTCTGAAAACACATGCATCAGATTTGACTGATCAACAACAGGTCTGTGTACAGAAATCTTATTGTAATGTACAAAAATGTAATTTCATGTGGTTATGCAAAAAAGGTATATGCCAAAAAAAATCAAATGTAGTTATAAAGAATAATATTAACATCATGAGCAGTATTGCTCAATTTAGATTTTTTTTTACTCAGATTCCCCAGTCAGCAGATCACATTTGCTTTGCAAGTGAGCCGTGTTTGTAATTAGTGTGAATAGACCTCTGCCCTGAAACCCAGGTGGCACATCATTATTATCCTCATCATATGAATGATCAACAAAACGATAGGTTTGTCAGACAATGCCTTATCGGAAGACTGCTAAATAAATTAACTTGCAGCACAAGATTATTTGCTCTGTAGTTTGGCTGGCAGCTTGTGTGCTGTTCCGAACTGGAAGGCGGAAAAAAGACAGATGCATAGCTTTGTGTTTGCGGATATTAGAGTCATTTCTGTGTCAAGGCATGTGTGTGCCGGGAGAGCAGTCAGCAGTGATGAGCTGTTAAAAAAATAAGAATCATTTCGATATGCCCATTCCAGTAGTGTTTGCATTATCATGTATAGGATATCTGATCTAGCATCACATGAAAGTGGTTTGAAAATATCAGATTTTTTGTGCTGATACAGTTCCAAATATAACTGCTACTAGTAATATGAACCCAGCCATAAAAATAATGAAATACTCAAATGCAATAAAGGAAAATTAGTAGGGAATGATGGACTAATGTAAGGAAATTGGGGAAGGGACTGAACTGTAACTATTGTTTCCTCTGACAACCTTTTTCACAACCTTTTTCATTTTACGATCGCAGAATTAATACAAAATCAAGCAAACTCTGCAATATCTGGAGGAACTTGCAATTTTTCAACATAACAGCACATTTTCCACAGATTTGGGCCAAGACGCATCATGTGCCGTCATCAGAACATGCATTCAGCCAAAGCCCTCTTCAGTTCACATGCTTTGAACACGAGTACAGCTAAAAGGTCACATTTATCAACAGACATGACTGCGAAAGGCAAGTAGTTCAAGTAGTTTTCCACAAAAAAGTACAAAAACTCGGCAAGTTGCATCACAAATTTTGAAAAAAGCCACAGCAAAATCGAGCATTTTTGGCTGCAACAATGACAAAATAAATCCTGTACGGACTGATAAAAAGCACAATAGGTATACATTGAGGGTACCACCCAAGTGACAGTTTAGTACCCAGTTTATTGAGATTGTCTATACTGGAAGTATTCAAATTAGTCAACCCTTAGTTGGATTCAGAGATGCTACAATACCAGCACTATTTGACAGGTTAAAATGTTGATGATAACTTTTAATTCTTTGCAGAATTTTACAACACTTACTTTTCCAGCCTTTTGTTGCCCCTGTCCCAACTATTTTGAGACGTGTTCCAGTCATCAAATTCAAAATTACCTAATTTTTTCATTAAAATTGTACATTTCCTCAGTTTAAACATTTGATATGTTTCAGTGTTTTATTGTAAATAACATATGGGTTTATGAGATTTGCAAATCATTGCATTCTGTTTTTATTTACATTTAACACAGCGTCCCAACTTTTTGGGAATTGGGATTGTACTTTCTATTGAAGCAAGTCTGTCCTCTCTCTGAATAGTTTCCTTTTAGCAGTCTAAGAGGCTATGTGGTCTCTTGCCCACTTCTGATCTGCTGCTGTGTACAGAGCCAATAGGTTCTCAGAATGTGTAATGCGATATGAAATCTCTAATTTTATAAACATCATAAGAAAGCAACTGTAATGACCAGTTCATGCAGACTCATGAAAGCATTCCATTTGCTCTGATAAATCTCGACCTTTTTGAACACAAAAACCTGCACATTTAATTAACAGAAATGTCTGAGTATAACCATCCCTTACAAATGGCCTACATTTCCCCCGCACTCTCCATTAGGAGGAGAGACGCAGGGGACACTGCCATTTGGCTCATGGGCATCATTTGCGTCTTCTACCTCTAAATTGGCTGTCCTTCTTTATTATGTGTGTCATGTGAGGGAGAAAAGGCAGTTCAGTGTCACATTGACGCTGAAACCTGAGATGCTCTTGTTGAATAGTGATTTTTTGGTACACAGCTTTTCTTTCAGGTACTTACTGTAATGCTCACTGGCTGTGAGTTATTTGTGGTGGAAGCCAGTGACTATTATACAGTTGTAATCAAAATTATTCAACCCGCGTTGCAAATTCAATTGGAGCTATTTCAATTGGTTTTGTATAATTTGTTCATTGAAAACAGCTGAAACTCTGTAAATTTTGACAATAAACCTGATTTGCAATGGTGGTTGAATAATTTTGATTGCAACTGTATGTGATCTGCTGTGACCTGGTTCATTATTTTCCATAAGGGAAGCATATTTCTGTGGTGATTCACTGTCAGAACAATGCAGCTAATATAGTTTCTCTACCCTCAACGGCCAATAAATCTTTAGGAGTATTTTTGCTAGCTATGGTAAAGGCATGAGAGCAAGTGTGACAAAAAAGATAGAAAGGGTATATAGAGATGGGTACAAAGTTTTTGGATTACACCCAAATAGGTTTTCTGAAATAATCTGTCAAATTAGCCATATGTATCTAGCTAGGATTAACAGTGAAGCCTATATACATACATATACATATACTGTACATATACATATACATCCTCTCAGAATCTCAGGTTAGTTCATTTTAGCAGCTGTCTATTGCTATAAAATATAATATAATATATAAATCTATATTTCTATAAATATGACTTTAAAATCCTGTCAGAAACTCAATTCAGGTTAGCTCATGTTAGTTAGTTGGCTAACAAAATCTGTGAAAATATGATTCTACACTTTTCAGGGGAAAGTAGCCACTGCATGCGCAAAAAGTCTGCCAGAAGATGCCATAGACTTTAATAGAAGAGTTTAATAGAAAATAATCAATTATAACTTATTTCTTATAGAAATAATAAGTCTTTGATTATAGCACCACAATTTACAAAATATTGCATTTCTATCAATATTGAAGACAAAAGAAGCAGTGGCAATGAGTAGAAATAGACACAAAGAGAGAAGTAAGAAATAACAATTTTTTTTATTATTACATTAGAGCAGGGGTGCAGCCCAAGAAAGGTTCAAATCCAGCCCACCAAATGAATGTTGAATACAATCTGTGTTCTAAATTTAAATTGTCTTGTGGACTGTATAAAAAAAAGACCTAGTGTCTGTTATTCCACTAGAGGGCGAAATAGAGCATTAAGCTCAGCTACCGACAAAATATGTAAGGAATAATTGACGACGGGTCACTGAATTATTAAAAAATAATGCACACCCCAAGATGGTAATACACATATTATGCATCCCATCTCAAGCCTCCATTGCTAATTCCAAAATGTCATTTTAGAGCTAGTAACGGAGGCTTGAGCCATTGATATGTAGTTATTGGAGAGAGAGAGAGTTCATAGATTTTTTTTTCCATTTCATGCTGATAATCTAAAAATAGAACAAATTAATATATAAATAAATAATAAATATTCCTTACTTATTTCTGGAAAATCTTAATTTTCGGTTATTGTGTTTGTTGTTAAATGTGTGTGCTGTGGTGGACAGTAGGCTAACTTTTCCATTATTTCACTTAAGTGATATGGAACTGTAATGCGGTCAAGACCTGGCTGGAGCTTCTTTAGCTGTGCAGTTACTGAAAAATAATCGCACACCTCAGAACGTCTGTCAGCCAATCAGAATCGAGAATTCAACAGTGCTGTGGTATAAGCTAGTATAATTCTTCTTGCTTAGGGTTTTCACACTGAATTGTTTTTTTTCACTATAGCTTGCAAAATAATTTTGCAAACTATATTGATTTTCACACCAATTTAATGTTATGGGCCATTTTGTGTATAATTGCAGTATGTTCATGTGCTCATTTTGTGTAAGTTCAATCCATTGAATATGGATAGAATATACCTTTTTATATACATGACGATAAATGAACAATTTTAAGAGGAGTTGTTGATGTGATAGTGCTTACTATACAGATTTTTTTTTTCTGTCCAGCCCACTTGACTTTGGACTAAGTGTACAGAGTGTACTGTACAGTGATGCACACACTTATTTGATCAGGCTATCACATAAAAAAATGGCAATAAAGCAAAAAACAATGATCAGTCACTGCTCAATAGATTTCTGCTGAATGTGTAATTGGAGAATAGGTGCACTGTTTCCTACAGAACACTGGAAAAGTGATACTGTTATACTGAATAGACACTAAAGGTAGGTGGTGTAGAATAAGTACAGATAAAAAAAAAAAAAAAGCAAAAATACTGAGTATTCAGCAGTGGCAGAGATAATGATGGTGGTTTTTATAATTGATCAAACCTTTAAACGCCTTTGCCTACGCACACTGATATAAAGCAGACTTTAATAGAACAAAAGGTCATAGGAATATAATTTGTGTTGGGTTTATTTAGCCGGAAGTAAGATTTTTCTGGTTTTATTAGCTGCTTAAATGTCAAACTGAGTAAAGCTGTGAATCCGTGACAGAATGTACATTAGTCATAGTCAACTACAGAATTGTTGGCACCCCTCATGAACATAATTCATTTGCTGTTGTTTTGAATATTACAGTGGTGCTCGAAAGTTTGTGAAACCTTTAGAATTTTCTATATTTTTGCATAAATATGACCTAAAACATCATCAGATTTTCACACAAGTCCTAAAAGTAGATAAAGAGAACCCAATTAAACAAATGAGAGAAATATTATACATAGTCATTTGTTTATTGAGGAAAATTATTCAGTAAAAGAGGCCTTTAGTCATTTAGAAGTTACCCTGGGTTCCTTTGTGACCTCGCAGACTATTACACTTCTTGCTCTTGGAGTGATCTTTGTTGGTCGACCACTCCTGGGGAGGGTAACAGTGGTCTTGAATTTCCTCCATTTGTACATAATCTGTTTTACTGCAGATTGGTGGAATCCAAACTCTTTAGAATGGGTTTGTAATTTTTTCCAGCCTGATCAGCATCAACAACTCTTTTTCTGAGGTCCTCAGAAATCTCCTTTGTTCAAGCCATGATACACTTCCACAAACATGTATTGTGGAGATCAGACTTTGATAGATCCCTGTTCTTTAAATAAAACAGGGCACTCACTCACACCTGATTGTCATCCCATTGATTGAAAACACCTGACTCTAATTTCACCTTCAAATTAACTGCTAATCCTAGAGGTTCACATACTTTTGACACTCACAGATATTTAATATTGGATTGCATTTTCCTCAATAAATGAATGACCATGCAGACATATAGATAATTATAAAGGGTTCACAAACGTTCAAGCACCACTGTATTTAGAGATGCTAATAACGTTTTACCACTAGTGCACCATAAACAACATGACACAAAAAACAACATTATTAAGTAGTCTCTGTTACTGAAAAAGTTTTTATGGGACATTTGATAGTGGAAGATGAGTAGTGGAGTAGAGGAAAATGTTTCTCCAGTTGTTGGAGTGAAAATTTTGAAACATCTGGTGTAGTTCATTTTACATAATCATTTCTAAAATCCTGGTAATATGATAATTTTTTTGTTTTTGTTTCTGTCTTGATCTAAGTAGGTTAGTACTGGTCTTTTGACTTGCAGCCCAGAGGAGTTCAGACACAGTATATTCTGAGTTCCTGCAGGCCTGGGTAATATATCATAAATTAACAAAAAACCTGTCACACAACTTATTGTTCGGATTCTCTTATGTCTCAATCCTAGGAGGAATGAGTCAGATAAATACTTTGCTCATTTGCAGCTGTTTGAAATGATACATATATTGTATCATGGGTAAGATAGAGGATTGACCAGGAAGCATCTTAAAATAATGCAATTTCTCCTTTTTTTTGACAACATATCCTTATGAATGCTTAATGCTTAGCCAAAGAAGTAGAGAGGCTAGAGGAAATGGGTAAGGCTGAACAAAACCCACCGGATTCCTTCTCGTAGGCATAAACAATATATTACCTTTTTAACAGCAGACACTTCTTGCAGTAAAAGAAAGCCATATACTGTAGTATCATAATCCCAGGCAGACGTGGGAGCTAACAGCTATGCTAATGAGCCCCAAAGGCAGCCACTCCACTGTAGTGCATGTAGTGGGAATCTTTGATCACCTCAGAAATTGATTCTGTTTTAATCCATGGTGCTTTTATAGATGCAGTTAAAAAGTGATATTCTAGGCGTCTTCAATTTGACAATTTTTGGTTTATATTCCAGAATAATTCTTTTGCAGAATTTTCCATGAATCTAAGAAGCAATTATTTTCCCATAAGAGCAGTATTTAAAGGAAATCTCCACCATGAAGCACATTAAATTAACATTTTTTAATAATATGTAAGAAGTTAGTGGTTGTGGGCCACTCTGACCTCACAGGGGGACATTCCAAGTGTAGTCACAGTAGTGTCTAATAGGAGAAAAAAAAATTCAGCAATTTCAAACATAACGGTCAAGTTTTCCACAGTCACGTTAGCTCCTAAAAACAAAAGAGAGAGAGAGCTCTTTTATTAATCACCATTTTCACATCACAATGAGAAATCCAACATAGAAGTAATAGAAATATCACATTTTGGACTCACAATTCCACAATGCAGCTATATGACACAGTTGTGCTGAGCTATGGCAGAGACAATGACATTGACAGTGGTATAAGCATGAAAGTTGAAGCTTTAGAACCTGATCTGTTTGAGCAGAGTGTAGAGAGGAGGTGAGACCACTGGACAGACTAAAGTAGTAAGGCTGCATTACTGTCTTTAGTTAGAGATGAAGCAAGAGCTAAATCCAACTGGGACCACTATCAGCAGGTAGTTGAATGGCATTGTGTGTAATGTAGGAAAGTGGTCAAATGAAAATAGACCGACATGTCAATGAAAGAATTTCAAACTACAAAAGTCATTGAAGCTCACATGTCAATTAGTATGCAAATCATTCAGGATGGATTTTTCTATATCCACACCACAAATATCGAATTGGTCAGTTAAGATATAGAATCCTCCAGAATTTCTTCCAGTGGGGTTTGAGAACGTTCTGTAGTGACAGAGAGTTCCTGAGCTGAAACTGAATATGCATTTCACAGTGTTGGTTGTATAGTGCATGATGTTCACATATTAATGAGTACTGCTGTGCGGTGGGAGGCTTTTCGGTTTCGAGTTATCAATGCACACACTCTCTCACTTCATCACAGTGCTTAATTCTTAATGAAGCATCTGCTAAGCACACCTGGCCTTTTCAGCTCCTCCATGCTGCTCTGCTCTCTGCTGCATGCCAACTGCAGTGTATAAATAATTTCAGAATGGACACCACTGAATGTCCTGCTGCATTTGCTCTTAGGAAGTACTGTGTCTATTGCTACGTGCTCTTGCCAAGGGCAAAATGGCTGTCTCACCTCGGGCTCCTGAGGCAATTGCTATCTGATGAGGGGAAAGGCTGCTTCCTTTATGCTGATGTCCCTGTTCTTACAGGATGAAGCAAGATGCTGTCTGCAGTGAATCTCAGAAAGTGTCAGTTCTCAAACTCTCTCTTACACGTAGCAACAGCACACTTACCCTCTCACATCTGGGTTTTGATGTTTCACTAAGTATAATTCAAACATAAATGTCAGATCCTGACGTTATTTAGTACAATAAGTTAAAATCCACATTGTGTGTGTGTGCGTATGAAGAGGAGAGTGCTTGTTAATTTAATTTACTGATCTTATTGAAATGACTTTAATTAGCAGTATTGCATGCTGTGGGTGACTGGACTGATGGCTTTTTTTCCTCTCAGCTGAAAATTAAGCATCACATTCTCAGTTTCTCTTCTATAAGAGACCAAACTGCAATGATAACTGTATATAGAATCAGTGTACAGATTGCCACCCATCATGAGAGTCAAAATGAATATAAGATTGTTCTCAGGAAAGATGTCCAAACTTCCTTCCAAACAGCTGGTTCTTAAAGCGGTCATGTACCATTAAAATGTCCTACAAGCTTCATAGCATAATACGTCATGCTCAGTACAAAAAGAGCATTTATTTATCCATGCTCCAAAAATGGCTCGTGTGGATGTGGCGGGATTTGTGACGTCACACGGGCAAAAACATTTGCATATGACTGCCCCTAAAGCAAGACATCGACACCTACTTTTACATCAGCCTCGACCCACTGGTGCTGAGTTGCTGACAACAGTTCCGCACATGTTACGGCAGGGGGCGTTTGATAATTAATTGATAGACAAATATGTTAGCCAGTCATAGAAGTGGGTGGGTACATTGAAATCTTAAAGGTAAAGGACACAAAAACTGATCGTTTCAGTCAGAGGGTCAGAGATAGGGTGGAATAAGGTCATAAATGACTAAATTTTGTATGTTTTTTGTGCAAAACAACTTTACTAATATTATAAATACAAGAAGATAATAAAATGACCCCTTTAAGGAGGCTCTGTGATCAGTGTGCATTTCTTTAGAGACAGAGAACAAGTGAAAAAAAAAAAAACGATTTTATGATTATGATTCATGAAAATATGTTTTATTTATTTTATATTGTCATTTTTGCTAATTCTCATAAAGGGTGCCAATAATTATGGAATTGACTGTATATAATTGTTTGTCCTTGCTTAATAGAGGGTGTTATTTTTGCTTTATTAAGATTTTTATTTGTCACATACACAATCATATACATGATATAATTTGCAGTTAAATGAAAACCTGGCCTACTCCTCTTTAGATTTTATATAATTGAAAATCAGAAATAAATAAGAACTACTAAGAAATAAGATAAGAAACAAGAAATATGAAATATATGTACAGGAATGCGCAAAAAAGGGATGTACAAAATATGCAATATGTTACATTTAGTAACAATACAAAGTGCAAAGTGCAGTGTCAGTGGAGTGCAGTGACTGTAGAGTACTTATGGTGTCCTAAGGGATCTGTAGGGTATATATGCCATGTTGAAGAGTCCATAAAAAAGTCATTAATAAATAAAAAAGTCTATAATAAAAGTCATTAAACATACTTCCACATAATTTCCATATCATGTCCACTGATTCAAGTGAGTCACCATTTTTATTTTCAAATCCTTTATTGTCTTGTCTTTGTTGATTTCTGGTGTGGTACGAGAATGCTCTGTTACCTGTGATGTAGTGCTGTATGCACGGCTCAAATCTGACGATTCAGAGACGTCTTATTGCAAATCCTCTCATATGTCAAGATTGGCTTTCAGATAGCAGGAATAATTTACAGCCTTACTTCATGAAGCTCACAGAGATATTATCTCTGCATAAAAACAGGAGCAGTCTCCTCAGTCTATTGTGCTATTTTGGAGAGTTATGAATACTCATACTCAGCAAACCACTGACTCTGAGTATTAAACTTTAAGTTTGTAGTTCATGTTCTCTTCCAATAAGTTTTTTCCGCACAAACTGTTTTTTATTGCACAAAATGCAAAAAAAAGAGAAAATGAGAAAAAGATAAACATGTATTTTCTTTACTTTTGAAGGAAATTAATTAAACAACAACATCTGTTTTCCTGTCATAATTTTCCTCTCATGGTTTCATGAGAGCAAGTGATTTAATATAACCGGTTAGCTTTTTAGGCATGTCGCTGACTCTTCTGTTGTTAGGCAGGCAAGCATATGTGAGTCCAGTTGCTCCTCCAAGTTCTTAATTTGACCCGACACATCTACATTGAATTATTTCAGCACTTTAGCTACCTAATGCAGGGCCAGTTCCAACTAAAATAATAAAATAGCACAGTGGCACTGTTACTTATCTTGTTAAATCTAGCTTAGAAAGCCAGTAATGATGTGCAGCTGAGTTTGGAGCTGTGATCTACGTTCTCAGCTGAGAATCAGCTGACAGATGATGCCTTCCTGAGTTTACAGTCTGTGTCTAACTCATGTAAAATACCAAACAAATCCCAAACAAACACATTAATGATGTGGTGGATTTGCTTTCTGTTGTATGTGGTTGCTCAGTCTCTATTCTTCTCTGTATGTTTTAGCAGATCTCTGTTACATGTTTTCTTAGAATTAATGATGTCGCTGGCTTACTTTTAGGACATTGTTAGTGCTAATACATGTGTGGGAGAAATGGGTAGAATACATATTTTGGCATATTTTCCACCCACCAGCGTTCATACGAAAGCTACTAGCCGAGGAGGGTGAAGGCTAACACGTGCTTCTTCTGAGACAAGTTCAGTCAGCCATCGTCACAAAGCAGCATAAAGCACTCGGAGGAAAGCGCTATCTGTCCTCTTCCTCATACATGAGATCAAAGATACTCATGAGTGGCTAGTGTTGTTGGGATTAACATGGGAAAGAGATTATTTGACTGTTTATGGCACAATCTACTGTTAACCAATCTTGGCGTTATAATGACACTAATAGGTGTTGGAAATAAAATACCTTTTAAATTTAAATGTAATAATTAAATTTAATGGGCATACGGTGGCTTAGTGGTTAGCACATTCGCATCACACCTCCAGGGTTGGGGGTTCAATTCCTGCCATGACCTTGTGTGTGCGGAGTTTGCATGTTCTCTCCGTGCTAGGGTTTCCTCCGGGTACTCTGGTTTTCTCCCCCAGTCCAAAGACATGCACGGTAGGCTGATTGACATGTCCAATGTATCCAGAATGTGTATGTGATTGTGCCCTGTGATGGATTGGCACCCCGTCCAGGGTGTACCCCGCCTTGTGCCCCATGATCCCTGGGATAGGCTTCAGGTTAAAAATGTTTAAAATTACATGTAAAATTTAAGCTTACCTTATTAAACTAGATATATACTTCTTTTTCTCCTCTTGTGATATTTTACTTCCAGTATTTCATCAGCTGTGTTCTCGATATTTCTAAGCTCAGAGTGTTGGTTAGTAGCTTTCAAACAGAACTGCGAAATGTATTAATCCTGTTTGTCACCATATCTGCTGGTAAAATGTGCTAAACAAAATAAGGGACAGTAACATATAGAAAAACTCTTATGATTGTTGTCTAGACCTTTTATGAACATAAAGGGAGGGGGGCTGTATTAATTTGAGTAATGTAATGAGCTGAGCAGATGTATTAATTTAAGTATCAGAAGAGGTACTTCAGTTAACCTAGTAGTAATACCCAAAATACATAAAATACACAGGGGAGGCATGCGTCGCAAATTATCCACCTACATCCACAAAAACAGCATGAGTCATACAGGATAAGCACAACAAACATGATCCTCCTACTCTCAATCATGAAACTCTTGCTGTCAAGGTGGTGAATCACCTTCATATACCCACAGTCAAGTTTGAAGGAAATGTGGATTCACCCAAATCTGCTGTGTAAAGCTTTGATTGAGGCTAAATTTGATTAGCTGTTTATATGAAATGCATTTTCTTAATCAGTTTATGGAATTGTCAGCTGTTGTACAAAGTAGACTGGCGCCTGGAGGGCAGTGTGTAAAGATACTTTAAACACACTCAGAGCCCCTCACTGCTGAAACCATTTATTATTTTCTGTGATTAAGCCACACAAGGGTTTATAGATCTGCTCATGAGTGTATCAGAGAAAATGACATGATTTTACATACATGCACTATGCACAGTACATTCAGGATAAACATTGATTCTATCTTAGAATAATCTCATGAATGAACTTTAACTGTTAAAGAGGTTTTAAACGTCACATTTTCACTTGCTATTTTATCATTATCCATTAATCTACAGTTTTCATGAACACTTACACATAGCTTATTGCACTCTGGAATATGATTCTCAATAACCGAAGCTCGTTTTTGCCCAAGTCATTATGTCTTAATCATTTTTCACAAAACAAGAACTGAACATCAAACACACGTTGATTACACATAAAAATAGTAATCAATTATATATTTGTATAGATGATCAAGTCTGTCTCCCATGGAGAGGTCCCCAGTGGAATTCAAATTATGCTGTCTGACCATGGGTTTTAGAGAGGCAGAAGAATTTTCCAGCCTTGTTTGAGAACATTGTATACGATGTACACAGCATTGCCTGTTCCAACAGAAATAAAAGCAAGGGTAGCATTGTTTTTACACAGATTCTAGTTTTATAATAGAAACAAAATTCTAATCAAGAATCCAAAACTTATGGTACGTGCAAAGGGAACTCAACATGAATTCAACATTTATTCATAAACACAATATGCTCAGTGTTGATGTATGAACACTGCTGATAGGCTAAACATTTAAAGCTAGCTCGTAACAAAATATTACCACTTGCCTCAGATGTGTTGTAATATTAGTAAGAAAAGACACCACGTGACTACAATTAGACTGTAATTGGGCAAAGCATTAATCATTAGACTTTTTATGGAATCCACCATCTTGAAAAAATCTGAAAATCCTGACTTCCAAAGTTGTGGTATACAAGCGTATTAAATGTATTAAACCCTTATAAAAATGGTGAACACATACAGTAACCCCATTCTGAACACAGCATTAGGCTTGATCCATCCATTTAACGCCTTGAAAGAGAATTTAAAGAGCTGTTTGAGTCCTGGCTCTTTGCAGAGAAAACGTACTGCATGTTAAACATCTCCTTTTATCATTTGATTTCTATATCATTTGATTTCTTTCTGTTGGCTAGTCAAGTATTCAACCAGTGCAGTCTTTTCAATCTCAATATTTTTTTTTCTTTCCTTGTCAGGGTGCCAGTGCTGGGTTTATTTGGGCCACATTAAAATAAATAGGAAAGAAATGGGAACCCAGATATCAATAGGCTTTACAAATTCATATTCTCAGTAGCCAGAAAGCTTCCTTTATACAATTTGTCTGCCAAATTTAACTTCTTTGGTCTTTGTGTTATTGAAAAGCACTCTGTTGGTCTTCATTGGTGTCTTGACTGCCTTGATTGCTGAAAACTGTGAGGGTGTGAAGCTGCACACTCTTATGTGTTTTGAGCACATGTGCCAGACCAGTTTGGCTCACAGATGCAAATATAAACCAGGCTGGATATCCTTAGAGGCTCGCAGTAGGTCACGCTCCACTTACACTAAAGCATGATTAGAGCTAAAAAGGTCTGTCTGTAGCACTCATATTGTGCTTGTCTTGTTAGACAGTGCTGTTGTTCAGTGCAGTGAAATTTGCATGGTTCAAGAACCTTCCCTAGAGAAAATGCAGAGAGTAGTGCAGGCCTTTGATGCGTCATTTTTAAAATGGTAACCATTTTAGCATGTATACGTATTTTGAATCTACACATTATGGCCAGGGGGGACACAGTGGCTCAGTGGTTAGCACGTTTGCCTCACACCACCAGGGTTAGGGCTCATTTCCTGCCCCCACCCTGCATGCACAGAGCTTGTATTTTCTCCCTGTCTCTGATGGGATTCCTCTGGGTACTCTTTTTTTCCCTCCCCCCAGTCCAAAGACATGTGTTGTAGGCTGACAAATTGTCCATAGTGTGTGAATGGATGTGTGAGTGTGTGTGCGATGATGGGTTGGCACCCTGTCCATGGTGTCCCCCACCTCATGCCACGAGTCCCCTGGGATAGGCTCCAGGATCTCCGCAACTCTGTGTAGGATAAGCAGTATAGAAAGTGGATGGGTGAACTATATGGCCAAAAATTTGTGGACACTTTATAAGACCATCACATCCATATTTGCTTTTTGAACATCCCATTCCAGATTTAGTCCCCCTATTTTCTGTTATAATAACCTCCACTCTTCCAGGTAGGCCTTTCACTTGATTTTGAAGGATGGATATGAGGATTTTTTTCCCCATGGCAAACCATGTCTTCATGGACCTCCCTTACACAGGTGCATTGCCATAATGGAACAGGTGAAGGGATATTGTAATGTTACAGCATACATAGACTATACTAATCCTATACAATTGTGTCCTTCTAACTTTGTGGCAACAGTTTAGGGAAGATGCACATATGGGTGTGATGGTCAGGTGTCCACAAACCTTTGGCCATATAGTGTATATCAATCACTATGTTTTTGTACAGAATGTATCATTAAAAGTGTGTGTGTGTGTGTGTGTGTGTGTGACACTGATTTGGCTAGCACTATCTATCAAACTGTGTATGCGTGTGTGTGTGTGCGCCCTTACAGAGTACATTTACCTGTGATTATAAATGTGGCTCTAATGGTTTAATCTTAAGGACAGAGAACATTGTTCTGGCTGGTATCTCTAGTGCCTAACAGAGTGTTGCAGCCAGGCTTGTGTCCAAACTCTGCCGGAATAGCTTTAGCATTAGCGTTAACACAAAGCCCAGGAGAGCCAGAGCAGCATCTGGACAGTTATGCTCCATTAACCTGAGCATGCCACTACAGTGTCCTTCTCTATAGCGGGTAAGCTAGTGCTGTCAGCTGCTATGAATCCGACGACCTTCGGGATGCCCTGGTGTGAAGAACACAGCTCATCTCACCCCCACCACTTCAACAGTCACAGCCGGCTTGTCTCAGCATGGTGGGAGTACAGACCAGGCTGTGTGGTGAAAATGCACATTAATTACCGAATTGAATAAAAGCATTCATGTCATAGTGCTGGATATTGTAATGCTGAATGTACACAATATAAACAGTACTTGTATACAACAGTATGTCGTGTATATTTAGTATCCACTGTCACTGGTATCATCACACATCACTGTTAAGCATAAGGAGATGTATGCCCACTGAAGGCTTTTATTTACACATTAGGTGCTAAAATGAGCAAGTGGTGCTGTGTTTGCTTTGGCACAGCACATTTGTAGAGTAAAATAAATCTGAGGAGTGCGAAAGGCGTTGAGCGTTTACTGTTTACTGTGCATGAGTAAGCACTGAGCGGGAACTTATGTTTCAGTCTTGCTAGGTGCTCAAAAAATGGCATTTCTTTTGTATGTTTTAGTGTTCCTAAAGCATACACGCTTTCCTTGTAGAGCGGTTAAAATGTGAAGAACATTAAAATGATCATAATGTTATTACTGTGATATTTGTAAACACTGGGCAAATGAATCATTTCACAGTAATAGATTATTATCCATTCATCCATCCATCCATCCATTCATTTTCTGTACCGCTTATCCTACACAGAGTTGTGGGGAGCCTGGTGTCTATCCCAGGGAACTCGGGGCACAAGGCGGAGGACACCAACCCGGGGTACCAACCCATCGCAGGGCACAATCGCACACACATTCACACACTACAGATTTTTTTTGGAATGCCAATCAGGCTACAACGTATGTCTTTGGACTGGAGTAGAAAACCGGAGTATGCCCCCCCCCAAAAAATCTTCTTCTTCTTCTTCTTCTTCTAAAATGTGTTGCATACTCTTCTGTGATCTGCAACGTTTCCTCTATTTTTTTTTCTTGCTGGCCAATATTTATTTCTACTGCGCAGACCCTTTAGCCATTTGAGCAGAAATACTCCATGAGTCACACAAATTGCTCAACTGCTCTGATTGTGGATGGCTAGCCTAGGAAAACTCATGGCAGCACTGCTAGGCTAATCATATGTAACAGATGTTTGTCAGAGGCATTGAAGTATTAACATGATTTGCCAAGCTAAGCTAATGTAGCTAGCTAGCATTATTTGTGATTGGGTCTGAATTTTGGTGGCAGCCGGATCATCTCTGTTTTGACGTCCATTCCTGTTTGGGTTTACAAAGAGTGGAGTATGTGTGTGGCTCGTCCGATCTGCACGGCAATCATCTGTCAGTTACAAATGACTAATACATTTTTGTGACCGTGTTCTGAGTAGATTGAATATTTTTCTGCATGGGAGCATCATCAAAAGTGGGTGATCATGCATGTGCATGGCTTAGAGGTAACAGTGGTGATCTGTCATCATATTTTGGCTATGACAGTCATTCTATATTATATTTATATGAAGGAATGCATAGTCTGATTCTGAGATCTGACAAGTTACACTTTTCTGGTCCATGGTGCCCTAAAGAACAATTCTCATAACCTTTATTGCTATTGTGACACTCCCCTATGCCCAAACTTTTGACCACAGGACACTATAATTTGATCATAGTTGGGTAAACCATAGAAGATGTGCTTGCTCTCCTGTGGCACAACAAGAAACAAAAAAAACAAAAGTGTTTGTTCTGTCTTTAGGAGATCACAAGTGAACTGAAAGCTGATGATGCCACAACCATTAATAGTTGGAGGACCAAGCCAGTTTAATTGACTATATTCTCTAGAAAGGGTGACATTACCCTGGACCTTGTGCCTTACACAGCAGCCATGTGTTTCCCTTGTTAATCAGAAAGCCATGAACCAGTCATTAGCTGCAGAGGTCTTAGAAGAAGCATGCCCTCACCCTCCCACTAGGTGATGGCCAAATTGGGGAAGAAAAATAATAAGCAAGAAATAGCTGAAATTCTGTAAGCATATTTCTTACATTTGTGACGCTACAGGAATACAAAATATTCAGAAATGTAAAGTATTCAGGAATACATAGTAAAACCTACCACGTAAAAGAATGAAAATGGAACCTAAACAGAATAAAAGCCAGCAGTAAACAGCTGGAATGTTAATTTGTGCAGCTATCATTGAAATGATTTAAGAAATGTCTTTTCCAGTTTCTCATCTACACCAATATTCTTGTACGTTTGCTGTTTCTCAAGACAGGCTTGTTTGTTCATGTTGGTTCAGTCATCTGGGGCAGGGGGCAGATTTTTAGCCTTGCCCCTGGCTAGGCGTGTGAAATACATATTGTAAACACAATAATAGGAAAACAGAGAATAAGCTTGAGTCAGTGGGGATCTAGCCAGCTGTAGCTTATTACCATCACCTCTAATATTCCTTGAATTTCACATGTACTTACCTTTCTAGAACAGACAATATTGTGCTTAGCTTTTCCAGGAATAATAATGAAAGTAGTCTGTCACATAGTTTTCAGTGTGCCTTTCACTAACATGTCTTCTTCTTCTTATCCATTTCTCTTTTTTTCATGTTCCTCCTCCTGCTCTACCTCCCACATGGAAGGAAGTAGAGGTGCGTAATTTTGTTTTTCAGTGTGATGTCTTTGTTGTTGTCGTTGTTTTTCTTCTTCTTTTTTTAATCGGAAGACGTACGATACAGGTTCTGGTTGCACTTTATAAAATCACTCTGAGCTGTCATCCAGCCTGTAAAGACTTTAGGGTCACCAGAATAAAATCAGTACCAGATTTAATTTTCACAGTTTTGAGATATATTTGTTTCTTGCTTTGTATTATCAGTGAAACCTGCTTATTGACTGAACACAGGCACAACGATCAAATATATATTTCTGAGAGAAATACATGTGTAGCACACTGACTTCCCTTCTCTTTTAGTCACGGAGTGTGTTACACAGAGTGCATTTCTTCTTGTTCTGTTATTGTGGGTGTGAACTTGCCTCAAGTTGTGATCTGTGTTCCCATAGTGACAGAGGCATAAGCTCTTTTTGTAGGTTGTTACTTATGATGTATAATGTATTAAAGAAATATTAAAGAAAGTCTGTATTATTAAAACAAGCCTCTCACTCGAATGCATTTAACTGTATAATCATGTACGATATTAAATAATTAAATTGCTTATTGTTTTGTTAGGATGACTACGTCAGAAGTGTGGATGATCCCCAGGGTTCTGAGGAAAGTGAGTACATCAGTCTCCTCTTCTGGGTGTAAATTATTTTTCAATCAAAATCATGCCGTGTAACCCACCATGCCTTATATTCAGTGCTTTGGTTTGTGAGCTGTGGACATTTCTGCTTTCCGTTCTTTTGAAATTGAATAGCAGTTTGAGTCAACATCTTCCTCACATCTGTCTCTAGTCTCCAGTCTGCCACAGTTGATTAAATCAAACATTTAAGGTAATAGGATCATTTCTGACATGGTTTCCCATGTGCTCATTGTTCTGCCTCTAACAAGTACTCGGCAGGAAACGCTCTTCATCTTTCTGCATTTGCAAACACAGTCCTTTTCCCACAAATGTGTTCAATCCCTGGCTTCAGCAGTGGAGATACAAATGGATATGAAATAAAAGGAAAAACCAGTGGCTCTGTTGGACAGTGGAAGGCATTTTGCTGGCATGGTTTGGGTCCACTTGTCCCCTTAGAGAGAAACTTTACTGCAAATCAATACGAAGTTCTTCTGCTTGATCATCTCTATCCTATGATGAAACTTTTCTATCCTGATGGGATTGGTCTCCTTAGGATGACCATGCCCCCATCCACAGGTCATGAGGGCTCACTGAATGGTTAAAAAAACAAACAAAAAAAATAATGTAAAGCATATGCTATGGCCTGAAAAGTCATCAGATCAAACCAATTGACCGCCTATAGGAAAAATTTTAATCATATGTGTTTGCACTTTCCACCACCATCATCAAAACACCAAATGAGGGAATATCGTTTAGCAGAATGGTGTTCATCTCTCCAGTTCAGTTCCAGAGAAGTGTAGAATCTGGCGCATTAAAGTTGTAGTGGTGGGTCATGGTGACCCAACACTTTACACTTAGTGTTCTTTTCATTAACAAAAACTATGACGGAAAATGTTTGTCAATGACTAAAATGAGACGATGATGAGAGGACACCGACGTTATTAACTGTGACAGTAACTGTGACTGTATCATTTGCAATATTGTTGATGAAAATAGACGAGACTAAAATATAGTTTAAAAATAAAAACTTTACCAAATTCCCTCTTTATTTTCATTGAAAAGAAGAGGAGAAAAAATATTATAGACAAAATATTTGGTTTTGAAAAAAAATTTCTGCACGTGTTTGCACAGTGTTTACTTTCCTGATTGGCCATAATACCTAAAGGCTGCAGCCAATGGGAACGCTTCTCTATCAGTGCGCGTCCTCGCAGCATCGATCAGACCACCTCAGGGAAGTTAACAGAGTCTTAGCGGCGCCGAAAAACGTAACAGAAACAGGTACTTTAACAGATGCTATAGTAGAAACGCTGATATGGATAAAGCTGCGTGCACGTACCTGAAATGATACAAGTTTAATCTATCTTGAACGCCCTTATTCATCTTAACTCATATTCACAATCATAGCTTTCTGAGTATCATTTCACAGTTATGTTAGCCTACATGTTTATTATAAATAGAAACTTGGTCAATAGTTGCATAGAGATATATAATGTTTGTAAAGTGTTTTAGCTTTAGCCACTATGGGTTTTTACTGTACCACTTTCATTTTTTTCTATTGTACTGACACAGGCTGTCACTCTTATTTTTGTTGATAGTCAAAAAAGGCAAGAAAGAGAGAGAAGAGTTTGAAGGGGAGTGAGATTGTCAGTTGGTCAGGATGAAAAAAACTATACTGAATTACATTGGAGCACCTGGCAAAAATGCTAGGAGTGAGAGGGCAGAAGGGCGTGATATGGAAGATAAGGAGGAATGAACTGTGTTTGTTTTGTGACACACATAAGTCATGAATGTTGTTCATTGACTTTTCATGTGCCTGTCTTGATACTCAAGAAAGAATATTGTTTGTATGAGACATGAAATAAGAGTAATGTTATTATATATTATAGAGGTATTTATATTTATATGCATATATTTTTAATTATGTTTACAAATATTTAAATAAAACAAAAAAAAAAAAACAAACACACAAAAAAACCCTCCCTAACTAGAGTCCCCCAGTGTATCTTGATCATTTCCACCACTGGCTAGACTAGATTGACTGAAATGTTAATCAATGATAATCTTATGGCTAAAAATGTCTACAGTTATCCTCGACTACAATGTCAACAGTTTTCACTAAAACTAGACAAAAATACTTTGAGTAATACAGTTTTCTTTGACTAAGATAAGGCTAAAATGCCCAGACCTTTAGTTAACTAAAACTCGACTTAATAAAGCAGGATAAGGTTGACTAAATATGATAAAAACTATCAAGGACATTTGACAAAGGACTAAGACTAAGATTAAATTTAAAAATAGCTGACAAAATTAACACTACTTACATTTTATTTAGGTTTTTCCTTAAATCTGTAGGAGCCTTTTGTTTAAAAAACATTTTTTGAATAAATTTGAACATTCTGATTATATGTTAAACCTACAAAAGGGCAAACTGATTTCAATAAATAAATCTGATCCAAATGGAGCAGGATCGTAGACTATCACCTGTTCCAAAGTTCATATAAGTATTTCAATGCATGTCAGTGTTTTTTACAGACATAATTTCATATATGAAATCACAATCCTCCCAAAATTCAGAAAATCTTCGTATAAGAAAATTATTTCCCTATTCCGTATATTAATTTTTACAATGGCTGTATGTAGATTTATGTGCTGATGCTTCAATATATTATATGTAAAAAAGGTCTTTATGTGCTTTTTTTTTTTTTTTTTTAAATCAGCCATGCTACACTAATTCATTATTCACACACACAATTTGCTGCTGCTAGGATTTGGACTCACTCCCCATTTGGTTGCCACTATTCATGCGAACCATTCCTGTACCTTTTGTACTAGATAATATCTAAGGTTTTCTTTCATTATATTCAAGTCCATGACTTTGTCTGCAGAGCATTTACTTAATTTACTTAATTTGATCCCACACAGCAACATTTAAAGTTATCTATAGAAAGCTTATCTTTCCACTCACTTTATCAAGGCACAATTGAAACAGTATTTTACGTGACAGCTTTCCAGACAAGGTTTAAGATAATTTTTTATGCTAAGTTTATATTTCTTCTATATCTGTGACACACAGACTCCTAAACTGGAGACACTGGACCAAATACAGTGTGTCCCAAAGGTCTCCATACATAGGGAACACTTTTTAGCAAAATGTTGTCCAAAACTTTTCATACTTAGTTTATATTATGTATGTTTTCAGCCTTTAAGAATGCCTCTGACAAAATCATTCTCATAGATAGATAGATCGATAGATAGATAGATAGATAGATAGATGATAGATAGATGATAGATAGATAGATAAATGATAGATAGATAGATAGATAGATGATAGATGATAGATAGATAGATAGATAGATAGATCACTTTATTCATCCCAGACGGATGGATCAGGATCAGGAAACTGTCGCAAAGTTGCGATGGACTTTAACAGGAAACATGGTAAGCACATCACATACGACACTACTGCCAAACTTATTAACAAATTCAAAAAGACTGGAAGTGTTGCAGACCAACCGAGAAGTGGACGTCCATGAACATCCACTGACACAAACGACGTGGTGCTGGAAAACATAGTCCCCTGTGTATGGAGACTTTTGGGACACCCTGTAGAAACTGGCAAAATGTTTTCCTCAAATTGACCTTTCTGGGGTGTAAAATGTTACAGTTGTGTACAGTATTTACTACATACTTCTAGTTTTAGTAGAGAACAGCGCAATTTTAATATGAATGTGTCAAAACAACAAAACTGTTGCACAGTCTGCATCACACCTTTAAATGTACATAACAACACACAGTAGGAACTCTTCCAGGAACTCTGTAGTTCTTACGTTTGCTTCCAAAACTCAGTTGAAATATTTTTTTGTGGCAGAGGAGTCAAGAGTAGCAGCTTCATTTTTCATTTCATGTTACTGCTGTGAGTGCACTAGTGTTGTTGGAATGGTGGAAAAGCTAAATAGAGTTAAATATAAATGGGAAATAAAACTTGCATGTGGGCTTGGTGTCACTTGTTAAAGTGGAAGCTGAACTGTTGCTGTGATGGGTGCCTTAGATGCATTAAAAATGCTTCATAAACTTACCTGGTTTCTTTCATTTGCACATTTGTGGATTATTCCGTAGACAATGCTTATGAGATTAAATCAGCAAATATTACTTAGGACAGGACATCTATCAGCTGGACAGTCATCATAAGCGTTGCCTTCTGGCGAATTTCTTCCACCCAAATGCAAATTGTATTCATTTACAACTCGAAACCTGGGGTGCTTATTGTTATAATTAAATTCTGATTGTTTTTTTTTCCCTCAAGTGGGAGCTTAATTGCTTATAATCTAGGGTGGCAGAAACAGAGCTAATGATTATTAGTATATTAACTACAGTCAGTGGCTAGCCAGCCCACTCACTCCTGCTGAACTCATGTGGGCTTATGTTGCGATCAGTGAGGATGAGCAGACTTCCTCTTGCTTTTAACCCATGTCTCTCTCAGTTCTTGTATCAGTGAGAATAACTAATGCATCTGTGATTCAGCTTAGCAGTACATGATTAATCAGTGCCTCCAAGGAACAGTTCTGCACTGCAAGTATCACCACCTTCTCCTGCTGAGCTAAAAGACAGAAATCAGTAAGGGAGCAATCTGTCGAATCTGACGGCTGGATTACCTTTCAAACTCCCACATTACTAAATGCTTGGGTTTTGAAAGATCTCCATTATA
Organism: Stegophilus panzeri; assembly: GCA_024331685.1. Taxonomy (NCBI): domain Eukaryota; kingdom Metazoa; phylum Chordata; class Actinopteri; order Siluriformes; family Trichomycteridae; genus Stegophilus; species Stegophilus panzeri. The sequence goes on from JANDJT010000032.1 coordinate 8,951,542, forward strand.
AAAGGAGGTCACTTGGTGTCAGTTCTTTAACAAAGCATTCCACATATCTTAGTCTAGGGATAATTCTGTTTGCTTGTGTCTTGTACAAAAGCAATGCGTTCATGCTATCCAGTTGTATACTATGCTGTGTCTTTTGTGTTAGCAATCTCAATCTGTTGTAAATTTTAATGTTAAACTCTAAGGTTTGTAATAGGGAGGTAGCAAGTAATGCAGCTCCATGCTCTCTAAAATTGTCTTAATTGTATTGTGGTATCCAGTAAGGATTAATGGTTTCCTATCAGTTAATGGGTTATCCCTGTGTAGGTTTTCTGAGCAGGAGGATTAAGAAAAGAACTGCAGAGTTTTATTTCTCCAGGCAGCTTCTTCTTTTTTTTTTTTTTGCAGGCTGCATTTTGCATAATTTACTTTGATAACAGACAAACTGCTCAGGGATAAATAGTTTAATAGCTTTTTCAAGGAAAACACTTTGTGGATTGAATCACAAAGTATTATTAATATATTCAGTCATCCATGAGCCCATCTGTCCATATACATTCATCCGTCTATCCATCCTTTCATACGAATCAATAATTAAAATAATAAAAATAAACAGGTCAGTGTGAGTTAATGCAACATAATATATATCATTTCATCCATCCATATATACAGTCAAACTTGTGTATGGGTATATACAGTATCTCACAAAAGTGAGTACACCCCTCACATTTTTTTAAATATTTGATTGTATCTTTTAATGTGACAACACTGAAGAAATGACACTTTGCTACAATGTAAAGTAGTGAGTGTACAGCTTGTGTAACA
>JANDJT010000032.1:8958747-8963747 GCA_024331685.1 Stegophilus panzeri
ATATATATGAAACAAAATGAATTACTCTTGTCATATTCAAGCCATTAAAATGCAATTAAAATGCAATTAAAATTCATTGTAGTGCTTTGATTCTGTATATAAGTTTAGATTTTTTCTTTTCCTTCAGATGATCACATTGAGAATCACAAACTCCCTGGAAACCAGTTAGTAGCTTTGCTCATGTGAGCGAGCTGTCAGGTTGAATAATAAGAGCTGTGTGCACTGGTGTATGGAGTCCCATGCTCCATCAGAATGAGTGGGCTGAGGACTATTAAACCCTCAGAGTGACAGCAATGAGAGAGAGGAATGTGACAGGCAGGAAAAAAACAACACACAATCCATCCTCACCAAGCCACCAGCGGTTTATAACATAAGCCATCAGCATCACACGAACAGAAAGCTGCTCAGGAATGATGGTGGTTGCTTTGCTTTTGAAAGTCTACCCTATTCTTCAGCTTTAGTTTTCCTTTGTTCAGTATGCCATTGAGACTGTCTTTCTGCACAGCATGGTTAGTGAAAGCTGAGGGAAAGAGAAGAGGAGTGATTTTGTTTTGATGAGGTACGAACAGTCTCGAATGCTAACCTAGTGCCTATATTTCAGTACGATGTGTGGTAAGATTTAGAATGTTATTTTATTTACTTGTGATTCGAGCACACTTTTGAAACAGATCTCTTTTTCTCTAACAAAGCATGGACCTTAGCTTGTAGTGTGCTCTATCTCTTACCTTCTGAGTCAAGTGGTGTTTTTTTTATTGTCTTGAATAATTCATATTTTGTTTGATCGAAGATGCTATTTACGATCTGAGTTTCATAAAATAAAGCTTCTAACTGGATCTAAAACCTGATGTAAACATGTTTTTGGTGCATTTTATTTTTATTACTTTTTATTAGTATCCAAGGACAGATAGTACTATTTTCAATGTTGTGGTTGCTGTTCTGGTGCAGACATTGGGAAACGTCCAACAGTAGCATTTTGTGTAATATTAATAGAGATAATGTGTTAAAGGAACAGGTTATAAGGAAACTACAAAATTTTTTTAATATTTGCTTCATAGGTTATACTGTATAGGGCAGAATTGTGGTGCTGCCTGTAACGTTGCTAGTGCTGGGTTTGATCCTGAGCTCAGATTACTGACTGTGTGGAGTTTCAAGTTCTCCCTGTGTTTCACCTCTGGATCTGCCGTGATCCTGATCAGGATGAGGCAGTTACTGAAAATGAATAAATGAATTTGCTGTATACTGTATATATCCACTGAAGTCTTTGTCTACCTTTCATCTATGGTGTGAAGGTAATGCTATAAAAAGGAGAAGTTATCAGTAGTTAAGCTACATTTTCATTTCCCAGCAGGTGTGGACACCACCAAGGACCCATGTCAGAAGGTGAAATGCAACTGGAACAAAGTGTGTGTGTCCCAGAACTACCAGAGACCCATGTGCATCAACCGCAAGAAACTGGAGCACAGGCACGTCACATGACACATGCATGCTGACCTACTGAAAATACCCACACAAAAAAAGAAACTCTGAAACAAAATGGTATCAATGAGCTGGTCAGTTCATGCCATAGGTGTGTATAAGGTATAAATAACTTAAAAATAGAACTTTATTCACTGTTTGATAAATTTTAATGGCCTTAGTAACTTAGTAACTGTCACATTTTCTATTTTTAGAGGTTAGAATTTAATGCAAAATATTATCAACTTACTATATATCAGCCTTGGTAAAATAGGTAATTTAAATTGTGAAATTTTATTTGGCATACAAACAATTAAGACTGTCTTTTAGGTTGACTTTAATGTATACTATTATACTAGTTAGTTTGCAACATTGAAGCTGTTACTATGCTTACTATGGGCTGTCATTCAGTCTGGCTTCTTTGGGAACTATTTATGTTGACAGAACAAAAATGAAAAAATATTTGGCCGTATTGTGTCTGAAATGTCAGTTACTCGATATTCATTTCTTCTTTATAGAACGGTTGTATAAAAGCAATAGCACACTTGCAGTCATGCTGTTGTACTGAATATCAGCACTGCTGTGATTACCTGTGGCAGCTGTGCCTATGGCCAAATCATAGCTGTGCTGATATTCAGTATAACACCACTCTTGCTCGTGCGATATTGCTTATATATAATATCAGTGATTAATGCACATAAATCCTATTATGAACAGCCATTCATCAATATTTGACATAAATAAACTAAATTGCTTTGTGCCTTTTAAACCTTAAAAATATTACAAAGAGAAGGCATGGCATAAATAGTAACAGATCTATAACAGCTATTTTTGAAATACATAAAGAGGTTACTGAAATGAAACATCATTTACAGATAATTTTAGGGCACAATAGCCTAAATGATCCATTTCTGTAAATGCACAATTTAAGTTAAGTAAGAAACACCATTAAATATTACTGTGTTACATAACAAAACAGTTGCAACTAGCTCAAAGCCTGTGACAGAAATAGCACACACTGCTTCTCTTTCATCTCATAGGATTTAATGCATATATACACTGGTGAATTATATTTTCATTTACAAAGAAATATTAAAATAACAAAAATCGTATAATTACCCACACTAATATTTTTCTCTTTATTTTTATGACTATTTTCTGTGATTTTTCATGGCGAAGAAGCCTTCTGCTGCTGAAGTAAAATCGAATGTGTCTAGCGTTTTTCTGCAGCTTGAGAGCACTGCAGAGACACACTGGAGTTCAGAGTACATGTCACAGGAGAAACGTGAAAATAATTTAAATCATTTTGGGCAGACAGAGACCTTATTTAAGTGTGCAATTGTGACCGTACTTTGTATAGTGTTTGCTTTGTGTTAATATTTTTACCGGACAGTGTGTCCAGCAATTTTTTTATTTTATAGGACATTTTTCATTTTTAACATTCATAAACCGGTATTTACCAGCTAATAGAAACTCCGGTATGAAAGTAGCCTTAGGAGACTCACTAATGTGAACCTGAATTTATAGGCTTCAAATGGTATAATTGGCAAAAGTAGGACAAAAGTAATGGTATCCTATAAAAGCAGGAATAGGTAGTGTGATCTGTGATAGCTGATGCTCTGCAATAACTGAGCTGCATTACTGGGAGATTTAGTGCATACTGTGCTTTGGACGTGCTCTTTCAGCTTTTAGGCATTGTTTTGTCATTTTCAGCTCTCTGAACTTTGCCTATTATGTTCTGTGACTGTGCTTGGTATTTTACGGCCGATTGGCATTTATCAACATGCACACACGAGTACAAAAAATCAGCTCTAGCAAAACGTTTGTAAATCTGGTGGGAATTTTTCATTCTGATTTGACCTATGGAAAATGTACACAATAAATGACTAATAAATGAGGCCTGGTCATTCTGTATGCTTATATTTTGACATTCATTTTCACCTGTAAGTACATGTAACAGCAAAGTCAAGTCATTTCTATCTGCCATATTATCCATATAGACATACTGTGTACCATGATGAAATCAATCCTCATGCACTGTGGTGCAGCACACAAAACAAAACAGCAGTACCATACACAACACTACATAAAGTAATGAAAGTAAAATATACATGCAATGTTTCAGACATGCGACACAAAAGCTAAAAGTTAATACAGAGGACAGTGTATTGAATACAAAATACACAGTTACTGTACTGTAGAGGCAGCAGGATGAACCAGATTGCATAATTTATACAGCATAGTTTATGTATGTGCAAATTGGTAGACAAAGAAAAAGCCAGAGACCTGGGTGGTATGCTGTTTCAGCATTTCCACTGAACAAAGGCCTTCCAGTTATACGATGTTTCCATGGTTTATAAATGTAGTATTGTATTTTCTTATAAACATATTTCAGGCATGGACCATCAATCACAAAATAACAGTTCTGAACGTCTGAGTTTTTTTTTTTTTTTTTTTTTTAAATTATTATTATAATGCATTACTGTATGTGTGTGTGTTTTCTTTTTGTAAATGCATATCCATTTGGGTTCTCATGTGAATGGTGAATACACATGTGAGGTGATGACTGTGTTATGTGTGTACTTAAGGTTTGTGTGCCACATTTATCTAGTGTACAGGAGAACATCTTTAAAAAGCTACAATGGAATTGCCAACACTAATGGCCTGAAACATCATTGCCTGTAGAGTTTATATCTGTAGCAATGGGCGTTTATTTCCCAAGATGTCTGGGTTCGAATGTGAGCAATGGGGGAGAGAGAGAGAGAGAGAGAGAGAGAGAGAGAGAGAGAGATGAGAAAGATGAGGGAATGATATTGCTTGGTTCTTTCTCTCAGCACCATTAGCTGTTGATGGAGTCTGAAACAGCATGATCACATTATGGGTCATTTTTGTAGCTATAAGCTGTTGAACAAGGAATTAAATGTTATCACTTGCCTTTAGTACATTTCCTTATGGCTGTCGGTGCTAATAGGATAATGGTCTAACAAGTACAGCATATTTATGTAGAGCTTCTGGATATGCCAATACCATGAAAAAGTTTGCGCTAAAAATATAAATGATTATAATCATACATTGGGGCTGACATTCAAATCAGTGGTACAGTGTATAGGACGTTCCACTGATCTTCTGTGTTCTGGTGATTTGTAGGTTCAGGCAGCCTGACACGAAGCCTCACGTAAGCAGCTGTAAACCGTGTCCCCTGTCAGCCTCAAACCCTGTGTGCGGATCTGATGGACATAACTATGCTTCACAGGTACACACACACGTGCAAATACACACTCTAAACTCACAAATACACACAAAATGGTGCATTAGCACTGCTGATTTTCCCATCTTGCTCAACCAGGAAGCAAATCAAATATTTATACGGGTGACTAGAGTTAAGAGCGTGAGAGAGAAGTGAAAGGTGGGGGGGGACTGCTGAGGGGGAAAAGAGAGAGCAGAATCAGAAGGAGGGAGGAAGAGAAGGTGGACAGGATGATGCTTGCATTTTGCTTTATCACTCTTGTGCACAAGGTTAAAATTAAAAACAATACATAAATCAA
>JANDJT010000032.1:8966247-8977199 GCA_024331685.1 Stegophilus panzeri
AGTGAAGCACATAAAGAATATCGGGTAAAGTGGAGAAGATGAGCAGTGGAGTTGGGATTAATCTTAATTTGACACTGAGGTTTAAATTACAGACCAATGCACTGTGTACAGTAATGAATGAGTGTCCCTTTTCTGGCCGAACAATATTGACTTCTTCCACTCATTAGCTAATAAAATAATAAATTCATGACACATAATCCCTGGTAAATCCATTTCAATTCCAGGATTTAATACTACAAAATGTGGAAAGGTCCAAGGAAGGTGAATACAAAGATGTCTGCATATTACCTTTGGTTTCTTTCTACTGTCTCTTTTTCTGTTTTCTTTTAACATTTTGCTCAGACGAGGATGGGTTTTGTGTCTGGTTCTTGTCAAGGGTTCTTCCTTGTGTTGTCTCAGGGAGGTTTTGCTTGTGACTTGAGCCTCTGGCTTACTCACTGGGGGTCTAGGTCTAAGCCTGGATTTCTGCAAAGCTGTTTTGTGACAATGTCTATTGTGAAATGCACTAAACAAATAAAATTTAATAGATTTTTTCCCTCTCTCTCTCTATAGAGAGCTGCACGGGACAGGACTTGGCAGATTTGGGGGACAGGCTCAGGGATTGGTTCCAGCTTCTCCATGGCAATGCTAAAATGAACAGCTCTGGCAGACAGGGATCAGGAACAGCTTCAGGTTAGTAACAGCGCATATTTTATCTTTTAGTGACAATACACACACGTTGACTCACTAGGTTATTATACACACATGCATTAAGTGATCCTCCTGCTCCTGCTGCAGTGTTTGAGAAGAACTTGGTGGCAGGCTGCAAAGATTCGATTGGCTGGATGTTCTCCAAGCTGGACACCAGCAGTGACCTCTACCTGGACCACTCTGAGCTGGCTGCTATAAACCTAGAGAAGTATGAGGTGTGTATCAGACCGTTCTTCAACTCCTGCGACTCATACCGTGATGGCAAGGTGTCCACGGCTGAATGGTGTCTCTGCTTCTGGAGGGAGAGTGAGTTGATTTAGGATCTCTCTTTATCTATTGATTGGAGGAGATATAATTCTACCATTTTCACATTTTGATTAAGCTTTTATTATGACGCTGTGGAGTTATGCAAAGATTGTTCTGGTAATTGAGACATTTTGATTATGTACCATTTGAGATGAGTCTTCTGTCCTTTAGAGCCCCCCTGTCTGGCTGAGATTGAGAGACTCCAAGTGAAGGAGGTAGCCAAGAGGAAACCAGGTACATCATAGTGTGTATGTGTGTGTGTGTGTGTGTGTGTGTGTGTGTGTATTGAGTAATTGTGTAATTTCTGCGATAGGGCAGCAGAAGGTACAGTTTGGGGTTGATTAGGTCAATTACTGGCCACTGTTATGGTTTTACTGCTAATTACACTGGGATTATGGGGCTAAAAGGAGAACAAGAGATAGAGAGAAGCTTAACATTTCCCAGGGGCTTTTTGTGTGTGTGTTTGTACGTGTGCTTGTGTAGCTTAGCTGGAGGAAGAAAAACAAAAAACAAAAAAACAACAACTATATAACTGTTTTTAAATCTAAATGAAAAATGTCCATTATCATTTTAAATAAACCTTTAATAAATTGTAATAATGTATTATTATTATTGTTGTTGTGTTGTTGTTGTTGTTATTATTATTATTATTTACAACTAGCAGGCTGATCAGTTCTTTTATTATTTTCTCACTCCCTTGGTCCGTCTTTCACAGTACCTCTTTGTCGCCCTGTCATATGATCTCCCCACTCTCATTCTGTCTTAGCTGATGTATAAGACACCTGCATTGAGCTGTAATGTAGATTGACTGTGTTGGATGACAGATGTCCCCTCAGGAGGCACAAACAATGAACCAGTCATAATGCTGTCACTGGTTTGTTAACAGCATCCAACCCTGTACAGACGACAGTAATGACGTCTCCAGGTCTACAGAAATTCTATTTGATTCATATATGGGGGAAAACCCATCAGAATTGAAATCACCTTTTTAACTTAAAAAGAATTTACATGTTACATGTAAATGTACATTTCCTTCATACTGTACATTGGCCCCCAAACCGAACAGAAAGGTTTTTGTGCTACAGGACAGTGTCAATAACAGCCTGCTATCACTGGGATCAAACCACAGCCTTTTGCTCTAGCTGCAGGAACAGGAAACAACAGGAAATAGCTGGAAAAGTCTTTCTTTGGCTCCTGATAAGCTTTCTTATCTTTTTTATAAATGCTTTCTAATCTCATATCTCTAAAGTGCCATTCATGTACCCCATCTATCTCTGACATCACTGTTCAACAATAATCACTAATATATACTGCTGTTTAAATGACTTATACATAGCTGACTTCATGCTCTCACAAAAATATAGAGCAAATGAATATTTAACAATGCTCTTTGTATGTAGGTATGTTCATCCCGAGCTGTGATGAGGATGGCTACTACAGGAAGCTACAGTGTGACCAGAGCAGAGCAGAATGCTGGTGTGTTGACCTACATGGCACTGAGGTCACCGGGTCACGGGTTCATGGCAAGCCTGACTGTGGTGAGTGGTATATATGGAATAAAAGCAATGTTTGGTAATTAGGCATTTGGCAATTCATTTTCAGTTTAAATAGCCTTGATGATCAAAATGAGAAACAAAAGGATTGTTGCTAATACTTCAGGCTCTACTTTCAACCATGTGTAAGTGTAATATGCTTGTATATTGTGTAGATATTGCTAGTTTGGTTGGGAATAAGCTGATTTTTTCCACATTTGTGCTCTGTGGGAGTTTTTCATGGTCATAAATGAGCAGCGCAACAGGAGGTTGTGGCATTTGAAATCTGTAAAATGCTCCACACTTCACCGATGGTCACAAAAATATAAAGAATATATTACTGCAATCTTATGCTTTGAGCCAATAATCATGGACATTTCTGACACTCAATAATATAAATGTGTAAGAACACAAGGTTGGACAAAATAAAAGAAACCCATAACAATATATTAGTATCAAGGAGCTAGTAAGGAGTAGGGTCAACTCCTGCCTCCAGAACAGCTTTAATCTTTCTTGGAATACTGCCATACAAGTCCCGAATGGTTTGTGGTGGGATGTTGGACCATTCTTCAAGAGGAAGGAAGTAGGTGTATACCTACTTTGTTGTCTGCATTCCAGAACTTACGATTGACTAAAGATTCAATGATGTTGAAATCTGGTGACTGGGGGAGGCCATGGAAGGTGCTTGACTTCATGCAGGTGCTCATCAAACCACTATTGAATAATTTCAGCAGTATATCTTAGGGTATCATCCTGGAACATGGGAATATCATGAGGAAAGAGTGTTTGCATCAACTGGTCCTGTAAAATTGCCTCATGTTGGCTGTTAACCATGCAAAGCAATTATTGGACGTATTGATTTCCATGAGATTTACTGCCCATACCATTCTAGCAAAGGCCAACAGCATCCTTAATATTTCAGATATTATCCTTATGCCCTTGGGTAAAGACTTGTTGGAGTTTAATATTAGTGGTATTACATGTTATAGTGTGTGTTTTGAAGTGTCCAGAACTCATTCATTTTCAATTACAGCTGTCTATTTTAAAGTACTCATTACAAGCATACTAAATCATAAAATAGTACGCCCTTTATGGTAACAGGTATCCTATACAATTACAATTTTTATAACAGGTATTACTATACAATGCTTTCCTGAACTTTTTTTGCACTGGTTTAGTAAATATAACATGCAAATATCCGTAATCATGCACTGTATTTGATCATATAACATTTGTTAATCCAATGAGATTTTCACTTCTACACTCTGAGGCAGTTTCACATGCTATTTAGATTATAAGATCTTTATTAAATTGTATTTTGTAGTGTTTCTAGCTAGAAAACATTTGCATGTGTGTGTTGGTAAGTGCTGCCAGCATAAAGGCATAAAGGCCACTTTGATTAAAATTATGGTGTTTTGGACGCAGCGCCCCATGACCCTGTAGTATAAGCGGTATAGAAAATGGATGGATGGACACAGCACTTGTGTAAAATGAGCTTAAGTGGAGCTCCAAATTTAATTAAGCTTATTGAATGTTAATAATAATAATATGACCGTTTTAATTATATTTAATTATTGGTTTCAGTTATTCAGTCAAGTTTATGGACGTTATAAATAATGGTTGATAAAAAATTGCCTGTGACCCCATCTGCAGGTCAAACAACACCACATGGGGACCCCAAGGTTGAGAACTTGTGCTACCCCCTTTCTCCTGTCATCCTATACTGTAATAGATTACTTTAGACAATACCTACTTTAGGAATGAGGCTGTAGATAGTCTCCAAATGCAATGATGAGTTCATATTTTATTTATATTTATATTTTAGATCACATACAGTTTGTTAGAACTTGTATATTTCATTGTTCAGATTGGACACATACAGTTTGTTAATGTTTCAGCCATTCGAAAAGCTGTCTACTGTGTATATTCACAATTGTCTCTTTCTCTCGTGCAGATGAGTTAGTGGGCTACTCTGGAGACTTTGGCAGTGGAGTGGGATGGGAGGATGAAGAAGAGAAAGAGACAGAGGAGAATGCAGAAGAGGCTGAAGAAGAGGAAGAGCCTGAACCAGAAGAGACTGATGATGGAGGATACATCTGGTAGACAAAGTTCACCATTATCAATACACCTGTGCTCCTCAGAGCCCATTTGTTATCAGTCTTAATTCATTTAAATAGCATATTGCTTGAAGGAAGCTGTTGGAAAGGCTTAATGGGCAATTTTTACACATATTTATTATCGATTTTGGTTTTATTCCTTAAATTCTCATGCTGTTGCTTTCTCAAAACATACAAATCTGATCAGGTATTTAAAAAAAAAAAACGATATTTGAAATTAACTTGAAATAATCACATTTAAGCATTAAATCATGTTGCCTGTCTGAGCTTATAGCCACATAATGTGCTGAGTATAATGTGTCAATCATTAATCAAATCTCAAACAGTGATGTGAATGGAATTCTGCACTGCTTTAGAAAGTCAGACTAGGGAACCTGCTTGCTTATAACTGAGAAACTTATCAAACTAGGCTGTAGAGCAGTACAGTAAACTCTGACTGAGAGGAATTTAAAGAAACATGGATGGGGTTTTATTCCGATCACAGGATGCCTCACATGTGCTTGTATAATATCTACACAGGAAGTGGCATTGCTGTGCTGAGGAACAACCAAAGGGAATCACCAGTAACTTTTAATTAATGTAATTAATTTATTTATCTCTCCATATTAGACAGGCATGAACACAAGGTTGTCTCAGTACATTTTCCTATTCATAATGATCTATAATAGCTTTCTGTCCACAACATCACAATACATAATAGAAACAAATAAACTCAGCAAAAAAAAAAGAAAAAAAGAAACGTCCTCTCACATTCAACTGCTTTTATTTCCAGCAAGTTGTTTAACATGTGTAAATATTTATATTAACATAAAAACATTTAACTGAGACATAAACTGAACAAGATTCACAGACATTTGATGAACAGAAACAGAAAAATGAGTCCCTGAACAAAGGGGGGTCAATATTAAAAGTAACAGTCAGTATCTGGTGGCCTCCAGCTGCATTAAGTACTACAGTGCATCTCATCCTCATGAACTGCACCAGATTGGTCAGTTCTTGCTGTGAGACGTTACCCCACTCTTCCACCAAGGCATTTACAAGTTCTCGATCACGTCTGGGGGACACATGGTTACATGTAATTTTCCACTGTAAGGACGATCAGCTGTCCTTCCTGTCTCCCTGGAGCACTGTCTCAGGTGTCTTACATTACAGACATTGCAGTTTATTACTCTGGCCACATCTGTAGTCCTCATGCCTCCCTGCAGACGGCATATGGCATGTTCACGCAGGTGAGCATGAACCCTAGACAATTTTCTTCTGGTGTTTTTCAGAGTCAATAGAAAGGTCTCTTTAGTGTCCTAAGTTATTTTAACTGTGACCTTAATTGCCTATCGCCTGTAAACTGTTAGTGTCTTAAGGACTGTTCCACAGGGGCATGTGCAATAATTGTTTATGGTTCATTGAACAAGCATGAAAAACATTGTTTAAACCGTTTCTAATAAAGATCTGTAAAGCTTATTTGGATTTTACAAAATTATCTTTAAATTAAAAAGGGACGTTTTTTGGTTTTTTTTGCTGAGTTTATATTTAGGACCAGGAGTTGAATGTTTAAAACTTTCTGACTACTACATTTAAATTTCTGAAGGATAAGAATGAGCATAATGACCCAACAATTATTAATTTTCTTAATATTTACACACAGCCGCATCTTCTGATGATAAAGATATCGTGTGTTCATTTTCTTGAATGTCTTTTTCTTCATTTTCTTTATACTGTACTTGAAAATTTGTAAACTCAAAGATGTGTGATTTTCTCATGCCTTTCGCAAGATAAATGAGGTTGCTTGATAGTTTTTACAGAAATTGCATGTTCGTTAAGAGGAATGTACAGTTACTGTATGAATGTTGAATATTATGGCCCTCTGATATGACATCCTTTTGTTCTTCATCTCATTGTGAGTAATTATGATAGACAGAGACATCACTGCAGTCCAACCAAGATGTCAGAACGGTCTAGTTTAAAGAAAAAATGTTACTGTGAACAATATATTAAGTTGTGTTTAGATTGTTATACTTGTCTTTTATTATATGGAAATATAAGTACTGTATATTGTGACATTTTGAAGGAAACATTCTTTTGACAGAACAATCTAGTGTAAGAGTTTAAATGTTAAGCAGGATGTTAAGCAGGATTGCTGTGTGCATCATATAAACATAATGAAGGGACTGTATATTATTAGCCTGAGAGATTTGCTAGAGGAATGATTAGAAGTGATGAACACATCACGCACAGCGTACCAGCACTGTATCGGCTTTGTAATGACATATTTTGTTGTGAATGTCAGATTCAAATGATGCTGCTGCCTTCTTTCATGAATCTTAAGACGAGCAGAAAAGTGGATCTTAGTGTACAACCATAGCTATCTGCTGCAATTTATTGTAATTATGCTTGCGTCATCACTGTTTACGTATGTATAGTCAGTCATGCGGTGTGCTATACAGAGCTGCTGGAATTGGTCGAATCAATGCGCTTTAATGTAATGTGAGACAATGTCAGAGAAATGCCGAGATTGTGATTAGTTGATGCTTCATACACGCTGGGTTAAAGCTTACAGAGAGACGCTACACTTATTTAATTTTGCATTCAAATCAGTGGTGTTTATCAGGGAAAAATATAACTGATTTTGTCTTAATTGAAGCAGTTGTCTCAACAGATTAAAGTCTAAATGGAATCATGAAACAATACAAAATGTTAAAAATTGCAATCTTACAGATTGGGGACAGAAATACAGAAAAACATCCACTCCTTCTCTCGCTTCACATTAACACTGAACTGCTACTGTGTACTCATTGCTGCTTAACTCAGCTCGTGACATGTTTTCTCACTGTGTTTGATATTTGATAATAAACCAGCACTGGAATCATTTTACTGTTTAGGTTTCTTATTAGGTTGTCTCTGTGTACTTGTTGACTTTTCACCTATCGTGTAACCATATCAAAATATTAAAACACATAAAGCTAACCATGAGTGATTTGCATAACAGGATCACATCCATATTGTTTAGATGCTGGCACTTTGTTATACCCAAGGTGAGAAACTTTCCTGGTCTTCAGCTGCTCCCTGTGGTGGAAAACGAAACTGCATCCATATCAAAAGCATTACTGTACGTCTGAGAAACAAATCAAATCCAATCAAAGCTCTGGGGTCCAACCACAAATTTAATTTGTTGTCTACATGTGCTGATAAATGACAAAGAGTAAGTGTAAAGAATCATGTTAGTGGTTTAAAATTAGATTTCCCTGCAGGTTAAAAGAGATTATTGTGATGTACTTTGTGCTGTTTCACAATAAGCTGATGAAATGTGGTCTTTCTGGTTCTTCCCGAACTCAAGGACTCACTAGTTTTTTCTCTTGAGTATTTGAGCTGTGAAAATGACCAAATTGCTTTGTTCTAACAACATGCAAGTAGCATGGAGAGTCTTTGTTGTGCCAATGAGTATGTTGGGTGTGAACAGTGGTGAGACAAAAAGAGTTTGACGCTGGGGGACAACAGGAAAAGAAGCTGCTGGTGTTGCTCGATAATACTGCCATTTCAATAGCGTTATATAGACTGGTTTTTGGTTTGGCAGTTAGAAATAGTCCAGTAGTTTCAGACTGTGATAGATTTTTTTTTTGCCATTAGCCTTTCAAATGAAATGATTTTTTTTCTTAACACCACAAAGTGGATCCACAAGACTGGAGTTGAAAACCCATTCTTTAGCGTGATACCTGGTTTCAGATGCACTATCAAAGTTATTGAATTCTACCATTAGCACCACATTATAGTACTAGATTAAACTGGATATTCAGCTGTTGGTCAGACTCTGAGGTTGCATTTCGTGCCTTTGCTCCAGGATGAAAACTACAGACCAGCACAATGAAACATTTGGACACTTTGGTCTGCAAAATCACCACACCTCAATCCCAGAGAAAATTTAATGGGACAGCAGGTGAAACACCAACACAGGCCTCATGAATGCATCCAGTCAATGAAAGAGTGGGCAAAAATTGGCAGGAACTACTTCAAGGATCCTTACCCATCAGGACTGGCACTGTTATTAAGGGAAAAGTCCACCTGAAACACATTAAATATGTTTATATTGAAATATTTAGCGATTCTGGTGCTAATTTGTTGATTGGTGCTGTATTTTCAATGTTCGTGTAAGACATTAGCAGCTCTGATATCACATTGGGACATTGCTATAGTACTTACAATGGTGTTTAATAGAGGAAAAAACACATCAGACAAATGGGACGTTAAATTCATGATAAATCCAATGTAAAAATAGTGGAGACAACAAATGTTAGACCTAAAGTTTCAGAATGCAACACAGCAATATGACACAACTGCACTGAGTTCTGGAGACTCAGCTCAGCAGGTTAGCGATCTAGAAGATGATGAGCACGATGGTGTTGATGACGGTATTAACACAAAGCTCCATAACCTGATCTGTTTGAGCAGAGTGTACATACAAGGAGGTGAAAGAGTTGGACAGACTAAGGGATTAAAGCGCTACTGCATCGGTCTAAAAACATATCTGAACAGCATTGTGGTTCGTGTTGAATTTCATACAAAATACATAATTGAAGATCACATGATAATTATGTCAGTAAGATGTTCAAGTTGGTTTTTCCTTCAAGGTGAGGAAAATCATAACCAAGTATGAGTTAAGAAACAACACATGCAACTAATTTATTGCTTGGAAAGCTTATTTCACTGTAAACGTCATTTCACGTGAATAGCTCTGACAAATGCTTTATACAACACTTTGCCAGTGGCATAACCATCTACTCATTCTTTATTAAAGCAGCAACACAAATCTTTAATGCTTAATCTTAATACTCTGTTCATTTTGAGATTTTAATGCACAAGTTCCTGTGTTCAGGTTATCATGTGCACATTTCAGTAGCTAACCGGTAGCTAGCTGAGATGGTGGTATCAAAACACAAAACGCAATCTGATTGTTCAAAATATTTATAGATGAAATTTTTTACACAATGAATTATTTTAAATACCGGTGAATTCCGTTCAAGGTTATGAACTGTAAAGACATAGATTGCCATGTACAATAATTGTGTGCAAAATAAAACAAGAGATGCCGATCACATTCATGAGCTACTCACCGCTGCATATACTCTCCTATCAGCAGATATTCATAAAAAACCTGCAGCCTGTGAGGAACCTGCTAACGCTGATCTGTGTTACAACAAAATAGGAACATCTACAATAAAACATGTTATACCAGAATATATGATTTTATAAGATCTAAGAGAAAGACAAACATGTACTGATTAACAAGATATTTGAGAAGCTGGTCTTATCTTTGTGTTTAGATCACACATTACAGGTTATTGTGTGAGTCACGTCAAAAGGGCAATATGCAGGATGGAAAATACGTAAGTATTTGTGATAGAAAAGCTCATTGGAAAAAGAAAAAGCTTCCATTTCACACAGACTATTCATGTGGAGCAGAAATTATAATGTTTAATATAAAATATGTTCATGTATTAATGTTACTTATGAAATACAGAACCAATGGGTGTACTTGAGACGCTGTAATTTGTATTTTGCCATTTTAATAGTTCAGGGATGAGGTTCACCTGTGTAATATGTAGTAGCAGTGCCGTCTTTATGCTTATATACAGCCTAATTCCGTGTGTATGTATGTGACATGAATAGCTATCAGGCCCACAATGCACTGTTAAATACTTTAATACTGTAAATGTCTTCAGACAACATAACTTAATCATAATTTGGGTGGAATGTTCCAGGTAACCGGAATGTTGTGTGTGTGTGTGTGTGTGTGTGTGTGTGTTAGTTTTTAAAAACTATTTCTCATGCTAATACACCATGTTCTTCCTTAGTCCTTTATCACAGTCTCAGTCTCTCTCTTTTTAACGTTCATCACTCAGAGGTAGGAGTCCTTGTGAGCAGAAACCTCCATTAACTCAATCAATGTACTGTGAGAGCCACCGGAACCCTTCTCCGTAGCCCTGTTTCTTTAGCACACTGCACATGAAGACTTCTAATGGCCGCGCATTCAACTCCTTCAACGACACGATTCCCTGAAAAACAGAACACTCGGGATGAATATCACACTCACACCACATTCCACCTGTTTCTTATACTGAGCTACATCTGGAGTGGAAAAATACACAAACACAGTTAGACTGAACAATTAGATAGAACACACATGCACATTTTATTGTACAGTCTTCAGTGTTCAATAATTATAGTATCTCACAAAAGTCAGTACACCCCTCACATTTTTGTAAATATTTGATTATATATCTTTTCATGTGACAACACTGAAGAAATGACACTTTGC
>JANDJT010000032.1:8989566-9029943 GCA_024331685.1 Stegophilus panzeri
GTTCAGTTTATGTCTCAGTTGTTGAATGTTTTTATGTTAATACAAATATTTACACATGTTAAGCAATTTGCTGGAAATAAAAGCAGTTGAATGTGAGAGGACGTTTCTTTTTTTGCTGAGTTTGTACGCTGACTGTTTTGAAACTCTCAGTATTCATTAATGCATTTCAAAAAGTTTCTTTAATCATCCCTTCTAGACATGACATTTAAGGATTGATGCCACCCTGCTGAGAGACTGCAATTCACATGATTCATATTTAATTTCCCACCAGAACGTTCAACTGGTGAGTCAGCATTTTTAGTATGCAGGGGTATAAATGACCACACTTTATGCACTCTGAAGTGACTCGAATCCAATTAAATAGGAGTGTACATTATTTTACAAACTTACTTGATTTTGTATGGTTCTAACTGATAAGTGAAAAAAGAGATCTAATAAATTGTCAAATATGACAGTCACTTGTGTTGGCTGGCTTGCTGTCAAGGAAAAAAAGCTATTGAGACTTTGTGACTAAAATCATAAGAACGTATGTATAAAGTAAGGAAGAAGAAGAAGAAGAAGAAGAAGAAGAAGAAGAAATATATCAATAATAATAACAATAAGATGGTGGGAGGGGGAGTACAGGGAATGTTCCTTATTGTGAACGGCAGGGGGCGCTGAGAACTGTACTGTAATTGCAATCATATTAATTAAATGTAATTAAATGTAAATCATAGCATGGAATAATAATAATAATAATAATAATAATAATAATAATAATAATAATAATAATAATAAGAAGAAGAAGAAGAAGGAGAACGGTGATGTAATATAGTTTCACAGTGCCATATAAATAAATGCTTTAATCCTTTCATGCACAGTGTCCCCACTTAGGAATAATCTATTTAAGACTATTTTAGGAAAATTTAAGATGTCAGCGCAGCATGTATATCTGTCTAGCATGTATAGCTATCTTTACAAAATATATTGCCCACAAAAATTAAATAAATTAGACAAATTAGACAAAATTTGTTATGTGTAGCTTTATGTAATATGTAGCTTTGATTTCTTTCAATTGAAGATACTGTATTGTTTTACCTCCCAAATCAGCTGAAGCTTTCATCAGTCATAAACTGCATCAATTTCAAGAATACTGCTATATTTTGATCGAATTATTTATTTAAATTTTTTTTTTTTTTTTAATTTTCTACAATTTTGGTTATCACCATGAAATATTTTAGATCTGAATGTTACACGTTTTTTTTTTTATTATTTTTATTTATTTATTTATTTATTTATTTATTTATTTTTTAATAAACACACTGAATTTTAGGTAGAATCTTGTGTCTGGACAATCCATTGTTGTTAGTGTTTGATATTTACAAAAAGTCGAAATTCACCTGACATACCATTTGAAGTAGCAAAAAATTATCTCAATAACCTGGAAATTAAAAAATAATAATAATTATTGCATGAAAGGGTTAATTTAAAAATAATGGAATAGAATCTATACTCATGATACTATAGTTGACTAGTTTAATTACTGCTAATCTGCAAATATTGTAGTAACACTTTACAAATTCGTGTAATCAAACCTTTCGTTGTTTAAATAATTTTATTCTATTTTATTTTATTTCATTTTAGCCTTTGAGCGCTGTAGTCCTTTAAAAAGCTGCGTTTCCGGGAGTGGGTGGGGACTGTTGCTATGATTACAGTAAACTCCTGGGTTTAATATGAATGTGTGGAGAAAACTCGTGATAATCTCAATTTTAAAAAAAAATTGAGAGAAAGAGAGAGCAAGAAAGAGAGAGAAGTTTACTTAATATTGACAAGTCACAATTCAGGTAAGGATTTCACAGCGCAAAACCACCTTTTTCTATGACGAAAACTTGGCCATTCTTAACCGTGCTCTGTATAAACTCTAGCTATCTTTAACATTGTAATACATCTGATACTAACATCCTGCTGAAACACATTCAGATTAACACTTAGTGCCGCTAATTTAAATTTGTTTTGTTTTAGGTCGCTAAAAATCTGTTTGATAAGCATGCTCCACACATTTCTCCATGAAACATACGTGTTGTCATTTTGTATTGAACCAAGTATATAAGGTCTATTAGTAACAATTATGTTATTAGTTTTTCTATTAGCTAATAAAATATACCTTCTCTTTTGAGTCTGGTTCCTCTCAAGGTTTCTTCATCGTGGATCTAAATCTAAAATCTACATCCAGATTTCAATAAAGCTGCTTTATGACAATGTCTGTCATCTTGTTCACGGTCTCTGTCCATCTCTTTATCCATCTAACTGCACTGAACATTGATTTGTAGGATTCATAATGGAGATTGTGTACGTATACACTAAGAAACGCAGCGAGTTTGGTCGCCAGTGTAACTTCTCGGACCGGCCAGCTGAGCTTCATGTGGATATTCTGCCTGACCCATCTCTCGCTGCTGACTTTATAGCCCGAGATCCATGTGATGTAGCCATACAGTGCACGCAGGAAATGTCTGAGCATGAGGTTAGTACAGGAAATCATTCAGCGCACTATTAATGACACTCTTTTTCTACTCATTCTACAATTGCTCCATTACATGATACCTCAACTCAGGTTTTATAGGTCATTTTTTTCTAAATAGGAGAGCAGATCCTAGAGCAACACACATCTCCAAAATGCTTCTGACAATAAAATTGGTTCAGTGTAAATGCACTATATGGCCATAAGTTTGTAGACACCTGACCATCACACTCATATGTGGGCCTTTCCCAAACTGTTGCCACAAGTTGAAAGTACACAATTGTATAGGATGTCTTTGTATGCTATAGCATTGCAGTTTCCCTTCATCCTTCACTGGAAGTAAGAGGCCCAAACCTCTTCTAGCGTGACAATGCCCCAGTACACAAAGCGAGCTCCATGAAGAAATGGTTTGCCAAGGTTTGGAGTGGAAGAACTCGAGTGTCCTGCACAGAGACCTGACCTCAACCCCACTGAACACCTTTGGGATGAACTGGCATGCTGACTATGAGCCAAGGCTCTTTGTCCAACATCAGTGCCTGACCTCCCTAATGCTATGGTGGCTGAGCAAATCCTCACAGCCATGCTCCAAAATATAGTGAAAAGCCTTCCCAGAAGAGTGGAGGTTATTATAACAGCAACATTGGGGGGGGGAATAAAGTTTATCGTTAGTCACTTATCATCATAGGTTTTTTCTTTCCAGGTGAACACAGAGCGCTTTGAGTCTGAGACATGTGGCATAAACCATGTGGAGGGGGGGTGGCCAAAAGATGTCAATCCCCAAGAAATGGAACAGACCATTCGCTACAGGAAGAAAGTGGAAAAGGATGAGAACTATGTGAACACCATCATGCAGCTTGGGAGTGTGAGTGTGTCTTTTTATTTTATAGATTAAGTGGGTTTAAACAAATTATCTGGAGAATGAAATGGTTAACGAGGAGGGGCATGGTGGCTTAGTAGTTAGCACATTTGCCTCGTGCCTCTGGGTTTGGGGGCTCGAATACTGCCTCCACCCTGTGTGCACAGAGTTTGCGAGTTCTTCCCGTACGTCGTGGGGTTTCCTCTGGGTACTCCGGTTTCCTCCCCCCATTTCAAAGACATGCGTTGTAGTCTGATTGGCGTTTCCAAATTGTACATAGTGTGTGAATGTGTGAGTAATTGTGCCCTGTGATTGGTTGGCACCTCGTCCAGGGTGTCCTCTGCCTTGTGCCCTGAGTTTCCTGGGATAGGCTCCAGGCTCCCTTGCGACCCTGTGTAGGATAAACATTATGGAAAATGAATGAATGAATGGAATGAAATAGTTAAATGCTCTCCAGTGACAGATTCTGACTGATGTTTGGCTTAGATTTGTTAACACAGCATTAAATTCACATTTTGCATTATGAGTACAGTTACAAAATAGCCTGCATGGCTTAAACTTATTATGTCTGATATGCACATTATTAAAGAATCACATAGTATCCAGAAATGCTTACCCATAGGACCTGCATGCTCCGCTAGCTGTGTTAGTGTTTGTGATGGACACAATTGTTGCAGTAAATTTTGTTATCTTTTTTCTATACATTTTTCTTTGATACATTTTTTTGCACGTTCAGTAGAAGGTGTCATTTATGACAAATACGAATAGGGGACTGGTGGATCTCTCCATCACAGATCAGTCTTTCTCTTTACTGTAGCACATGGAGCACTGTATCAGACAGAACAATGCCATTGATATCTATCAGGAGTACTTTGAGGAAGAGGAGGTAATAGAGGAGACGGAGGAGCAGCCCTCGGCCAAAACCATCAATGTGTTCAGGTGAGACTATTGATAAGTATGACTCCATAATGGCAAAAACTAGTGCTAGAAATGATTTTGTTTGGATGAGTCCCTGGTAACAGATGAGATTGCATGAGAACTGGCTTTAATTTTCTACTCCTTCTCTGATCTCATCTGTGTTCAGAGACCCGAACGAGGTGAAACGCACTGCTACCAGTCTGTCATGGCACCCTGATGGCAGCCGCAAGCTTGCTGTGGCTTACTCCTGTTTAGAGTTTCAGAAATTCAGCAAAAACATGTGTTACGACTCCTATATTTGGGACATTGGTATGGCAAAAACATCCGGTTGTGCGGTTGTGGTTTGGTTGTTTGTAATGGTGATTATTAAGGAAAACTATCAAACTATTTTGCATGTCATGTAATCAAGCACTAAAATTTTAATCAGTTTTTAACAGACAGATAATACAGACGTGTCTAATGACTTCAGTGGAGATAATTTAATGATATTTATTACTAATAGTCCTGCTGTGTTTTCTGCGATTATTTTTTTTTCCGTACAGAGAATCCGAATAAACCTGAGCTGACCCTGAAATCTGTCTCTCCACTCGTCTCTCTGGAGTATAACCCCAAAGACTCGCATATCCTAGTCGGTGGAAGCTACAATGGGCAAATTGGTGAGGACAAGCAAGCTACATCTTTATCATGACAGAAGCAAGTTATATTGAACTGCTTATCACTGCTTTTTTAATCAGCAGTATTATATATTATGGTACACTTTATCGGTCATTTATTAATTTAGTAAGAACTTACACAGGGACCTGTTTGGTGGACAGTCCACATAAACGCATAAACATTTACAAATTTGTGTAATTGTTAATTGTATGGTGAAATTTTCTGTGCTGAAAAATTTATTTAATATTTTTGGAAGGAGTGGCCAGTGTCAGTGCTTTGCAACAGACAGAGGTAAAGCTGTAAATTTGTGCCGAAATTTTCAGACAGTGGAAAGTCTTTGACGTTTCTCACTAACATGACAAGCTTCTTTTTTGTTTTATTAATTTAAAGAGAAAATAAAAAAGAGAGGGGGGCGCACAGTGGCTTAGTGGTTGGTGTGATTGGTGTGTCCAAAGTGTCCGTAGCGTATGAATGGGTGTGTGAATGTGTATGTGATTGTGCCCTGCGATGGACTGGCACCCTGTCCAGGGTGTATCCTGCTTTGTGCCCGATGGTCCCTGGGATAGGCTCCAAGTTCCCCGTGACTCTGAAAAGGAGTAAGCGGTAGAAGATGGATGGATGGATGGATAAAAAAGAGAGGGTGGTGAGGCAATGACTGTTTATAGCTGATGTAACATAAGAGGTAGCAGGAATTAAATTGTATGTTGGATTTCCCATAACATTAAATGTAACTATAAATGGATGAAACTTATAACACCTTTCTTAAATAAAGAACATTTGCTAGCATTTGCAGAATGCTGCTGTGTAAGAGTAATAAAACACTTTAGGATTGTGCTCTTATTGGGTGTAAACGTATTACATAATAAAGTCACCCCATTTCAGTCTTAATGGCTAACCTGGAGCAACCTTTGCTTTTAGTTTAATTTTCTATTAATTATGACACTTTATGGGAGACTGATTCCTCTTAGCTGCCCTAAGCACACTCATTTCTCAGTGAACATTTAATGGAAAATGTTTCTTTTTTTTCTGTTAGCAGTTCAATTTAAAATGCCATTACTTATGTAAGACTGATATGTATGGCAATTTCAGGTTAGATGTCTGGCACAAAAATGTTAATGTTTGTTTTAATGTTAATTGAAGTATGTTGTGCTGATAGTTGTAGATTTAAAGTGTATTTTTCAATGTAAGACTCAACTGAGTGATGAGTGGCTTCTCTTCAGCATACTGGGACACACGTAAAGGCAGCCAGCCGGTTGAGATGTCTGCCATCGAGCACAGCCATAGAGACCCGGTGTATAAGGTCATCTGGCTGCAGTCAAAGACAGGCACAGACTTCTTCTCAGCTTCCACTGATGGTCAGGTCAGTGCACAGTAACAGCACAGTAAGCTGTGTCATCATGATGCGGTTCACCACCATGTTTTTCCCTATAACACTGTTCTGAAGATCATCATAGCATGACAGGGCATCTTACTATGATGTCTTGGCCTGTTGGGGGACTCAGTGCACATACACAATCACTTCTCTTTCCATATGCTTAATTTATCATTTGCCCCGCTACAGTATAAAGCTTACATGTAAACATGTGTATTGGATCAGGTGCTGTGGTGGGACGTTCGGAAGATGAGTGAGCCCACAGAAAGGCTGGTGCTGGACCCCAGCAAGAAGGGGAAGCTGGAAAACGCACTGGGTGCCATCTCACTGGAGTTTGAAACCACCATGGTGAGACTCCTCTATATCCTGAATTGAAAATGGAGAATAAATATGAACAATATGGATTAATATGTGGAGTTATTGTTTTACCAGCCCACAAAGTTCATGGTTGGGACGGAACAGGGGCTGGTAGTCTCGTGCAACCGGAAAGCCAAAACTCCAGGAGAGAAGATTGTATGCACATATAGTGGCCATCATGGGCCTATATATGCTCTGCAGAGGAACCCGTTCTTTCCTAAGAACTTCCTGACCGTGGCTGACTGGACCGCTCGTATTTGGTCTGAGGACATTAGAGAATCCTCCATCATGTGGACAAAGTAAGTGCCTCTAACTACTACTACTATGCAGACTAGTGAAGCCTCTTAAAACTGCCTCCTAGAGTCTGTTTCAATAGTAATCATATGGCATCGATTTTATCATTTAATCTTGTCAATGAAGCTATACTAAAAAAAGTATGGTAATAAAGTATTTAACATCACACAGCTATATTTGGTATCCAGGCTTCCTTGTTTTTCCATGCATGCTTCCTTGTTTTCTCTTTTTCCATGAAGAAAACAGTAACATTGATGTTTGAGTAATAGATATGCAACCTGCTTGGACATGGGGATGGAAATATTTCAAATCTCAGTGCATTTGGTGCAAAAATGATTTCTGTTATCTCTTCCTATACAGATATCACATGGCCTACCTGTCAGATGGATGTTGGAGCCCTGTTAGACCTTCAGTCTTCTTCACTGTCAAAATGGATGGCACTTTAGATGTATGGGACTTCCTGTTCAAGCAGAATGACCCAACACTCACTCTTAAAGTAGGTTACTTCGACTCTGTAGCAGTCTTACCTCCTAACCCAAATGTATCAAACAGTCCTGTTTATCAAACAGTACTTCGGTAATTTGAATTGTTTTAATTCAGTTATTATAAAGTAATGGTGATTATAATGACACTTATTTCCTAAACAGTAGAATAAAAAAAAAGATTCTACCTTTGACTTAGGACTGTATATGTCTACCAAGTGATGAAGTTTGTACTGCTTATGGTAGGTGTGTGACGAGGCTCTGTACAGCATGCGTGTGCAGGATAACGGGCGTTTTCTGGCGTGTGGCTCACAGCTGGGCACTGCCACTCTGCTCGAGATCTCATCAGGCCTGTGCACCCTGCAGAAAAATGAGAAAACGCTGGCTACAGCAGTGAGACACAAACACACACACACACACACACACACACACACACACAGTTCCCACATTAGTGGGATATACAGTATCTATCTAACAATTAATACATGCTCAATTAATTTATTTTGTAAAATAATTTACATAGCGATACATGAACATTTTATTCCTAAGAAAGAGACATGTTTTTTTCTTCCAATTACTGAAAGCAAAAGGCATTTTATGTTTTGTTAGATTTTCTTTCATGTAGGCTATGTAAATTCTTTACAATGTCAAAACAGTTTTTAATTTTTTAAAATAAATTCAGTAGAGGCCTCCTCTATGTCAGGAGAGCTGGCTTATGAAGTATCCCTCGCCCCTCCATGGTTTGGAGTTCGAATCCCGCCTCCACCATGTGTGCGCAGAGTTTGAATGTTCTTCCTGTGCTTCGGGGGTTTCCTCCAGGTACTCCGGTTTCCTCCCCCAATCCAAAGATATACGTTAAGCTGATTGGCATTTCCAAATTGTCCGTAGTATGAATGAGCGTATAAATGGGTGTGTGATTGTGCTCTGCGATGGATTGGCACCCTGTCCAGGGTGTCCCCCACCTTGTGCCCCGAGTCCCCTGGGATAAGCTCCAGGGTCCCCCACAACCCTGTATGATAAGCATTACAGAAAATGGATGGATGGATGGAAGTCAGGATAGCAATGAAATTGTGCTCAAGGACTTAGTCCAGAGCTATAGTATTTTATGATGTGGCATTAATGTCAGAGAGTTCTGTGCTGATCTTTTGTGCTGCTTATGAATTCAAAAGTAACATACAGTATGTGTATGCATGCTGACAGATGTTTGAACGGGAGACAAAGCGGGAGAAGATTCTGGAGGCTCGACACAGAGAGATGCGGCTGAAAGAGCGCAGCCGCTCAGAGCAGAGCAAGGAGGAAGAAACCAAAAATGGAGAGGGAGAGGAGAGCACCGAGGACCTGGTGGCCCGTGCAGAGAAAGAGTTCTATGAGATAGTGGAGGCAGAAATGAAGAAAAGTGGAAAAGAGGAGAAAACAGAGAATGAGGTAAACAAGGTCAGGAAGTCCTTACAAAACATTTGTTATGTAAGCAATAAAACAAGATAGGATGTGCAATCTGCTTCACATGCCTGACATGCTAATGGTTAGGGTTAGTTAACCAGGGTTAATTTTCTATTTATAAAATATGTATGTACCTCATACTTAACCATTTATAGTTACATTTATAGTTACATAGATGTCAGATAAACAACTTAATTCCTGATATCACTTATGTTATAACAGCTGTAAACCACACCTATATCATTCTTACCAGCCCTTTTCTATCTCTTGAAATTAAATAAAAATGCAGCTTGTTACTAAAGCTTTTCCATCCTGAAGACTTTTCCATACCAGAAAACTTACCATACCAATAGTTGCAAACATTTTAAATCAATACAAGTCCCAGTGCAATTTGTTACTATATTAATGGTAATGTATTAGAACTAGTGCACTAATATAAACCTTTGATTTGTCTGGTAGTATTGTCAGAGCTGCTCTTGTAGAAAAGTAATCAACACCTTCTATTCAATCAGAATTGAGATTTCAACAGCGACATGGTATAAATTGGAATAAGCAATTTTGATTCATTTACTGAAAATGTTATTTTCATGTTATTGGGCGGCTATGACTCAGGTGGTAGAGAGGGTTGTCCACTAATCGTAGGGTTGGTGGTTCGATTCCCGGCCCACATGACTCCACATGCTGAAGTGTCCTTGGGCAAGACACTGAACCCCAAGTTGCTCCCGATGGCAAGTTAGCGCCTTGTATGGCCGCTCTGCTAGCATTGGTGTGTGTGAATGGGTGAATGAGACACAATGTAAAGCGCTTTGGAACTGCTAAGGTTAAAAAAGTGCTATATAAGTGCAGACCATTTATTTACCATTATTATGTGCAAGTTTCAATTTGAAATTTCAGTTTAAAATTTCAGCTTTAAAGGCACTTTCCATCAAGATTAAATCAGGTGCCACGTCTGTCAAATGAGAATCATAACCTGCATTTTACAGATTATTCAAATACCAATGTGAGCAGGAATTGCATCATTTCATCGTTAAAGAAAGAAAATTCAGTTTTATGCCACAGGAAAGTCCTCTGTTAATATCGCTCATCTTTCTCATAGTAACATTTGAAATGCACTTGCCCTGAGCTGTGGAGCTTTGACAGATTGCACCCTGATTTATGGCCTGTTCCATTGAGATAAGCCTCCTATTGCCTATATATAGCACCATGTGGAACATGCATTATGTAAGGCACAAGGAGGGAAAATCAATAAGCTTTATTTGGTTTGTTAGTCGATGACCATTTTTATTTGTGTCTACTTGCACAAGAGCCCCTGGCTTACTACACAGGTTTTGATGGACATACATTAACAACATAGCAATTACTGTACAGTGTCTAGAACCGTAGTTCTATTTGATATTTTCTAAACTGCCATGTTTGTTACTCAACCAGGAGAAAGGTGAAGAGGAACTGTGAGAAGAAGAGTCACCACAACGTCGCTTCTTTTCCTTCAAATCACAATCATGGAAATAAAGAGAGAAACACATTTTCACCAACAGCACTCACACAGCTTATCTCTTAATTCAAATAGTGCTGGAACTGCACGGCTAACACAATGATTAATTTTTTATCCAAGCAAAGGTTGATTAAAGAAAATGTATATCACACATTATGTTTTTGTTTTACATTGTGAGAAAATGCATTCAATCCAATAGGTGAGTTTGTCATTTGACATTTCTGCATAAAGTTAAAAAAACAAAACAAAACAACTACTGATTGAGGTAAAATTTGAAAACAATTTTGACTCACTGTAGCACTGTGGGTTCATTCAATATGCCTTCATTAGCTTTCCCTAGCATTTGTTTCCTAATACATTTTACATTTACAATTCACATTATATTTAAAGTTACATTTCACTGTTGCATCTAGTGATTTGACAAATTGCAATATACAGTAAGCTAATGAAAATCTGGCTATATTTTATTGATATAAGTGATATACAGTTTTTTAGTTATATTTGTATTAAAATGTCAGAAGTCTCACTATATGGCTAGAAAACAAACTGATCTCTTGTTCCAAACGCCACTGGGCCTTCCACTACTGAGTGCCGCTCCTTTGTAACAGCTGGCTATTTTGAAAATAAACCACACACACACGGTCATTGTGCCTTGCACATTTTGACAGATCTAATTGATTAAATAGTTTGTGTGTTTGTGTGCTCTGACCCCCATTTGCAGATTCTCCATTATCACTCCCCATGAATCTAAATGACTGTTTACACCACCTGCTCAACAAAACACAGCTTGTCAGATTCATTAAAATTTACAGTATATTAAAATACTTTTTGTATCAAAGGGGTAAGTGTTTTCAAGTGTAATTCGGTGACATATTTGGCAAATTATATGCTCAGAGGAAAAACTCAGTCTCTGTGTGCCCAGGCTCTGAAAGCAGAATTAAAAAACGATGGCTCTTGAACACCAATTTACAACCAATCAGAATAAAGAGATGTCTCTACTACAATTTTGTAACTACTAACATGACTCAATTCATAGGAAATGTTAGTGTTAGGAACAGAGTGTTATTCTTAACAAGTCAATCTGTCTTATTACCATTGCTCCATATAACATTGGTATGAAATGTTGTTTCTCCAGGACCACATAACAATGCTGTACAGTCCTTCCAAGATTTCGTGATTTTGTGATCGCAGAAATGAACACAAAATCAAGCAAACTCTGCAACATTTGGAGGAACTCGCAATTTATCAAAATTGCTGCAGATTTTCCACAGATTTGGGCCAAGATGCATCATGTGACGTCATCACAACATGTATTCACTCAAAGCACTCTTTCACGTGCATAAAACATGAGTACAGCTAAAAGGTCTCATTTACTAACAAACATCACTGCAAAAGTATTTCATGCAAAACAATTTTGCCAATTCAAGTAGTTTTCTGCAAAAAAGCACAAAAAATGTGCAAATTAAAAAACCAAAAAACCAAAATCAAGCAATTTTGGCTGCAAATTTAAAAAAAAAAAAATAACTCTGCGAAATCTCGTATGGACTGTCTGTAGCACAGTACACAGGACTACACAAGGTGCAGATACACAACAGTGTCAAATGAGTGCAAAATATACAATAATTACTCAAGAGAGTGCATGCTAATTAGCTAAGGCAACAGAACAGTACTGGATGCAAAGAACCAGAGCAAACATTTGCCTGCAAATAATGCAATTTGTATAGAAAAATAGATAGAGAAAGGTAGAAATGAAAAGGATCAGTAGTAATATGTGTCTAATTGCAGCACAATAGCATTATCTGTGCATTATCTATGCAATAAAGTGTATACTAGGGTCATCTTATGGTGGTGCTGGGAAGGGTCTTGTTTAGTCCAGGTCGGTGTTGGGGGTAGCAATGTGTTGAAGATTCTGCCTTTTACAGGAAAGGAGCTCATGCAGAGTCTAGTTGTGATGGCATGGATGGTCATCTATAATCATTTTCAAAATATGTTGTAGGTTATATTTGTCAGAAATGGTGCACTTCCCTTACAAGACATATCAATTGTAGTCCTAGCCATCACAGCATAACTGTTCATATGAATTGAGGTCCAAAGCCATCTTTATAGTTTTTAAGTGGTACCATCCTCAGTAATCTCAATGATCTTTAGACTGCACTGTGTGGGGCTATTCTCAGAAGCGGCATGTGACTTTCAATTGATGAGAACTCCAACCAGAAGTAGGGCATTAGGATGGATCAGGCAGGTCGGGAGTGCAGAAGGGGTCAGGTTCACTGGTATCTCAGGAGTATCATGTGTAGCCTGACAGAAAGAAAACGGGAGAGAGAGGGAAAGAGAGGGAAAGAGAGGGAGAAATAATTTGATATGCTTATTGTCCTGTAATGGTTAAGGACAATGTACTTCGCGTGAGTGCAAGCAGGGACTCCGGCAAGACTAGCTATGACAGCATAACTAAAGGGGAGAACCATAGGGCGCCCTGGGACATAAGGTGGCCAGCCACTCCACTATCGAAATAATAAGTGTTATCAGGGGTTCCATCATGGAAGTCTTCGTGTCCTGGGTTAAATCTGAACCTTACATGAATTGCTGTAGTAGTACGCAGAAGCAGTAACGCTGTTTGTCCATAGGGGGCGCAGTGATCACAGCTGAGCACGTTCTAGCGAGGAACCGGAGCTGAGCCTCTGCTGCGTTAATGACGCTGTGGGTATATGAGGCTTCACTCCTCATCTCTAAGGGGACAAACAACACTGTTCTGATCTCAGAGAACAGCACGGAGACACATTTTTACACACACGAACGGGAACAGACTGGTCTGTTTGAACGGTATAGAAAGACTGACGACACGTAGACTGTCTATATGTAATAAATTAATAACCGGTGTCTCCACTGGAGCACTGAAAAGCAGAGGATCACTGCAGGCAGGTGAATTTCCTCACGCACTAGTCGAGGCAGGCGGATCGTCGTG
Organism: Stegophilus panzeri; assembly: GCA_024331685.1. NCBI lineage: Eukaryota > Metazoa > Chordata > Actinopteri > Siluriformes > Trichomycteridae > Stegophilus > Stegophilus panzeri. Next base: position 9,002,891 of record JANDJT010000032.1, read on the forward strand.
TGAAACATGGTGCTATCACCGATGCTGATTCTTCTGCCCTTCTACTGAGACTCAAATATACAAAGTGACTGATCGGGAGGTGGTGATATCACCATGAAGGATACAGGAGAATCGAAAGACCATCAATTAACAGTAAGTAAGACACCCCAGGCTTCACCAACCTCATTTATTCTGCATTAATATTCCATGATGAGAATGAACACGACTTTATTATGACATCATATTATAACCCAGTCCTAGTTAGAACTGTCCCAAATACAAATTGCAGGATTAGGATGACATATTTTCAGTTATTGCAAAATATTGGCATATGAGTCAAGATGTCTTTTACTTGATGCTGTATTTAAAAGTATCTTTTTCTTCTTCTTCTGCTTCTTCTTCTTCTACTTCTTCTTCTTCTTCTTCTTCTTCTTGTTATTATTATTATTATTATTATTATTATTATTATAAATAACTCGGTCATTGTTTATTTGTTTGATTGATCTGTAATGCACTTTGGGTCAGCTTCTGTTGTTTTTAAATGTGCTCTATAAATAAAGGTTAACTTGACCTGACTTCTATGCTGCCATGCTCTTATGCATCTCTGTCAACAAATGCAAAGTCACTTTAGCAGTCCTGGATTAACTCAGTCACTTACAGACCTGCTTCTAAAAAATGTAAATCAGCTGTTTGCGCCATTGTTAACAAACAGGAGGGAACCAATGGGCTGAGCAACTGCAGGCAACTTAATAGTGCATGTATAAGCCGAAAACTTTCGATCATGAAGATAGAATGTCAAAGAGAATAAAGACATTTTCCAGAGTGTAGGCATGGATGTGTCAAGAACAGAGAGTTTAATTACAAGATGTTAACCTAGCCCTAGTTATGTACAACTATACAACTTCTACCTTGAGCGCATATATCAATTATGTTATTACATAAGGATTATTCAGGGTCTGAAAAGTCAGGAACGAATGGGAATATGATGAGCAAAATCCACAAAAACATAATACTGCAGCAAAAACATGATATGCATAGTGCATAATGGTGAACTTCTAGGGAGTGTGTTCACAAAATTAAGTATATGTAGTTTTACTTTCATTGGGTCCTGACTTTTTGAACACCCTGTAATTGTAATCTATTTTTTCCAACTAACTATGTGGCCGCTCATCGATCACATAATATTTTAGATCTAAATAAGCTTTCCTACTTTCCTATGCACCTGTACTCAATTCTAATGGCTCTGTTTCTACAACACCAAAATCAGGTTGTCAAACCTGGGTTGAATCTTCATCCTCTGAGAGTTGTGTGGTTGTTTCCCAGTAATCTTTTGACCCTGGACTGAATAATTCACATTGCCTGGTTCAGTTGCCTCTCCCTTTTTCCTCTACATGCAGCACTGAACTGGAGCAGCTCTCAATTATTGCAGCACCTTTGAACAGCTAGAGAGAATGTAGAGAGCGTGCAGGCCAATTAAATGACCGTCTAACAGATTGAGTGGCTTCTTAAACTAATATAACCAAAATTAGGCAATATTCAGTATTGGATCCATACCTCGAAATGAATTTAGATTTTCTCAAAATGAAGGTGACTTATGGTGATGGTAATCATAAAAAAAAATATTAGTTGAAATTTTTAATTATGCTTTGATATTTTTATTTGCTTCAGCATTTCCGTATCATGATTTGTATTTTGTTTATTTAACTAGGTTTCTCTACTGGGAATCTTTATTTCCTATATAATGATGATGGCTGTGTTCATGCTTCTTTCCCAGGTGGCTTTGCGAATCCGGCCTCTGAGCAATGTCGAGATAGAAGAAGGGGCTGCAATAGTAGCCCACAGAGTGGATGACCAGGTAAGAGTTTGGCATCCTTATGTGTGTATTGGCAACCTGATTTGTACGAAATTCCAACCAATGAAAGAGTTGTGAGTTGGTTTTTCTTTGATGTCATACGAAAGAAGTAATAAGAACAGGTACAACCACTAACACTACTCGTACTTCTATCTTAACCCTTTATATCTGTTTAAACCACTTGAATATTCTATTGCAGTCAGGTTTATGCATGATTTATATTTATGCACCATTAGCAATTAGATAGTTTGCTACATGTTAAATCTTGTCACAACAAAGTGAACAAAAGTTTTGGGATTGAGTTTAGATATGGCGTTTCTATCTGGAGTCTTTTCTTGTTCTTTCACAAGAGGATCAAAGTAGTATGAGGAAAACAGGTCAGCATAACACTATCCAGGCTGTAGCCATGTTTCAAGAAGACAAGAACAACATGTTTCAGCGTGACCTCAGATAATTTAATCACATTGTAAATCACTGGCAAGACATGAAAAAGTTAGAAAAGTATATATGTATTCAGATGCACTTGAAAGCCTCGATCTTTGTGCATGTCATAGATACAGCCGAAAATGGCCCAAGTATTTCAAGGTCCAAAAGTCAAATGTGGGTGTTGCCTCACAGTATCAGGGTCCCTGGTTTGATCCTGAGCTTGAGTTACAGTCTGTGTGGAGTTTGCATATCTCCTTGTATCTGCATGGACAATTTCTTTCCACCTCAAAAAAGCATGCTGGTAGGAGGATTGGCAATGCTAGTTTGGCCCTAGATGTGAATCTTTGAGGACATGATTCCCTGTAATGGATCCACCTATTGGAAGATGAACGAATGAAAAGTAAAATGTGATTGACTGGCCCAGTCTGCTAACATCACCCTGCACATTATTCAATTTGATGTGCTCTTGTAAAATTGCATTATATAAATTACTATATTGGTATATAACAGGTTGGTGAGCATGAAACAAACCTGGCCTGGGCATTCAGGGCTGTAGCCCTGAATATTTTTTCTTTAACTGAAACACTAACATCTCATGCTGAGCAGGAAAACAAGGTGTGTGAATGTCTCTGAGTTCCAATTTACATGAACATGATATGAGCAGAGCATAAGGAACCTACTTTACGTGGCACTGTAGCAGCTAAACCCATACAATGATATCTTAGTGTTGCCTCCTCTTGGCTTGCTACACCAAACTAGCCTAGTGTTAGGTACACACAAAAAGTTTTAGATTTCCTTGGTCTGGTAGTCCTGCATACAGTGAGAACCCAGAGGCAAGTTTTATGATAAATCAAACTTTCTGTCCAATTTTCACATTAACCCTCAAATGCAAGAAAACAGTGTATTTAGAATTATGTTTTAAAAAGATTTTTATGGAAAAGAATCTGGGCTCAGCCCCAGATGATTAACAGTCCAGCTAACGCCCCTGGCTACTAATAAGAATGTATCTTTTTACAAATTGCTGCTTAGCCCTTTAAACTCCCTGGACCTTTTGATGGAGTAGACATACATCACACATGTTGGTACTACTTAGTTTTCCTATTTATTTATTTTTTTTGTATTTACTGAATAATTCATAGTAGTGACTGAATCATCTGCTTTTATATAAATAACTGTAGAATAAGCTAGAACTGTAAAGGGTTAAGCTGCTGGTTGTTGCTGACATGAAAATACTCTTTTCTTTTGATTATTGAATTATTATATTTGTGTCATCGTGACACTGGAGAACTAAATCAGAACACACTGTGTGAGTGCAAGGACCAGCTGGAATAAACGAGTTTTTCAGATATTGTTTCACAACACAAGAGAAAGCACTGTTTGTAAAGCAAGCATTGGACCCGAAGCCATTATCTGATACACTTAAGTGTTTGCCTGATTGTGGCTCGACCACTGAAAGGTCTCAAGCTGTATTAAAGGTCTGGATAATAATATATCAGAGGTAACCTAAGGTCTCTGACTGGAATATTTAACACCTGACCAGAGGCTATGTAAGTGTCTGTTGTATAACGATGCTGTCTACAGGTCAGGGCTGATTATTACCGCTATTAGTGGAATGAAGAGTGCAAGGCTTAGGGGTCTGTGTTATATTTAGGTAACACTATGGTAATAAATCCTTTCACACAGCTGTGATTACTTGCAGTAATTTAGCGATTGATAATGACAGTACTGACGAGGATGATGCTAGGTATGAAAATAATTGATCATGCGTAATGTTTGTTGCTATATTATTATAGTCGTATGGTTAAGCAGCAGCATAGAGAGGAGGTAGGATGTTAATTTGATTAATAATGTTTGGAGTAGGGATGAAACAGTTACCGGTTTCACAATAAACCATGATAAAATTCTCAGACGGTTAGTATTACCGTGTCACATTTAATTATCATTAAAACTGTACGCGATTATCATGATTTGTAAAACGCACGGTAAATGCTGTCCACACACACCCAGCATGAGTCTGATTGACTCATTGACAACATTGTTTTTTGAGCATGAATATGGACGCTACAATTAAAAACTGAACGCGTCTGCTCAATTCAGCATGAGCCAAATGAGTCAGAGTTGCAGCACAGATCAGCAGTAGTCAGATTTTATTTATCACGTGACTGATAGGAAGACTTAGGCGAGCTGACTAACAAGAGGATGGCAGAAGATTTGGTTTAATATAAGCGAGTTTGTCATTATACGGTTTTGTTGTTGTTGTGTTTTTCATTAAGAATAGTAATGAACCCACCATTAAAGCAATTGCTGCCCCCGAAGTGGCGCTAATTCGAAAGCGGGAGTGAAATGCATATAGCCGCATGGGCATTCATAAGAGATTTAAAAGCGAGAGGGGACAGACTGGCATAAAGTTGGCTTGACGTTGGACATTCGATATTTGCAAACTAAGGGACGTTTCTAACTCAATAGCATTTGAAGAGAATGACTTATAGTCATAAAACCAATTGAAAGTGTTCATGTGGGTGTCAGCTATAATGCACACAATTCAAAATTTGGCATGCATTTCACTACCAAATAGGCTCATACACAAAATATACCATAATTTAAAGCTCAATATCATTTGAAGAGAATCAGTCACAAAATCTACTGTAAAGTGTTCATGTGGGTGGCAGCTATAATCACAAAAATTGTGATGTTTTTATACCGTATAGACTCAATACACAAAATATACCATAATTTAAAGCTGTATGCTGTATGCATAGCCTTACCTTTTTGTTGAAAGTGCAAACATGAGGATAATAATCATGTTCTCATTCAATTCCCTTAATCTATATTAATATCCTTAATATATGTAGCTATCTAGCTCATGATATGTTATTATATATTTAGCCTAATCGGTTTCCTGGCAACAGAAACATGGGGCTGGGCAGCACATCAGAGTTTGTGCTTGCTCAATGGGCTAGCTAATATACTACATTTATATGTCAGTGCCTGTTTATTAGTAAAGTTTATATTAATATAAATAAAAACAAAAAAATAAAATTGACAAACAGACACATGGTCACTTTAATAACAGTTTATACACATTATCTACACTACCATATGTATTAAAGTTTGTGATTATAAGCAATAATATTGCAGTGTCTTAACAGTATTATCAATCAAACATGCTTTAGTATGATTACTTATTGTCTCTGTTCAAAAACAATTTGTGTCTCTAAATAGATATGTACATGCTCTGAGTTCTGAAATGAAATCTGAATAAAATGTAAAGTAAAAATGATCATATTACTTAAGGATCTGAAACGTGTCCCGAGCCTACTTTAATTACGTAGTGTATTTGTGTTGGTACAGTGTCTGGGGCAGTTTGTGTACATCAGAGGGCTTAAGAGTCCACAAGGCAAACAGGTTATATGAGAGGTGACGGGGTTGTGCTCGCAGTGATTAGCAGCACACACAAGGGCTTATAGGTTTTGTATTGTGTTTGTGCAACCACATGAATGGACGGGACGGAGAGAGACACAACCTGTGATCCCAATGATTTCTCAGTTACACAAACACACACACACACACACAGACACACACACACACACACACACACACACATACACACACATACAGATACGTACTACATAATAAAGCACTCAGAAAAATGCCTCAAAGATAGCACAAGCACAGATTCATATTCATGGAAATGTAAATATTTTTGAAATATCAGTGGTTAAGACAGTGGACTCCTGATCGGAAGATCATGAGTTCAAATCCCAGCACTACCAACCTGCCACTGCTGGGCCCCTGAGCAAGGCCCTCAATCCTCAACTGCTCAGCTGTATAAAATGAGATAAAATGTAAGTCGCTCTGGATAATGGCGTCTGCCAAATGCTGTAAATGTAATGTAATGTAAATGAAATTGTAAAATGTACACACACAACACAATAGAGCACACAGTACTCCCACCCTCATATCCTGCCACCTTTTAATCAAAATCAATTAGCCAGATTTGCTGACTATTCAAAACATCATGAGTGTAGTGTATGCAGCGTGTACCATATGGCTCTGCACATCTTCAGGCAGGTTGAGCCAGATTAGCTTCGTTTACAGGCAACACACTCTACTCTTTCCCCAAGAGGGAGAACTCTGAGGGCATAAGCCCCTTGAGTCTGAGCTCAGCCTTGGAGCTTTAGAGGGATTAGACAGCAGCCACCTGCTTCACTGCACCTGAGCAGCACACAACGCTGGCAGGGTGTGCCGTAATTCTGTCATAATTCTGGCACAAGCTTGTCTTCATACTTTCATGCTATACATTTGATTTGTTTTTGAGATAATTTTGATGTTAGGGTTTGGGGTTGGGGTTAGTTAGAATAACTCTGAGCACTTGTTAATGATGTTTGGGATTTTAATAGGATTCTAATTATGTTGGTGTAAATGCAGAATACCTGTGGAACTACATCCTCCAATGATGATAAAATGTTCCTAATTACGGAAACCCCAGACTTGCTAGGGCTTGCCTATGCCGACTCTGAGGAGTTATAAAGCTGCCTTATGGTTTTCCTGTACGATCCCCCAATCAGATGTTGTCATAGACATGACTGAGTTTTTATTGACGTGTTACTCACATGACAGCTTTTGTCTATTAGTCTTCATAAATCTATTATGGCTGTTTATATAACAATTTTACAGTAGGCAATCTCATATGCTTATGATAGTGCTTTGTAGATATGAATTTTCCAACAGATGCATTTGTATTTATATAGAGGGTTGATGGTGCCATTAGCTGTTAAATGTCATGTGGAAGGAAAATGGAAAGGAGTGGTAATGTAAACAAGCAAGGTGCTGAGTTGCCTCATTGATATGCATCATCAATGTGTAATGTCACACAGGTAAGTTCTGGTCTTCAAGCGTGAGATAAGGCATGTGCATCTATTAGAGCTTTGTAAAAATACAAGATGCTCCATCATATGGGTCAGCTCTTACTTACCTGTCATATAATTGTGCCATCGACTAGATACCAGTATTATAAATATAGTACTGTAAACAGTATTATTAAATGTTTTTGTTTTAATTTTATTTGGTGAAAAAAAATTAAAAGCAAAAAACAACCCATGTTATAAACTTATTTAACCGCCCCTGCAATAATATGCATATTCAGTTCTAAAAGTATTCAATGATGAATATTTAAACATATTGAAAAATATAAATTTCTATAGTATCCACCTTATTCACTATTAAAATGCTCAATATTTCAATCGATGAACTCAGTTTCCCAGAACGCACCGTGGCCTACAGACATGGCTGCCCCACTACACTACACTACACTACTGCTGACACTTTCCCAATCACCGGATTTCTGATTGCATTCACCTGTTCCCAATCACCCAAGCATTTAAAAACAGACCCTGTGTCCGAATTCTGTACTGTGATGGTACCTACTACTCTTGAGTCAGTACCTACTGCTCGGCCGTTGATACAGTACATTCTGCTCAGTATATGTATATGTATATGTATATGTATATGTGTAGTATGAATACAATCCAGACATACTACATCCACTATATTAGCACTGTCATGTGACCTACAACTTCAAACAAGCCAACATGCTGCATTCCGATATTTTTGATTCGGACAGCTCTTCTGCACCAGTCCTGTTGCCTTATGGGATAGCACAATATCCGTTGGTTCTGTATTGCAGAATCTTGGCAGAAGCAGTAGGTCATCTCGTTATTTCTCACCTACTGTTTTATGATTACTGAGAATTCTGACATACTATTCCTTTGGCGTACTGCTTTTTGCCTACTGTATAGTAGGGTAGTAGGGATATTTGGACGCGGCCAGATTCTCAAGCCACAAACAGTAATTGTTGCTGTTGATTCTATGACTGTTGTTCTGTTTCTGACTTTGATTGTTTCTTGGTTTTCGTGTTTTGAAGTTTCCCTGTGAATGCTGATTGCTGATCGCCTGACCTTTGCCTGTTCCCTGACTTTGACTTTGCCTAATGATTTGGATTTGACTGCCAGTCGTTTAATAAATAACTCTAACTGCACTTGCATCTGTCTCAGCCTATTCTCTCTAACATGGGCATAAATACTGTGCTATATGTACATATAATACTGGTCATATTTCTCTTTTACAGGAAAAGACAAAGTTTTAAAAGTGCAAAGTGACAAAATGTCACTCAGAATAATAATCCACAATACAGTGGTTACATGACATTTAAATAAATAAAATAAAATAAATAAATAAATAAATAAATAAATAAATTTATAATTTTTTATTTATTTAAATTTTATTTATTTATAAATAAATAAATAAATATTTTTTACAAATAAAAATAAATAAAATAAAGTCATACCAAAGCACAATTTTATAAATGTAACAAATTCTCTACTGTTCCTTTTAACTAACACACACACACACACACACACACACACACACACACACACACACACACACACACATGTAAAGCCATAATACATTGGTATATGATGGCATACAGGGTTGGGAGGGTTACTTTAAAAATGTATTCAGTTACAAATTACTTCATTAAAAAAATGAAATCAGTAATGTAATCCAAGTATCACAATATGAAAGTAATATAATCTGATTATTTTTGGATTACTTCAAGGTCATATATGTAAATAAAGTCAAAAGAAAAGAAATATGATCTAAAATACTTTTATTTAGAGCTTATTTTATAGCTTAAAAATATGTTCAATGTTTGTATTTGTTTTAATAAAATAAATAAATAAATAAATAAATAAATAAATAAAAGATCACTGTCTCTGATGCGGGTAACATTACATCACAAAAGGTAGGGTGAACATATTTTGGTTTTCCAAAAAGAGGACACCTTTTTTTCTACCTGTGTCTTAACAGCATTCAAAACAGTGTTATTATAAATGCAGACTTTAATACACTGAGAAAGACACACTATTAATATCACATAAATATATATACATAAATAAAATTGGTTTCACTCTGCCCATGTTTTACATTTCTTTCTTTCTTTCTTTCTTTTGAATGTCCATGGAATAAAATAAAATATTAGATGCCGCGAGTGAACCTTCAGCCATCGTTGACACATTTGAATGGCCGTGTAATACGAAGCAATGTGATAACACGAAATTAAAAATGACCTTATATGGGCATGGACATTGTTTCGACTGTGGACTCAGGACGGCTTCATTTGCTGCTATTGTCAAACAACTGTTTGAAGCCGTACACAACTGCACTTCACCTTCACACGTTCGCTGAGAGTAGGCTAATGGTCGAGAGGCAGGAATTTGGCCAATAGTTGCTGCAAGACTTTTATAATCGACCAATTGTTGTGCGAGAAGGCAGGAATTACAGAGAGGGGTTAAAGCAATGCAAATATGCACATACATGATACAGTATAGACCATAAGCATATCATAATGAAACTGAATCTTGGACATTTTCTCAAATTTAGAAATCCCGGTCGGACACTTTTTTAAGGTCCGAAAAAGAGGACGTAATGTCACCCTAACAAAAGCATTTCAATTTGTGTTAGAATTCTGCCAAATTAAATTTGCTCAAAATATATTTGTGCATGCACCAGGAGGTTGCTCATATTAACCATGACTGGAAAGAGAGAACCAGAACTATAATCAAGCAGCTGTCTGTATTGTGTTATGTCAAAATATTAATTTCTTTTAAATGAAAAAAAAATTGTAATCCTAATAGAATTCCGATTTTTTACAAAATGTTTTTTGATGTAACTGTAATGGGTTACAGTTACAGTTTTTTGAATCCTGAATATGTAACGCCCTTACATGTATTCTATTACTCCCCAAGACTGATGGTATGTGGTAAAAAAACACTGAATTGAGTAATACCACGAATCAATGTACTTCAGTTATGTACTTAATTATAGATATTTTCTGTATTTTGTTAGAAGTTGAAGCAGCATTGCAAGAGAGCTTGGTGTTATATTAAAAACATATAGACGACCATCATTAAAATACAGACCAAAAGGAGAACCTTCTTTCTTTTCATTGAAACTAAATTCATACTCAAGCCATGCACTAGTGATAGACAGAGTTTGATGGGCTGCTTTACAGGACAGGTGTGACTAGGTGACTGGCAGCCGTAAACACAGTGGATGGGGTTTGGAGATTGTGCCACTGTGTGTGACTGATATCCTGTTGCTTTTGGGGAGTGTTTACGGTAGTCCTCAGTAGGGATACTGTGCTCTCTCTCTCTCTCTCTCTCTCTCTCTCTCTCTCTCTCTCTCTCTCTCTTTCTTTATCACTTTCTCTCTCTCTCTCTCTCTCTCTCTCACACACACACACACACACATACAGATGTACACACAGAAGGGGAATGGTTTATAGAGAGGCCTCGTTGTCATGGTGATCCGTAGATAAGGTCAGAGGCATTGTTTGTTTTCTTTTTTCCTCCCCTCGTACAGTGGCATTCGTGCTGATGGACATGACAGACAGAGAGAGAGGAGGAGAAGAGAAAGAGCTGGAAACATCAAACACTATCTGATCCTTATGAAAGTTTAAAGATCCAGAGTGCACTACATTGCACCTGTAACATTCTCACAGTCAAGATTCATCAATGGCTTACTGTTAAACTTTGTGGTATTGTGTGATGTTTGTTTGGTATTGTGTCAGCTCAAATTCTGCTGGGCTTCTGATAGAAATAAGTCTGCATATAGTTTTGAAAGGTTGAGCGTAATTTCCTCATGGGTCATCATATCCTGCACTCACAAGCACAAGTAATTTTACAGTCAAATTTGGACTGAAAAAGGACAAGCTGAGTGTGTAAGTGACAGACACAGAGAGAACAGTGAAGACAAATAGACAGAAATATCTCACACATCTTGGCCATAAAACAAAGAACTGTATTCATCTGGACTCAGCACGAACTTTACCTGAGAACGTGGCAAATTCCTCCCTTTGTAGGCAGCAAAGTAGCCTTTCCGAGTCATCTGTATTCGGTTTCTGCCATCTTTCAGCTCCTCCTGTTTCTGGGTGCAGATTCAAATTGCGTTCACCTTGAGGTGGACAATACTGAGAAAGAGAGCAAGTCTGAGCAAAAAGGGAGCCAGTTTACTGCCACTAGGACCGGCAGTCATCTGTCCACTCCGATTAAAGAAGTTCTTTTCCAAATTAATTCTGGCCTGTTCCTTTGAAAGCCCTCTTCTTTTCTCTTAATCTGGCCAAATGTTCTCAGGGTCTCTGCTCAATGGCCGTGCTGTTGTGGCCTGGCATATTTTGGAGCGGATAATAATTACTTGTCACAAATTGGGCCAGTGAGGGCTGAACGAAGAGTCTCACCAAATAGTGTGTGGTGACTTTTATAGGTTTGGTGTTTGAATAGGCCCAGAGCTGGAGCAAGGAATAGCACTGCAAACAAAAACGGCCTTCAACAGGCATGATTTAGGTTCGTTCCGGGCCAGGGAAATGCTGAGAGTTAGACCCAGAGCATTTACAGATTTACTCTCGGTATTGTGTTTTTTATGGTTTGACTGCACTTCGTTTCCCCGTGCTTCTCTGTAAATGTCCTTCATTGCAGAATTCTCTTTTTGTTTGTTGTTTATTATGGGTGGTGCATTTCCACAGCTCTTTAGCTCAAAACCTGGATTCCTACCACTACCTTGGCATCTCTGTTAACAGCTGTTATTATTTGCAACAATTATGGACTGTTTATTAACTTTCTCTGAGCTTTCTGGCAGGAATAGTCTTCTCAGAGTATCAGAGTAAGTTCACAGGAGCTACTTAAAGCCAAGAATATAAACACAGAAACCCTCACTCTGTTGGAGGGCTGACAGTATTAAAACCGGGTTAGGAAAAGTTGCTAGTGAATTTAAGGAGCCTGGCGAGAGAGGGGAACCAGGTTAATATGTAGTCATTAATAGACTGGTAACGTCTGAAAAAAGCCGCAGGGGGGTTCCTCAGAGTGGACTGCAAAATTTGTCCTCATTATGCACTACAGCCTCTCTCCCTCTTTTTTTCTTCTTTCACCCACTTAAATCAGATAAGTTGGGCTCTAGTGATAAGATGTAACAGTTGAGGGGAGTTGAAGAGGCTTCTCCTGGCATATAAACCCCTCTCAGGAAGTCTCTGATAGAACTCTCCAACTGCCTATGATTATCTGTACATTCATCCTTGATGAGTGCTCTTATTTAATCATTGGGTGATATCTGATCATGAGTTTTTCTTCATGTCTGTGTGGGTTTCCTCTGGGTTTTTTGGTTTCCTCCCACCTCCCAAAAACATGCAGTAAGTGGATTGGCTATTCTAAATTACCTCTAGGTGCAAATGAGCATGTGACTGTGCGTGTGTGTGTGTATGTGTGTGTGTGTGTGTGTGTGTGTGTGTGTGCGTGTTCTGTTACTGAAGAGGAGTGAATAAAATAATGATAAAGGTGACTTTTTGATCTGAACATACATTATTTTTCCTCAGTATCATTATAGACAAAAGAGTAAAAAGTTACATGAGCTTAGTGATGCAAGGGTTTGTTTGCTAATGAGTGATTAAACAACAGTCATTGGTGCATGGTATCACTTTAGATAAAGTCACTTGTTTGATGGTGTTGGCATGGTGTAACTAGGGACACAGTGAGGTTGGCTTATAGTAGATAAATTCAGAGTGCACACTTAGCAGGTAGACTGAAGGAGAGATGAAGTTACTGAAGGAGCTACTGGCCCACAGAAAAACAGGCTTTTTTAAGAGCATTTTGGGTTCTAAACCTAAATGTTCCTAAACTTAAAACCTTTTTAACCTTTTTGCAATGTCAGCATAATTTGCTTGAGTCAAAAAAAGATAAAATCATTCAAATCATTCACTGCATGCAAGCACATAATTTTGTGTTGTTACAATAATTGATAAATAGAGATTATACAGCTTATAAGAGTTACTTTTACAGAATTTTTTGAGGGCCATTGTGGTCTCTGGTGTGTATGTGGCCATCACGGCATCTCAGTCTGATATTACATACTGTATTTCATTTTATATCGGTATTACATATAGAAACTGAGAAGCTTCACTGGTACTTAGGTGAACAAACATCTATCACTTTATAACTTTTGGGAAAAAAGCTTTAAAGTTTTTCATCAATTACCTTTTTTTCTTCAAAACAATCTACATGAGTGTTTACTCCTCAATGAGTGAATTATATTGGATTAAAAAAAATCAGTGGAACTCCTTATTTACTTGCGTTATATACTACACTAATGATCAATTATAAAATTAGATTGTATTGGGAGGGTGTTTATGACCAGCTGTATGTCCAGTGTATTATTTAATGGATCAGGCTGTTCTCTCTGCGTGACTAATTAATGCATGTACACAAGCCCCAGGCTGGCCGCCTTCTGCTCAACCAAACAGGAAGAGAGAGAATAAGGGAGAAGGGCAGAAAGAATGGAGAGATGTTGTGATGGCCACATACACACCAGAGGCCTCAGAGAGCAAAAACAACAGGACCACAAAAACAGTCCTGCGTGTACGAGTTACGCAACATGGTTCTTTGTTTAAATTAGCAATTATGTGCAAACACTCCCCACCGTTGTCCATTGAGATGGAGTGTATTTTTTTCAAGTATTTGTACACTAATTAATGATGGCCAGTTTTGTAGATAGACAAGAAATATAGTTTGAATGTTACAGGGGAAAAAACCTTTAATAGAAAAATTAGCTTTCTGTGTAAAACATTAATCTGCACAATTCAGCACATCATTCACATAGCTGTATTTGATCAAATGGATTTGGGTGTTGGGTTAGCTGTATTTAAAATGAACATCTTACCTAGCAGTAGACCCTCTGTAGCTGTAGTTTAAACTAGATGAAGTGCACTCCATTCTGCATAGCCATTCCAAGCTGTCAGGTTGAGAGGGGCTGGTTTTCATCTTTCCATGTATTGAAAGCCTTTATTAGGAGGCGTTTTTTTGGTGACACTTTTCTGTAGGTAAGATCTCCTTTCACTCTGTGGTTTTACAAACCACACATTAAACATTTGGAGAAAGATACAACAGCAAAATCGGTTTAAAAAGACTTAAAAAAAAAAACAAAAACAAAAAAACCCCCAGGTTTCTGCATTTATATTTGTCTCACGCTTCTGCAAAAAGCCAGATGAGCCCTTCTTAATAAGCTCCCAGCACACTTCACACCTTCTTAGTGATTAGAGTACTTAGTAGTATTACTATAGAGTATTTACACGTGCACACACTTTTGCAGCTGTTCATCCTTAGTATGACAAGAAGTCATTTTACCACTTCCTGCTTCAGAACAACAAAACAATGTGGGGTTTCCCCCATAATTTCGTCCTTTAAGTCCATTGATGGGAGCTGTGAGAGATGCATTAAGTCACTGTGGCCTGGTAGCAAAGACAAAAATGAAAAACTATGCCAATTTTCATAGCACAATGTCAAACACCATTTACAGAATAGACTTACAGTCCATCCAGGATGAAATATTGCAATATTTGCAATATTTGGCAGAGCTTACGCATTTTTTCAGCAGATTTAGGCCAAGATGCGTCATGTGATGTCATCACAATGCACATTCAGCCAAAGCTGTCTTCGGTTCATGTGCGTCGAACGTTGAAACTATTTACCAATAAACATCACAGTGAAAGACCGTGCAAAACAATTTCGTACAATAGTAATTTCGCCAATTCAAGTAGTTTTCTGCAAAAGAGCACAAAAACTCATCAAATTTTGAAAAAAGGCCACAGCAAAATTAAGCATTTTTAGCTGCAACAATCATAAAAAAATTCTTGTATGGACTGACAGCTACAATTTTGATAGTAGAATTTATTATAGAAGGAATAATGAATGATGTGACCCAAAGTTGATTATCTTCCTTTAACAGCACATCCCGAAGTGTTTTATTCCTCTTATACCAAAGCAGTTTGCTAATCATGGCAGTTTTTTATTTGTTAAACAACATGTCATGCATTTTATCCATTTATAGTTACATTTAATGTTGTGGAATGTTTACAAAACATGTTAGTTCATGTCACTTGCATTATAACAGTTTTCCCATGGTGGAAAACATTATAGCTTTATGTCTGATTTTTACGAAGTACTGACACTGGAGGCTCCTTCCAAAAAATGTTAAATAAACATCTCACAGAAAACATGTCTCCTAGAATGAGTACATTAATATAAACCTGTGATTTGCTTTGCAGCTGCCACTACTATCAGAGGCCTGCTGTTATAGGAAAGTAATCAACACCTTTTGACAGTCAGATTTGAGAATTCAACAGGGAGGGGTATGGTGTAAAGATTTAATATATAGTAACACTTTTGAGATATTATGATGCATTTATGTGACATGTAAAAATGTTCTCTCCGACATTCTTATGCCTCTGTGGGTTTAGCCAGGAAGTCAGTCAATCAAGTAAAAAAGAACAACATAAGCAGCATGTGAAGACATGGACACAGAGCTGTTAAACTGTCTGGAGCTCTTGGAGCCAGCATGTTTGTTATGGTCTCAGTAATTGGCTACTATACTAGATAGCTGTGCAATGTTGACCTTTATGTCATGGCCTCACAGTCAACTTTGACCTTGCTTCCTAATTCTGATCATGCCAGCTATAAAGATGTTAACAATGCATGTCTCCTCAAGGGATCATATGGTGCGAATCTGAGGAGTTACACTTTGTATGTATGTGCTTTTATAACTAAATATGTTAGAAAATATAATGAGCAGGAACAAACAAAAATAATAATTGTGTGAGTGAGATTAAAAACTGTCCTCAAATGAGGTTGAGGAACTATCAGAGCCAGAATTCACAGATCATCCTGAGAGTGCTTTCTGGTATTTCTAGGGGCATGGGGTAGATTTCATATTTAATTTAATTAACCAACCAACCAAACAAACAAACAAAACCCTTCTGGTTTAAACCATGCCCACTGGTTGAAATCCTAATTCATATAGTTGGCACACAAATCAAATGCACATCCAGATCCAGATCCAGATAGTAGCATTTATTCAGTCTCACCATATGTAAAATGTACAAATATTATCAATTAAATACATAGCATAATTTGTTGCTCTGTTAACTCTGTGTTTCTTTAGCTCTACTAGACAAACATTTTTGCTTGAGTTTGGGTAAATATTGAACGCAAAGATACCCTCTTTCACTGCTGGTCTCAGAAGATTTACAGTTAGACAGAGATAATTATCTTTATCAACTGATTACCCCCACAGTTAATTTTATATGTCAGCAGGCATGTTGGGACTAGTTTAGTATTTAGAAGCCTCCCTAGACAACACAGTGCACTGACCTGTGCAGGTGCAGCTAGTGAAAGTGCTTTCGTTGCTAAACTTACAACTCAAGACTCTGTCCTCTGAACCGGCCCATCCCCAGTAACTCGAATATGATCTAATACTCCTATTAGACAAGCTATTTTTTTTTTTTTTTTTACAGATAATTCTTTTTGTGCGTGTTTGTGGTAAGTGTAGGTGTATATACAGTATCAATGGAACTTTTCAGTATTTTATAGTTTCAATATAGTTTTTTTCTTCAAATGTTCAGATATAAAAAAACATGCATGGAAATGTTTTACTGTTTCTTCTTTGATGTATCTCTTGAAATATGGAATAGATATGGGGTATAAATGACACAAGCTCTTGCTGGTATTATGTTATACTTTGAGGGCAGGGAGGTTAATAAAGAACAAACCAAGTCACAGAGAAACTTAATTCTATCTGTGATCTTTCATAACCCCACATCTTTCTTGTTACCTTTCAACTTCAGTCCTGATATTACATAAGGGCAATGTCAAAACCTCAGACGACCCCACTCCAGTGTGGCCAGTTTAAACCCTCATTCAGCAAGTGTAGCGTTGTGTGTTACCCCGACAGCAGAAGGCTTACCTAAAGCAGTGGAGAACACGGTAGCAATGCACTGCAACTAGGCACCGTGTATCAGGTATGCAGCTCTGGAACACAGGAGGTCCTAAGAACCTCAGAAAGAGGACATGAGGTCCCTAGGGATCGTGGAATGAAGGTGCAGCGATCAGATAGCTTTCACCTTCTTCACGCTCAGTTCTCAGCTTTGAAAGGGTTGCTCAGAGGTCATGGTCTTTTCAAGGTCCCTGAGCTTTTTTTGTTTCTGTTTTGTTTGGCTCTTTTGTATCAGTCACGTCTACGTTACGGTTGCAATCTGACCATGGAGCACTACAGAGCACCTGTAATCTCTCCAATCCAGCACTGCACATCATATTCTGTTCTGGATTAATCCATGTTAGAAATTCTAACAACCTGATGAACTTGTTTATACAAATGCAGGGTGGATAGTGTTTTGCAGTTGTTGTTACATGCCACATAATGAACATTTATATTAGAATAAAATACACTGGAGAAATTGATATCAGTGAAATTAATATAATTGAAAATATCTTTTATATGGGCCAAGTTATTTAATTTTTATTATTATTATGGGATTATTATAATCTTAAATATAAGATTATTCAGCTGTTTTTATGTTGCTTTTACTATTTCAAGTTTTATATTTTCTTTTTCCATTGACGGATAATTTCTGCCAATAGAACAAGAAATTAGTAAGCAATGTTTAGTAAAATAGGTAAAATAATACTGATAATAGTGAAATAGGTTTAGTAATTATATGTTAGGTTTATTGTAATCTTATAATAGGAAATACTAGATAAATTCGACTATATTCAAGATGTTTTTACTTGTTGGTTCAAAAGGAGATGAGGAGGAATTTAATTTATCTCCAGTGGGAAATTCACAAAATGTGTGTCTGTGAATCTCACTGTGGTAGCTGAACTCATGCCCCTGAATTATTTGTGCCCAGATGCTGCAAAGTTGTCCAGATAATAGAGATAATTAATCAGATCAATTAATTAATCATTAATCAATTAATCAGCCACACAGATAGTTTGTTTGTAGTATTGAGACAAATGACTACAAAAGGATGATGCTAGGCAAGTTTTGTATTCGTTTGCAAAATAGCGCAGTCCATTGTTATGGTCAATTATGGCCCATTGTTATTGTCCCTGTGAGAGGACATGTGCTGGTGTGCATGTGTGTTAGGGACAGAAATATATTGCTATTTTATTTTACTTGGAATATATAGTATTAAAACACTCTGGTGAACCCTTGGTTGTGTCACGGTTATAGACTGACTTGTGTTCATTTCAACCAGTCATTTTTTTGTATCACACTAATGCCTCTATTTATTTAAACTCAGGGGCCGTTTGCACGACAACGTTTTAAACTAAAAACTGAAAACTTTTTATATGTTTTGGCTGTTCAATTACTCGACAGCGGTGTTTTGGGGCCTGAAAACGCAAATTTTTGAAAACGGGTTTCAAAGTGCAAGTTTTTGAAAACGATGCCATTATTGTCTCCGTGTTAACGTACAAAAATGGGAATCTGTTTAAACGTTAACGTCATTCGCGTGCGTATTATGTGTTCAGTCTATAGGCATGCGCGGGAGTACTTCAAAGCAACACGCGAGACATTCAGAACTACAGGACTGTGTTTGTACTGCTCAATATTTTGAGTTTATTGATGCTTCTCCAGTGAATTTTTTTTTCAGTATTTAAAAATGAACGAGCTTTGTTAACAGAATTCTGACCTGGAGCACAAGAAAAGCTAAAAGCTGGGGTTGAAGACAGTAAAATCTATTTCGGCAATGAAAAAACTTTTATGGACATTTCATGTACATTACATTATATTACATTAGGGATGTCTCAGCATTTATTAACCAAGAAAAATAAGCCAAATCTATGCTTGGCAAGCATGAGTTTTCACAATTCCTTATGACTTATGGATAATTCCTTATGAATCATTTTCCAAGTCTAACTATCGAGATTCTAAGTAACTGGAGACAGAACATTTTTGTACTCCACATAGATCATAAACCACTGAAATTGTTTGAGAAATGCAAACATTACTGTGCTTTTTATGCAGAAGAACCACAGCTCCCCTGTTTACTTGTATTTGTTTATAGGGCAGTCTTTCCCCGATCAATATGGCGGACATGTTGACATGAATGCTTATGTGCGCATGCGCCTAGTGTTTCTTTACAAAGTGGCATCGCCAACTACTAGCCTGGCATGCATAATACAGCGTTTTTAGCCGTTTCCGTGGATCCGTGTGAACGGGATTGTTTTGACAATGGTGTGATCTGTCCGAGAAACTTTTCAAAAATGCAAAGGAAAAACTTTTCTGTTTTTAGTACATCGATATCGTGTAAATGTACCCTCAGACTGATAAAAGTTTTATTCAAGTATTTATTAGCACTATGCTGTTTTCTGTGGTATCAGCATCGCAAAGATCAGTACTGTGATAACAGTTAGCCAACAATATATCATGCATCCCTAATGTGTGAGTATTTGCACTCATTTAAGTTTAAAGAATTGTCTGAAACATGGATCACTGCAGTGCAAAATCACAGTGTTTTATCCAATTTTCACTTCTAAACCTAAGCTATTGTTTATTTTTAAAAGTGAACAAGTCTCCCTATCATTTTTGGCAGTGTTACTGACATTAAGACTCCTATCTCCTCTAACTCTTCACAAAAGTGCAGACTGTCATCTGGTGAATTAATGCGTATGACATGGACACATATCAAATAGTGATTTACAGCCCTCAGCATGTGTGTGTTTGTGTTTAAAATAGTGAGTTACAACCCAAGGCCCTGTAATGCATGGACTCTGCAGCCCACCCCACACAACCCCAACAACCCTATAGCCTCTATTCCACCGTGCTGATAGCAGTAGGTGTTTGTGAGCCTCTTCGTAGCCATGCCCACTGCCAACTGGAGATGGGAATGGGGTATCTGGAAGAAACACGCACACACAGAGACACACACACACACACACACACACACACACACACACACACACATGAGCATGGATGAATATTTGTGTACAGACACTGACAGGCTGATCATTATCAACAGAAAGCACAGAACAAAGAGCACAACACGTCATCTGATTTAGAGAGGCTTAAAGAGAAGCATAGCTCACAACTGTGCCATTTGTGGACAAGATGAAGATACACAGATGCAAAATGTGTCAATATGTCAACTGAAACAGCACCCATGCACAATATTTGTGTAAATGCTGTGACTGAAGGAGACAGTTTCTATATATTCATCCATTTCTCAGTCAGTTCTAATGACACAGTGTGACAGAGAAGCTGTTTTAGTGAAGACAGCTCTTGGCTCAGGTCATATCACTAATTTGTGGCTTGTGCTGCCTCCAGGATGTTTGTTGCTGTGGCTGTTTAGTTCCACAGAGCAGTTGTATCAAATATCATTACATCACAGGTTTACCGCCACTGAAGTGCAGCAGTCCCGAGTGACTTTGGAGTTTGTAAAATGTGTGAAATCTTGCTCATCTCAACACTTCTGTTCACATTATGCTCATACTTTATATACATTTTGTCTTTTTATTAACTTATAAGACTTAAAGTGCCGCTACCTGGTGTTGCACAGTAAGGGCTTCTGTTTTGATTCTGCTTTCTACCTTCTCAAGAAGTTTTTCAGTGCTACTGTCACTTCTGTCTTACTCATTAGGGATCTATACTGGAATTTGAATGCAGACCTTCTAAACAGTAAATCAAAGCCTTAACCAGTGAGCCACCACACTTAGCTCAACTAGCTTACATTGATTCAGCCAGTTCTACCACTGAATTAACTCACACTAAAAGATTGCATTGAATCAGTGTATGCTTGTTGTGTTTGTTGTGGTGGCTCAGTGGTTAAGTATTTAAGTATTTAAATATGCAAGTATTGCAAATATGCAAATATTTAAGTATATAAATGTGCAAAAATGTTATACAATGTCAGCGATATCTCAGAAGAGTATTTTGACATACTTTTTCACAATATTGATTATAGTCATATTGCCCAGCACTTTTTAGTTCCATCTGTCCATCCATCTATCCATCCATCCATCTATCCATCCATCCATTTTCCATACCACTTATCCTACACAGGATCGCAGGGAGTCTGGAGCCTATCCCAGGGTACTCAGGGCACAAGGCGGGGGACACCCTGATGGGGGTGCACTTTTCAGTTCTAAAATTAAATTTTAATTGAATTTAACTTCACTGACAAATCAGTGTAGGATTGTCCAAATATTCATGTTTTACACTACACTCTTAGGGCTCTTGAAAAGCACTTTTCATAGTTAGGGGATCTACACAGAACTTTGGAAAGGAAGCACTGTGTTGTTCAGTTTTATATAGAATGTTTAAGGAAAGCCCAGTTTTGATTTTGGAAGCCTAAAATATGTGTAAAGACTTGTGTTTATGCTACTTTATAAATACTATATACTCAGGTTCTTCTTTGGGTTTCTATTTGGAACCTTACCTGATAGGGAAACATTTAACTGTAGTGTTCTATATAGAACCTTTAAGAGTTCCCTCAGAGGCACAACTGAGCAACCAGATGGGTTCTAGTTTCTCCTGCTTCATGAAAAATACTAATCTTACAGTGTTAATTTTTTTTTTTTTTTTTTTTTTTTTTTTTAGAAATCTTTGGTACTCTGTATTTTTGAATATGACATACTGTATATGCATTAATATTAAATCTTCATAAAATTAAACATTTGAAATTTAAAAATGGATTATTTTACACATGTAATAGCATTATGCCATTTATAATAATGAGCTCTGATCTTATTCTCACTCTCTGGAGAGGTTTTCTCTCGAGTGAACTACTTACTCCCTGTGTACTCAGTAACATAGAGGGATGTAGTTTCGTAATATTACTGTAATGCTTGTTTTTCACTCTGCTCCTGCGTGCACATTTCCCATAATCCTGCTTTGTTTATCTTTTTTTCATAATCATGTATGTCTATTTTTCTGTTTCTGCTCACATGCACAGGAAATGTAATCACTCTTGAACTTGAATTTCTTTCAACCAGGGACCCATTTGCATGTAAAAAAACAAAACAAAACAAACAAACAAACAAACAAACAAAAAAAGAAACACAGGCCCCCTCAGTACAGATTTATTTTATGAAAACAATCCAATTATTGAGATATTGTGCTCATTATTTAAACATGTACAGAAATGTTTTTGGATATACGGTATATTTGAACTTGTAATCCTGAA
This sequence comes from Stegophilus panzeri, assembly GCA_024331685.1. NCBI lineage: Eukaryota > Metazoa > Chordata > Actinopteri > Siluriformes > Trichomycteridae > Stegophilus > Stegophilus panzeri. The sequence continues at coordinate 9,025,213 of JANDJT010000032.1, forward strand.
TTATCCCCACACAGGACATGTGTTTATGCAAAATGTCATTATCCTTTTGTTGGCATTATTTATAGGCCTATGTGTTTTGGGCATATTGAGGTTTAGATTAAATGCAGTCAAATAGGCTAATAACTAAATACTCAATATAAAATATAGAACTTGTAAACAACAAATTGTGGGCCTCATGTGTGTGATTTCTGGATACAACATTGAGAACTATATCAGATATTGAAACCATGCCACTAACTGTCCCTGCTGTGCTGGAAATGCCAACCTGATAGTGTAACTTGTCTTGGCAGTCTCTCTAGCAGGAGTTTGACCCCCTACACACATCTCCTTTATGAGGGATAGATGTTTTAATCAGCTGGACAGCATCCAGAACTGTCCTCCCTTCCCCACTTAATCCTCCTATGCCACTTAATTGGTAACTTGATCATCCCTGGGGACTTGTATTGTCACCCCTGACCACTGCACTTTTATTTGTGCTAATTTAAATAATACCATATCACTAATTGATTTCATGTAATCTGTAGCCTGTTGTGTTGAACCTGGCATATTGCTGCTGCATGTTAATCATTTATGATCTAGCACTCTTGGCTTGATTCATGTATGGCCTGGGGAGTGCTTGTTGAAACCTTAGCAACAAATTTGAGCATATGACACGCGTGGGCTTGACTTCAGCTTGGCTGAAAATGTTTTTATGAGTTGTTGGTTGTGTACGTGTCGTCATGCCTCAGAGGTCTTGTTATACCTCAGTTCCCATCTCATTTTGCAGCTTTATGAAAACATGAATTAATCAGAAGATCAGTTGTGCTGCCTAATACAGTGAACATTCTCATATTCCAGTACAGGTAGAAAACAGAGATTTCTACCTTTCTGTGTGGATCCCTATCTAGAAGGGCCTCCACAGATTCCTACATGTTTCTCTCCCTCTTTTCAGGCTATTCCCATTCTCTTCCTTTCTTCAGGCTAGCCCTCTCTTCAGGCTAGCCCTGATCAGCAATTCTTTTCAGTTATAATAAAATGAGTATCGTGCACATAATTAATAAGTAATGTAGAAATATAATGTTGCCCTGGATAAGATTGCTGCTTATCTTACAGTTACAGGTCCTGAGTAAATAAATAAATAAACAAACAAACAAACAAATAAATAAATAAATACATCTTTTTCCAGTATATCACTCAAATGATACTTTATGAATTTTTAGATTCAGAAAAACAGTTTATACAATGTTTATTACAAAAGCCATATGTTCCACAATATATGGCCAAATGTTTGTGCATATCTCACTATAATGAAAACCTCCACTCTTCTGGGAAGGATTTCCACTAGATTATGGAGTGTGGCTATACGGATTTGCCTATTCAGCATTAGTGGCCAGAAGGTCTGGTGCACAGTCAGCATTCCAGTTCATCCTAAAGGGGTTGAGGTTCTGTGCAGGCCACTCAAGTTCTTCCACAGCAACCTTGTCTTCATGGAGCTCACTTTGTGCACAGGGACGTTGCCATGCTGTAACAGGTTTGGACCTCTTAGTTCCAATGAATGGAAATCTTAATGTTACCGCATACAAAGACATCCTATACAATTATGTCCTTCGACCACTGTGGCAACAGTTTGGGGAAGAGCCACATATGGGTGTGATTGTCAGGTATCCACAAACATTGGGTCATAGTGTTATAATTGTTATATAATAGTTATAATACTTGTATTCAGTGTAAGTTTTGACAGCGTTAAAGAAGAAGCATAATATTTTTAGTGTTTTATCCAATCATACCTTGTTTACATGTGATGCTAAACTGCTTGCTCAAGGGTTTATTTAATTTATGCATAGATGGCACAGTACAGATTTCTGTGGTGGCTCCTTCAAACCCCACTTAGCATTTCCAAATGAAGAGTAAAATGGAATTCCTTCTTCTTTTTTCTTTTTTCTTTTTTTAACCTCTATAAACACCCAGTATGAACATAAACTTTTTACGAAAGCACAATAAATGCTAGTATAGAAAAACTGCTAATTGAAAAGTTTACAATAACAATTTCCTATTCAGGATCCACAGAAACATCCTTTATTTTAACCACTTAAAGTCTTTGTTCATTATTCAATCTTTCCTCTATAAAGTATATTATTTATGATCTACTATGACTTATTCAGTAAATACAGTGTCAAAAATATAATTTTGAATTCACATTATATATTTATTTAAACATCATACATTTAGTCAGCATCTCATTCATATATGTTCAATAGAACACAGTTTAAGCTTTATCTACAATAAATGGGTAACTAATTGTCCTAAGTAATTTGTTACATTTTTTAAATTAAGTATAAAATATACATTTCATAAGCATATCGGTTCATTTATATGGAGTGTGTTTATTTACATATTTTTTTCTAGATCAAGGTACACAAGGTACAAAAAGGTTAAGGAAACTGTAAATACTGTTTAGTATTTACACTAAAATGTAGATTCAATATAGACTTTTTTTTGCATTCAGATGCATAAACATTTTGCAAATTCCTGTAGCACTGGAAGAGTCAAATGCATTAGGACAGCCTGTACAGTGATGTCCATTATGGGAAATATTTTAATAAACAATAATTTCCAGTAACCAATTAAGCTAATCAGAAACACTGTAATGTAGAGTTGGGTGGAGAACTTAACACAATGACTGCTGCCAAAGGACCCACTGTGCAGCTGTCTCAGTGTTTGTTTGTGTGTGATGGTGCTCGGTTACTTAACAGACACACGCACCATATGGCCATGAACAGGACAGTGATACTTAATGAAGCCCTTAATGTTAGATCCACACGCAAACGCATACATTACTAGTGTGCTGCTGTTGTCACTGACACCTTGATAAACACACCAAAAACCTTCTTGACTTATAAGACACAAAATATATATAGTAATAATTTGTTGGTTTGTGGTGTATTTTTCCTTATCCTTGTGAGCAGTTAGTAGTTGTCTGCATCTCTGATGTCACAGGCAGGCATTGCTAGTGTAGTTAAAATGGTGTTTGATAGGAGAAAAAAAAAGCATCTTTGGCTGTTAGCCCCTAAAAACAAAAGAGTAAGAGCTTCTTTTCTCACTCACCAATTTCCTTCAATCCAATATAGTAGTAGAAGAGACAGAAATCATTAGACTTAAAGTTCCAGAATGCAATGTAGATATACAACGCGGCTCGGCTAGTTAGTGATGTATAAGATGACAAGATGACACAATGGTGTTGGTTGAGTACGGTGATATTAGCATGATGTTGATGCTTTGGAACCTGATCTGTTTGAGCAGAGTGTAGGGATGAGGAAGTGAGGTAGCTGGACAGCCTGAAGGACTAAAATGCTGCTGCATTGCTCTCTTTAGGTTGAGGTGAAACAGGGCTTAATCACTGGCATCACTATCATCAGGTAGACGAATGGCATTGTGGGTATGGCATGTAGAAAATAACCAAAGTGATAATAGTCCAAAATATCAATCAAGGAAGATGTAAAGTAAAAAGGTCAACTCAGAAACAAATATTGGACACCACTGAAGATCACAGGTTAATTATCAGGAACATCTGTTTTTTTAAAAACTAAAAACTACAATTTAACAAAACTTAAGGTACCAGTTTCACTAACTGAAAAAGAATTGTTGAAGATAATTGATATGTTAGATTTAGTGTTACCTTTGGATATATTTAAATTTTTTTCACTCAATTCAACAGGGTGCAGTCTTCATTTTACATTTCCCTTTTCAGTTTTCATCCCCTTTTTATAGACTTGAGTTTGCCTTGTTTGATGTTTTAATTGTGCTCTTTTAAAAGTCAGATCTCCCCTTGTGCATTTCAAACAATAGGCTTCAAAGCAGCAGTGTGTGTATCTGAGAGCTCATCAAATGATTGGCGGGGGTGGGGGGAGTGTTGGCCAGTCACAGGCAGCTGCAGTGTGAGCAGTGGGCTTCACAGCACTCCAGCATGAGTAGAGCTCTTGACACAACAAGGTTTCAGGTTAATGCCCATTTTTGCTCCAACAGCATAATTTCCAGAAAATAATCTGCAGAAAAGAGGACAGAACGAGCAAACTTATGAAACAAAAGTAATATTTACCACTGGTTTACAATGACATGCTATCTAGCTGCATTAACGAAACATTTTCAGATCTGATGATGAGGTCAGAATGTAATGAAGGACATATTATTCTCTATTACAAAATAACTAGCTCCTTATTGTTGCTTGGTGTTACATGTGCTTTGAATAATGTTTTATTCAACTCCAGGACAAAATGTGCTAGTCTAAATGAATATGATTGTAAGAATAATCAGAACAGTGTGTCTTGCTAATAGGTCTGCAAGCATTTACGACCCCAATTCTGAAAAAGTTGGGACAGTATGGAAAATGCTAATAAAAATAAAGAGAAGTGATTTGTAAATGTACTTTGACTTGTATTTAAACAAAAAAATGTATAAACATATTTTTATGTTTTACCTAATCAACTGCATAGTTTTTTTGAAGGTAAATGTTTATTTTGAAATTGATGCATGCAACACGTTCCAAAAAAAGTTGGAACAGGGGCTATTTAGGACTAATAGCGATGTGACAAGTTGAAGAAAATGAATGTGAAACAGGTGAGGCAAACGTCTAATCATAGTATGTAAGGAGCCTCCAAAAAGTCCTAGTTCTTCAAGAGCAAGGATGGGTCGAGGCTCACCAATCTGCCAACAGATGCATCAGTGAATAATCCAACACTTTGAGAACAACATTCT
>JANDJT010000032.1:9030387-9059429 GCA_024331685.1 Stegophilus panzeri
TTTGGAGCAACATATGCTGCCATCCAGAGCAGGACAACACCAAACCACATTCTGCCCAGATTACAAGCGCATGGTTGCGTAAGCAGAGAGTGCGGCTGCTAGCATGGCCTGCCTGCAGTCCTGACCTGTCTCCGAGTGAGAATATGTGGTGCATTATGAAGTGCAAAATAAGGCAACGAAGGCCCTGTACGATTGCACAGCTGAAGAAATGCATAATGGATGAATGGGGGAAAATTCACTTTGCTAAACTTAACTAACTGGTGTCTTCACTCAGCGCCCAAATCCTTAATAAGTGTTATTAAAAGAAAAGGTGATGTTACACAGGGATAAACAGTCGACTGTCACAACTTTTTTGGAGTGTGTTGCAGTCATCAGATTTGAAACGAGTGTGTATTTTCAAAAATAAATTAAATTTACAAAGTAAAACATAAAATAATATGTTAATAATGTGTTTTCAATATAGTACAATGTGAATAGAATTTTCAAATGATTCTTTTTGTTGTTTTTTTGCATTTTCCATACTGTCCCAACTTTTTCGGAATTGGGGTTGTAAATAAATGGTGGACTTATATAGCGCTTTTATCCAAAATGCTTTACACTGTGTCTCATTCACCCATTCACACACACACTCACACATCAATGGTAGCAGAGCTGCCGTGCAAGGCGCTAACTTGCCATCGGGAGCAACTTGGGGTTCAGTGTCTTGCCCAAGGACACTTCAGCATGTGGAGTCATGTGGGCCGGTAATCAAACCGCCAACCCTACGATTAGTGGATAACCTGCACTACCACCTGATCCACAGCCACCCCAGCAGTTGTAACCAACTGCTTTTCCATAACGATTCAGATATGTGTTATAGAACTAAAAGAGACTGTCATTAATTATTTCTGCATTCTGTTGGTTGTGCTTTTTCTTCTTGTGTTCACAAGGACTGTCAGAACAAATTTTACTATGCCATTACTATTCAAATAAAAAAGAAAAATATGACAAAACATGATAAAAAAATCATGTTTTTTTTATATCCTGTATTCTACACAAGTCTATTAAGCATGTATTTCCTGAAAATGATCCTTGTATCACTTGATGCTGATGTTGAGAACTTGTAATTATAAAGCAACATTAGACAATTCAGTTGATTCTAAAATATTGAGCTATTTAGTTCAAATCAGATACAATTTTCAATTTTATATTATTTTTTATTTATTTGTACCAGTTACATCAGATATAGTGTACTATTCAGGTTCTGCAGTGTCATCATGTGAAATAAATGGTGTCAAAAAGTCATTTTGGATTTGCATCAACTGAATTTAAAGATAGTAGATTTGTACTTAACCTATCAGAGAAAAGGGAACCTTACAGTGGGAAAATAAAATAAAAATAAACCTGAAATTTATAAGTTTATAATAATAATAAGTTTAAGAATTGATTTTATTTCCTTAGGACAATCAAAAAACTTTCACATTCTATGTTTTGTGTTACTTCATATAGTCTACTCTGTGGACAGTTTGAGGGTCATTAATGTTAAGTTGCATTTGAATCTTTAAAATGGTTTTGACAACTTTGGTGTCTACTGTCCACTCCTTTTAATGTCCCTCATTATCAGTTATGAGACTGAAAAAAAATCCCTCTCCTTGTATTTCTGCTGTCTCTTTCGCTCAGATGGTAGTGCTGATGGACCCTCTGGAGGATCCGGACGACATCCTGCGAGCACATCGTTCCAGGGAGAAGACGTATATGTTTGATGTGGCCTTTGACTACACAGCCACACAGGTAGGCCTCAATTTGAACACGTGAAGTCCATGTGAGTTGCATGGCATGCATCAAGCATTAAATCAAGCATGTCTGAATATATTCTGAATTATAATATCTGTATGGTATAAGAGCTGATTATAAATACAGAACTATCCCTGTGTGTTATGAACAGGAGGAGGTATACAGGGCCACTACAAAAGGGTTAATCGAGGGCCTTATATCAGGATACAATGCCACTGTGTTTGCCTATGGACCCACAGGTTAGTGTGTCATCCGTTACTCTGTACGAGGAAATGAGTGTGTGCATATGTCTTTCTAATGGGATACTAATATTTTTGGGTTGTTAAGCCAAGGAAACATCTAGTTTCTAAGAACACATGAGCGTCTAAGTATTCACAAGCCTTAAGACATTAATTGGCTTCTTTGGTTTGTTTGGTCTCTGTGGTGAAGGCTGTTTTTGCTTTGTAAAGTTTCTGTGTAGCTTTATACTGGCCACTTGAGCTGAATTCAAGGCATATCTGTCTGTCCTATAACCGTGTTTTATTTTATTTTTTAAAATTTTTGACCTGTATGCTACTTGTTAGGCTATCTGCAACTGCATTTAAAACATTACCAAGCCTTGAAGCCTTCTCCTTCAGTTTATTTTAAAGGACAATCTAAGACGATCTGTGACAGGAAGGGATTTGAAATTGGATATAGAAACAAATGGTCTAGAAACAAATTGCACTTGTAACACCAAAATATGAGATAAAAAGATAACCTTTTGATAACCAACACAAATTAGTCCCATAAGACATTTGCATCTGCCATTTTCACTGTGGTAGAGTTAAAAGACTTGACTCAGCTTTCTGATTGGCTAACAGAAAATGATGAATTAAGTGCTTATTCCAAATTCAGGAGATAATATTAGAACTTGATATGCTTAAAGCTTAAACATACATGAGCTAATTTTAGTTATATGTTCAGTTTTGTCATATAAGAATTGAAATTGAAAGCACTACTCTTAGCTACTCTGCTAAATCCAATGTTTACGCTGGGTGTGATTAAGTGAATCTTATTAAGGAGGAGGCTTTCCATTTATTCCAGTGTTTACTCTCTATTTTAATCACAGTCCATCTCTAAAGCCAGCGTAAGGTCTTTTCCTGTCAGAGAGCTGCCTATAAAAAGCTTAGGATACATCAAACCTGGTCATGAACAACAGGAAAGGACCTTTGGACTCACTGTGCTTGTTCTATAAACATATGTTCTCTCTATTTAAATTATATAGAAATGGTTGGTGTAAAACATAAATATAATACAAGAGAATGCTATATGGCCAAAAGTTTATGGACAACTGACTACCATATCCAAATGTGCTTTTTGAACATCAGTCCCCCTGTTTTCTGTTATAATAACCTCCAGTCTTCTGAGAAGGCTTTCTACTAGATTTTGGAGCATGGCTGTGGGGATTTTCCCTTTCAGCCACAAGAGCATTAGTGAAGTCAAGTACTGAAGTCAGGTGAGGAGGCCTGGGGTACCGTCAGTGTTCCAGTTCATCCTAAAGGTGGGGTTGAGGTCAGGACTCTGTGCAGGACAACTCAGTTCCAGTGAAGGGAATCTGTAAAGCTGCAACATACAAAGACATTCTATACAATTGTGTGCTTCCAATTTTGTGGCAACAGTTTTGGGGAAGAGCCACATTCGGTGTGATGGTCAGGTGTCCACAAACTTTTGGCCATATAGTGTATGTCTGTATCTGAGTATTTGTATTCTGAGTAGTTTTATTTATTTACTTATGTGTGTGTGTGTGTGTGTGTGTGTGTGTGTGTGTGTATACATAGGTTGTGGGAAGACTTACACTATGTTGGGGACGGATAAGGAGCCTGGCATTTATGTCCGCACTCTTAACGACCTGTTCAAGGCTATTGAAGAGACCAGTGATGACATGCAATACAGTGTCTCCATGTCTTACTTGGAGGTAAGATTACAGTTATGAGCATTCTGCTAAACTCACAACCCACTGTCCCAGTAAATTCAAAAGGAAGTACAAATTATAAGATATTTAACTGTGGCCTTATAACCATGATAATATTTAACACATTTTAAACATACTGAAATAGCATATGAGCTGGACAAAGTATGCGACCGTCAATCTGACAGGTCAAAACACCATTAAGTAAGGAATAAGACATGACAGGAAAACAGTGGGGTATTAAAGTTTGCACAAAGCAGAGTTACTTTTAACACCCCAAAGTTGATTACTTTCCAGTAACAGTACTTCCCGAAATATTTATACCACAGCAACTGATCAACAATTGCAAACTATAATGAATGATTGACACATCATACTTCTTAACCATTTATAGTTAATAGAGATAATATTGTGGGACATAACAGTTGTTCCATCACTGGGCTCTGTTTTTTCTCACTATTTCTCTCTAAGAAAAAAAAACTGCTTGTCATGTTACTGAGAACCCAGAAAGTGTAAACTCCTCTGTCCTAAAGACTCGCCAGGGTGAAAAACTTTCCTGAGTGTTACAAGGCATCAGCACCTGAGACTCCTTCTATTAATGTAAAAAAAAACCTCCTTGTCAAAAACCTCATCATATCAAAAATTTTACATTTTTCTATAGTGAATAACACATTTTTTAATCCGCTTATTATTAGCTGTTGGTCATGTGGAGTGTCTGCCATACAGGTCCCTTTGAAAGGAAAGTTGTTACCCTCAAATATGATAATTCAACAGTGCTGTTTGAGAATACTTATAAGCATAAGAATACTTATTCCATTAACTCTGTCTTCCCCATGTCTGTCACTGTCATAAACTTCTACTGCTTGTCCATAATAAAGTTCTCCCTTAAACTTTCCTAACACATACTTTCCATATTATACAACTGCCTGTGATCTAAAAAAGAAATGTATGTACTAAAAGAGTTATAGCACACTGTCATTATGTGTCAAATGTGAAAGAAAAGTCTAGAAAGGAAAGTGACTGAGAGCTTTATTCAGCCAACAAGAGCCTGGCAGCAAGGAGAAAGAAAGGAAGGGAACATAACTGATTGATCTTTAATAAAAAAGCCCCCTTCCAAGAATTTGAATGGACCAGCTGTCAGGTCATGTACAAGGGCACAATCACACAGAGGTTGGTCATGTAAAGGTTACAGAGCAGAATGATAATAACGCAGATATGCAGGACATTGGGTGAAAAATGTTACTCTGAACACCAGCTGCGCTAACCGTCTGAATGCAGTGATGATAAATCAGAATTGATCACTGAGACTTGGCCACATAGAGGGCCGTAACAGTTGCTGGTTGATCTCTGGCCCTGGTGGAGCTGCTCTACTGTCTCTGAGGAGGAGAATATTTGTCTCCACTCACACACACAAAGAAGTTGAAGGTTGGTTTATGACTGTGATTTGGAAAGGACCCATCTGGTGCCTTTCTCTATCTCATCGGCTTCCAACAAACATACACACGCACACACACACACTTGTTATTGTTTCATTTTAGGACATGATGTATATGTTACATATATTTTGTCTGTATCCAACTGCTTATATGTAATAAGAATATTCTACACCTACTTCTAAGTCTACCTCTAACCTTAAACGCAGTAAACACAAAGAAATGGTTTTACCCTCTCCATTTAAAAAAAAAGAAGCACATGGCCTTTGTAAACGGCACTGTATGCTGTCAGGACCGTCTTGGTGGTCCTGACTAGGTAGGTTACCCCAGTTTGAATGTATATTTCCTTTTATAATCATACATTTTAAAGGGGTTTATGCTTGAAACTTTTTTAAAGTGCCCCTGACCATTCATTTCAGAACTACATAATCATACGGCAACTCATTCTTTAATATTACAGCATTGCGATCCCGCATTCAGATTTCATTACTTTAGTGGACAAAAAAATGGACAAAGTTGTTGGATGTCACGATAGTGACATGAGAAATGACAAATGAAGAATAAATTACACAAGTACCTCTGGATTTGCAGTAAAATACAGAACATGGAAAGTAAATATTTTGACTATTTTTGCTATAATGGACAAAAATTATTTTCAATTTATGTTTATTGTCAGTAAATAATGGCCATAATTAATTTCTGTTGTGCATAGTACAACAAAATGAATAGCTAGATACCTGTAGCTTCAGTAAAAATAAGACTTACATATAAATAATATATAGTCACCATTAACCACGTTCAACTCATGCAGGAATGTGTAATTTTCTATAAATTCCCCTAATCAAACACACTGAGAGAGCTTCAGATTCCCTAAATGCAGTATGCGTTTTAATAAAGTTTAACATAATGCCATTGCACACACTATTTAGTGTATTATTAGCACAAGACTTATATACTCATGTTGTTTAAAACGTATGATATGCATCTGTAATCTTACTTGTTCATGTTTTTCATTTCAAGGAGACAGATTATAGTGTCTTGACAGTGTCTAGGGATGAATAGGCTTGTTAATAGATGTGTGCTTTCAAGCTCATTTCTTCTTCTTCTTTTTTTTTTTATAACACATGGAACTAAATAACTAAATGTCATGCATACCTCTCTTCTTCTCTGCTCTGTCTACTTTTTTTCCATTTATTTTTGGTTTGTGTGTGTGTGTGTGCATCTAATCACTTCCTTCCATTTCAGGGGGCTTTTATATACTTCATCATCACCCTGAAATAATCACCTCCTTAGGAGACATGAAAGCGTCCTCACTAATGTGGAGAAAATGTTCCATTTGGTGCTGCTAAAATTACAGCTTGTGAAGTGACCGCAGTCACTCCGGATGTGGTTATGCTCTGTACCTGGTTTCAGCGAACCACTGTAAGGTTTTTAAAGTGTTGTGTAATGTTCTTTTCAGGTCCAGGTCGTGAGGCTGCACTGAAAAACATGCTATATTTATACAGTGGAGAAATGGATTTTATATAAATATAACACCAATTAATTAATATATGTCTGAATGTAGATATGCATGCATGAATATAATGATTTTTGATGTTTGGACACTGAGCACTGTTTTCTCTACAGATCTATAATGAGATGATCCGGGACCTGTTGAATCCATCCTCTGGCTTTCTGGACCTGAGGGAGGACTCAAAAGGGGAGATCCAGGTAGCCGGCATCACAGAGGTCTCCACTGTTAATGCCCGTGAGGTCAGTTACACACTTTATTATCATGTGGAAATGATAACCTGAACTATTTTATTTATAAAATAGTATAAAAAATAAAAGAGGTTAAAATAGGTTTTCTTAAAATTGCTTGTGATAGCCTTGAGGGCCAGAATTAGTTATCTTTATTCAGAACTGTGATACGTAGGTGCTTAATAGATGCTTCATAGTCACAGTGATGATTTAATTTGGAGAAGTTAATTTGCTTTGCTAATTTTTCAGAATTTCCACCCACATTAATTTGACTCCCAGCAATTAAACAAGCAAATGGTGTATATACAGATTATTCACATACTGTATATTTCAATATCCTATATGAATAATTTTTTGTTCTTGAATAAGCTGTGTGTCAGCTTTTGATAAATTATATTTAAAAAAGTTTTGTGTAATGTATGATGAATAACGTCAGGACACAAGTGTGAAAATATTGCATGTGCAATCCATGAATTGTTGTCAGATGTGGGGGGTCAGAGCACAGGCAGATAGCAGCAAACTACAATGATCCATAATCACAAAATGAGGTCAAAAGTAGGGGTCAGAGCACAGGCAGATAACAACAAACTAGAATGATTCATAATCGTAAAAACAGTTGAGGGTCAAAAGCAGGAAATAATACACACAGACCCAAAACTATAATATAAGACTTGGAACTTATGCTTGAAACATGATAGGATTTGGCAGTGAGAAAAAGAAACACTCACTCACTTTCAATTGGTTTACCCTGGTCAGGGTTTTCGGTGGATTCATAGCCTATCCCAGGAATACTCCCAGGATGGGATGCCAGTCCATCACAGGGCACCATGCACACACATTCACACCTAGGGGCAATTTAACTTAGCCAATCCACCTATTGACTTATTTTTGGGAGGTGGGAGCAAACAGGAGAAATTTGAGGAAACCAGCAGGGTATAGACAAACTAAGGTATAAACACAAAACAGGTAGGCACAATCGGGTAACACACCAATGACAGGACGGGGTGGAGACAGTACTAGAATAGAAACACAACAGGTGAAAATGTAAACAAAAGCACATGAGATGAAAGCAACGCTCCTGTATTTCCTCAAGAGGAGGAATTTTAATGACATCTTTGTAGTGGATTTAGACTTTTTAATGCTATAAAGTTCTTAATTGCTTAAATAAACCACCTTGTAACTTTACATAAAGTAGTAATATTAGCAAAACTCAAACATTTTGTAATAGGTGAATGCTGAATTATCTTTCTAAGTCTCTCTATGTCTTTGTGTTTTTCTGTTTATTAGATCATGGAGTTGTTGATGAAGGGGAATAAGCAGCGGACTCAGGAGCCAACGGCGGCTAATCAGACGTCCTCACGCTCTCATGCCGTACTCCAGGTTGCCGTGAGGCAGCAGAGTCGCTGCAGAGATGTCCTGCAGGAGGTCCGCTTTGCTCGGCTGTTTATGATCGACCTTGCCGGCTCTGAACGTGCTGCACAGGTACAAAACAAACCTGTTATTGTGCGCTTGTCTGAGTCCATTTGTGTAATTGTGGTAGATGATGTAAAGTCGTGCAAGCCAATGAAATTGCACCTAATAGCTCTGTGTAGCCATTAGCACCTAGAGTAAGTAGGGCAGATGTGCATGTTTACAATATTTTATAGTACACTATTCTACATTTTAACAGCCATGTAATGCCGTTTGTTGCACCTGTCTTTGTTTTTAATAAATTGGTTTAAATTATAATAGCTAATGAAAAAAGCACTTAAGAAAGGGAAATTAGGTTTCTTGGTAATAAATATGTTCTCATTAGAAAATAGATTAAGTTTGTGAAACATTCTCTAAAATAACAATACTGTATATTATTGGCTCCAAGCAACCATCTACCAGTCAGGCTTATGCTAGAAGCTTCACATTTATGGCATTTGGCAGACGCTCTTATCCAGAACAACTTACATTTATCTCATTTATACATCTGAGCAATTGATGGTTAAGTGCCTTGCTCAAGGGTCCAATTGTGGCAGGTTGGCGGTGTTGAGCAGAAGACCAACACCTTAACCACTGAGCTACCACTGCCCTTCACAGTATGGTGCTTTGATTCAGCTGCATGTCAGTCATGCTTTTTAAGTAGGCTTTTTTCCACTTGAGAGAAAAAAATTCATTGCAGCATTTTTTGGAAAGAGGTTCTATTTCACAGTTCAAGACCGTCAGAGACGGTCAGTACATGGTGGAAGGAGTTGCATCTCGTGTATTACATCGAGAATCTTGTATGATTCAGTCACACGTGACCTTGACCGAGGGCATGTCGGAAGCTATAACTGTTTCTGCTTATGTCACAATCTGTCTCTTTGTCATTCTTGCAGAGAGATCTCGCATGAGCGTGCACAGTTTTCGGGTTGGAGTTTGCTCCTCGCTATAGCTGTGTCTCGAGCTATATAGCTGTGTCTGTGAGCACCCAAGCTTGCCCCACAGTGGTCCAGGACCCTCGTCAGGCCCTGGACCTCGTCAGGCCCTATCAGTGGAGGTACGGAAGCTGCTCGAGAAGAGTGCAATAGAGCCAGTAGACCCACAGACTCATCCCAGGGGATTCTACTCAAAATATTTTCTTTTTTGGAAGAACAGGATGGGCCAGAGGCTCCCATCTTGGACCTCAGATACTTAAACAAGAGCCTCAAGCATCTTCCTTTCTGCATGTTACGGGTGGCAGATGTCTGACATGCTATCGAACTTGGAATGTGGTTCACCTCAGTGGACTTGATGGATGCATATTTCCATATTCCCACTGCCCTGCACCACAGAAGGTTGCTTCAGTTCACATTTCAGGACAAAACATATCAGTTCCGAGTCCTACCATTTGGCCTCTCACTTTCTCCCCAGGTCTTCCCACGGTGTGTTCAGGTGGCACTAGAACCTCTTCAGTGGGAGGGCATGCTGATTCTCCTATATATCTATGATTGGCTGCTGTGTGCCAGAACACCTCAGCAAGCTGCCAACAACACACAGCGCCTGTTACATCATGTTGCCACCTTGGGTCTGAAGGTACACCTTCATAAGATGTCCCTCACCCCACACCAGTCAGTGTGCTTCCTGGGTATTCACTTGGACTTCAGGGCCACCCTCACTGAAGGCAGAAGGCAGGCTTTGCGGAGAACCTTAGCAAGGTTCCAGGTTCATTGCAAGCTGCCCTTTATCAACTTCCTTTGGCTGGCAGGCCTTCTCACAGTGGCCTCATCAGTCATCCACTCTAGTTTGAGTCACAACCAGCTGCGCCACCTCTCTGAAATGCAGGGAAGTGGTCACCACGGACGCTTACCTCATTGGGTGGGGGGTACTTTGGCAACACCGAGGTATAGAGGGCAGCTGAACCCCACAGCTAGGTGCATCTCACATCGACCATCTGGAGTTGTGGGCAGTACTTTTCACCCTGAGACATTTCAGGAGGGAACTCTCAGGGACACACATTCTGATAAGGGCTGACAACACCACAGTGGTGTTTTTAATCAATCAGCAGGGAGGTACAAGGTCTCTACCCTGTCTGCGGCTGACACGAGTGCTTCTGGGGTAGGCAGACGAACACTTTCTGATGGTCAAAGCAGCACACATCCCTGGCCGTTGCAACAGTGTGGCAGACTCACTCTCTCGTTCAGGGCCCAGCCAGGGGAATGGTGTCTACACAAGGAGGTTGTCCAGGCAATCTGGAGTACTTATAGAACAGCAGCCATGAACATCTTTGCCAGCAAGGCAACGGCACACTGCCCACTGTGGTTCTCAAGAACAAGGAACAAAGTTTACTGGGCCAGGATGCCCAGGCCCACAAATGGACAGACCTCCTGCTCTATGCCTTTCCTCTATTCCACTCCTCTGGTCCGTCCTGAGGCATGTACAGAAGAAGCATCAAAGGCTCATTCTAGTGGCCCCCTGTTGGCCAGCGAGGCCTTGGTTCAGCCTTCTATCAACTCTCACAACTGGTCCACCTCAGCCACTGCCAGCTCAGAAGGATCTGCTGTCACAGATGGACAGATTGAAGCTATGCATCTGGCCCCTGGGGTTGAGAGGACACTCATGAGTGCTAGGGCCCCTTCAACACAATGCACTTGTGCCAGAAATTGTAAACTGTTTGTTTCATGGTGTACAGATCAAGTTCTTAGCCCAGTTGACTGTCCCATCAGCATGGTATTGGAATTCCTGCAGTACTTGTTGGACAAAGGACATTCCCCAGCCACTCTTAGATATTAGGAGTCTTTCTATGAAGACTGCTTTCCATATGGCCATAACATAAACCAGGAGGGTAGGTGAGTTGCATGCTCTCTCAATGAGTCCACAATGTCCTGTCGAAGCAAAGGCTCGCTCACTGGATAGTAGACACTTTTGTCGAGGCATATCGCCCGACAGGTCGTACAGCTCTGACATCTATCAGGTGTCATTCAACTCAGGCAATGGCCACTTCTTGGGCAGCATTGCATGGTGTGCCCCTCTCTGAGATATGTGCAGCGGTCACATGGGCATCACCTTGAACGTTCACAAGGTTTTACAGGCTTAATGTGGCCCCTATTCCTTTGGCTGTATTACCAGACAACGCATAGGTTGTATTCCTTGTGACTTGACTGTATTCATGTTCCACCATGTACTGACCGTCTCTGGTGGTCTGGAACAGTGAAATAGAATGCTGGTTACTGGCGTAACCATAGTTCTATGAACAGTTGAAGACCGCCAGAGTCTCTTGGTCACATTGCGAGAATGACTAGGAGACCATGACGTAAACTGATATAGCTTCCGACACGCCATCGGTCAAGGTCACATGTGACCCAATCATAAGAGATTCTTGATGTAATGTTCGAGACACGACTCCTTCCACCATATGGCGGTCTTCCACCGTTCATAGAACCACGGTTACGCCAGTAACCAGCGATGTGCGTCTACCATGGAAACAGGTATAAGTGTTAACCAACCTGAGACACTTGGTGGAAATGTATGCATGGCCCGGCAACCAGTTTGCCCAGAGGCATGTCTCTGGTTGTCTGGTCATAGAACGATTCATATCTTTGAGATCTTGGATTCGTATCTTTGAAATTAGGGTTTGTCAGTTAGAAGTAAATGTGTGCAATCTCAAAACAGAAGAATAGATGAGAGAACTGTATATGAAAAAAGATCTAAAAAAAAAAGTTTAGTGACCCGTTTTGCTTGTATGTGTTTATGAAAGTAGATTGACTGGCATTGGATCCTGTTAAATTGCAGCACTGAACACCCCATACTATAATTTGTTAGACTATAGACTATACTTTGTAATAATCCCTTTCTTGTCCCACTTTTAGACACAGAACAGGGGACAGAGGCTAAAGGAAGGAGCTCACATAAACAGGTCTCTTTTGGCGCTTGGAAACTGTATCAATGCTCTGAGCGAGAAAAATGGCAACAAATACATCAACTACAGAGACAGCAAGCTGACACGACTGCTTAAGGTTGAAACATGAAGCTCTCGCTCTCTTTCCATGGCTACAGACAAGTGACAAATTAAAGGAAGAACTAGCTTATAGATTCTTAGTAAGGTGTTGGACCACCATGAGCCACTAGAACAGATTCTACAACTGTAATGGAGGGATGCAACAAAATCCTTCCCTCTATTTGTGTTTTGATGATGGTGGTGTAGAGCGCTATCCAACACTTCGGGCTAAAATCTCCCATAAATGTTCAGTTGGTTTGAGATTTGGTGTGTGGTGAGGCCAAAGCCAAAGGAGGCCAAATGATTTTCAAACCATTCATGCCCTGTGGATGGAGCCGTGTCATCCTCGAAGAGACCACTCCCATCATGATAGAAATGTTTCATCATGGCATAATCAGAATAACTTTGTATTGATTTGTATTTATTTGAAGGAGAAAAGTGGACCCAAACCATGCCAGAAACATTCCCCCAAACCATAACAGGGCCACTCCTTTGATTTGTCACCATCTGTAGCAGTCTAGCTAGCCTATCTGCTACTCTCTTTACTTTATATATTTTGTGGCATTTTACATTTTGTAGCTATACAATGAAAATGAACTTTTCTCTTGTGTCTGACTGACAGGACTCTCTTGGTGGAAACAGTCGGACAGTAATGATAGCTCATATAAGTCCTGCTTCATCTGCCTTTGAAGAGTCCCGTAACACTTTGACTTATGCTGATCGTGCCAAAAACATCCGCACACGGGTGAGGATGCACACACACTCACGCACATGGTAACACAATTATACAGCATATCAGTGGAGGTTGGGTCAATGATTTATCGTTTACATTAAAATAGAAATACATAGCTAGAGACACATTTACTATGATGGGGGCTTAGTGGTTAGCACGTTTGCACCTCTGGGTCCATGGTCGGGGGTTCGATTCACAGAATTTTCATGCTGTCCCTGTGCTTTTGGGGGTTTTCTTGGGGTACTCCGGTTGCCTTTCCCAGTCCAAACACATGGGTTGTTGGCTGATTGGCATCTCTAAATTGTTTGTAGTGTGTGAATGGGTGTGTGAGTGTGTGTGTGATTGTGCCCTGCGATGGATTGGCACTCCATCCAGGTGTCCTCTGCCTTGTGCGCTGTGTCCCCTGGGATAAGCCCCAGGCTCCCTGCAACCCTGTGTAGGATAAGTGGTACAGAAAATTGATGGATAGATGGATTTACTATGAAAGATTTAGTATGAGATCTCTCTCTCTCTCTCTCTCTCTCTCTCTCTCTCTCTCTGTAGGTGAAGAGAAATTTGCTGAATGTGTCCTACCACATTGCCCAGTACACCAGCATCATCGCAGACCTGCGCAGTGAGATACAGAGACTGAAGAAGAAGATCACTGAACAATCTGGTCGTCAGAGCAATGCTGACAGAACCGACATACGACATGTGCAGGGTACCTCACTTCTTCCAACTTTTGGGAATGGTTTATTATACACAGCCATTTGACCCCTTATTGCACTACAACAGCGCTGCTGAAATTATTTACCAGGCCAAATTTTCATGTCATGAATAGTCTGGTCAGGAATAAGCTCATATATGGCATTCACACTAACAAGTAACAAGTCCCTGATATAATTTCTAGTTCCTTGCAGCTATAAAAGACTGTCACCACTGAACTAAATTGAATAGAATTGAAACAATGGACAATCACCTGTTGCATTGTGGTTTTCTACAGTGAACTCACAGTCATATGTGAATTTGATTACTGGGCTTAATGGCCTTCATTTATTTACTGTATTGGTCTGGTGAGCTATAATATTTGTCAGAATTGGTAACATTTTTCACAGAGCATAAATTTGTTCTTATTGCTCTCACTTCTAAATACCTGAGTACTTTATAGGGTGTTTACACCTGGCTACATACTCAGACCCCTCCCCCACACCATAGCAACTATCTGACAGGGATATGACACTTATTGCTGTTGAGCCCTTTGAAACAGACTCTGGCTCACTGTTGCCCCATTGTGGTGTTGTAGCAGAGGTCCAGGCTCACTCCACACAGCAGAGCCGTGCTGAGATAGACCAGCTGAGGGAACAGCTAATAGAAGCCTTCAGACAGCAAATGGAGATCAGAAAACGGCTAATGGAGCTAGACAACACAAACATGGAGATCCAGATTGACACATCCAAACACCTGCTAACCATTGCAGAGTGAGAATCTTTCTATAACTTTATAAGTGGATGGTGAGTGTAAACATACAATATACACATACACAAGGCAGAAGATCATTCAAAATAAAACTTTATTAAGTGAAATCCCTGTTTACACTAAACCACGTAAAAAAATGTTTCAAATCTTTTGGTCATTGGGTTTTTTGGGTCATGTTTTAACTACTATAGCAGTAACATTAATTTGAATGTCAAGTTGTCTGTATTGTGGTTTTCCCCATTGAAATTCAAATTCAATCATAGTTAAGGGGGTTGTTTTTGAATATCGGAGCTTGAAACAAATTCAGTTCCTACTGAATGACGTCCTAGCCTGTTCCTGATCTGAGGTGTGTTTTTATTTCACTTAAGTTGGGAGCAGGAACGCAGCAGGCACCGCAGAAAGTGGCGAGGTGAACAGAGGAAAGAGAGTTTTAACAAGGACGAGAGTGAGAAGGAATCAGACACTCCAGATTCTCCTCTGGATAGCACTGAGACTCAGGATGTGGCCATGGCCAGAGAGAACCTGGTCGTGCTCATGGCTGAACAGAAAAAAATACGCAAACAAAAGGTAATGACTAACAGAACCACAGAGACTCAGACCTTATTTCCATGGGCACTGTAAGGGGAAAAAAGGACTCCTTCTTTGGAACTTGTACCTTAGGTTTAGTGAGAGTCATACTGAACCTAGAGCATCATATCAATGTATACATTTTAAAGAGGAATTATTGCCCATATTCAAACATTTGGTATTCTTTTGACTGAGGTAGCCCTTTTTATATGACTCCCATTCCCATCCTGTGATTTAATTAACTTCCTGGTGTAAGTGTGATTGTGAGGATTTTCCTTTTGACTATGATGACTGAAACATTTTTTTGTAATTGCGTATCAGTACTTTTACAGCAGACACTGTAATTCCTTACAGCACCTATCCTATTGAGAGTTCATTTAACATAATTTTTTTTTACTTGTGTCCTTTACATTGGGAAGATAATTATTAAAGGCAAAAAGCACAGCTCTGCTCTATTTTTTTCCTCACACCAAATTCAATTAATCAAGCATTAAATCATTATGAATCTGAGCACACCTGGTATGACTTTGGCCCTGTAAGATGGTATATTTATTTATTATATTATACAAACTATAATTGTCACATTTCTTAATATTACAACCAAAAGAGGTGAACAGATTGAATTGTCTGTCATTGTTTTACCATTTCTCAATATTTACAGCCCAGTTAAACATTATGTTGATCACTAATTATGGTGAAAACTACACTCTAGTCACTGGATGAGTTTATTAAACATGTGCGACTTTGCTGTGCTGTCCAGGCTGGGTTGGAGCGCCTCCTAGTGGATGTTCGTGAAAGAGCCCGGCGTCTGGAGGAGCTGCTGCCATGCAGGGTGAGCTCAGAGGAGCAGCGAGAGGTCCTGGGACTCCTCTGTAAGGTGCACGAGTTGGAGATTGAGAATGCAGAGATGCAGTCGCACACACTTCTCAAGGACAACGTCATCCGCCAGAAGGATGTGGTGGTGCAGCGCTTTGAACAGCACAGGCAACTGTGCCATGAGATCATCCAGCAGCAGCGCCAGTTCATCGATAGTGAGTGTGTCAGGGCAGAGCAGAGGGGGAACTATGTTGTGGTCTCTGAAAATATTCATTAAGAACTGTCAGTATTGATGTTTTTATATCTGGTCTTATATACAGATCACAGTCTGATGGTGCCGCCACAACTTCAAGAGCTGTATGATATGTACATTAGAGAGTTGGATGAGAGAAATCTGGATCGAGTCGTAGCTTTAGACAAGGCCACCATCCATACTCTGAAGGTGTGAAATTATATTACACTTTCAAATGCTTATTCTGTACTTGTCACATGCTATAGATTCTGTATGTTAATTTACCAAATGCATTGATTCATCTGTATTTTTATGAATAAACACATGCCATGTCTGCTTTTATTCATAGGAGGGTTCTTTGCCCAAGATTGCCCTCCCTAGCAGAGGACGTGACCCCTTGCAGGAGCTGGATTCAGATCAAGAGAGTGTTCGCACACTGGGGTCAGAAACCAGACAAGGAAGGGTCAGAGTGCGGAGACACACTTTGCCACCCATTTTACCTGAGCCTGATAGGTACAAACATTATTCAGAAAGACTGTCATTTTAAATAGGCCTTATTCAAGAATTATTCTAACTGCTTGTTAAGGTTTTGGTGTTATACCATTACAATGCATAAAATAAAAGCATGCTTAGTTTTCAGTTAGTTTTCAGTGCTAGTTCTGAAAGCACAAAAATATTTTTAGTTAAAAATTGTACATGCAATGGTAATGAGTACAGTTATATCATTATATAATTATATCTTTTTTACAACACAACCTTGAAGACACTTGACATTGTCCTCTTTGAATGTGGGAACTTTCAACTACATGATAATACATGCAAAACATGGTGCATTATCTGAGGACTTAAACATGACAGGGTGTGCTGTTATAGGAAAAATAATCAACTATCAATTATCAATTTATACCACCGCAATTTGCCAAAGACTACAATTTGTTATTGATCAAAGAATGACATCATACCTTTTATCTGTTTACAGTCACATTAAATGTTGTCAATATCTGCAAAATTATTTCCTTCCTAATATTAAAACAATAACATATTAGAATCAGTGCATTAATATGAACCTATCATTTGAATTACAGCCGGACCTATTGTCAACTGTGCTGTTATAGAAATTTAATCAGCACCTTCTGACCAATCAGAATTAAGCAAACAACAGTGCTGTGGTATATATTTATTTAAAAGCTATGGGAATCTTACACTAGTGATTGATTCAAGAAATAATCTTTGGTCACTAACAAATCAGAAGGGAAAAAAACTAAATAAAAAAAGTACAATTTTACTTCTGAGATACGTTAGACTTTTTTAATGAGTGATTGTTATAGCTGTAGTGTAATGTACTGTACAAAATATGAACCATGTACATAAGTTCTGACCCTTGGTTTTTGGTATACCAAAAGGCATATAAACAAAGCATTTTTTTGGTAATACAAAAATAAAAACTGTTACAAGTGTACAAAAAAAATGTTTATTGAGTTAACCTTTATTTAACTTCCATGTTAAATCCTTCTCATTATTTTAAAACATGTAACATCATGCTGTTGCATCAGCCCACAGCATTTCTTACATGTGTTCTCTTATGCCTTCCACAGTGACAGTAACCGTGTGTTTAAGAGCAGCCCACATGCAAAGCAGATGAAGAGCTCTGTGGTTATGACTCCTCCACCAATTCACATCAACGGACAGGGCAATCGAGAGGTCAGCACTCTCAAGTTTCAATTGGTGCATGTTTCTGTAGCGGTGTTTCAACAAACAGAGCGGTTCAGACATTCCCTTGAGAACTGTTCCATCTGATCGAGAGTACCTGTGTAGGATTCATAAGCCTCTGCATGGAATATACATGACTATGCAGTAGAAAATGACTTTATGATTGCCTTTTTTGTCTGTAGTTGTTGCCGAGTGCTTTAGATGGAGCTCTGAGCTACAGCCTCTTGAGCCACAGTGTGAGCAGTCATATGGACTCCTCACCTGAGAGTAGTGAGAATGGAACTGAAGCTCCTCTCACTCCTAAAGGTGAAGGTGAATTTACAGTATGGTTTGCATATTACTCACCTGAAGTCACATTTTTGCCTCATATGCTGGTGTGAGAAGCACTTTTGAGACAATATGAAGCAATTGTGTAATATGTAACATTATCTTCTAAATTAATACCATTACTGCAGATAGTATACATACAGTCAGCGTAAGTGCAAGTCACTATGACCATCTCTGTACTCTGAACTTGTACCATCTGTTGTATTATCAGTTACAGAGTAAAAGATTGTTTATTTGGCTCAGTATGAATGTCATGATCAGAAATCATGATAATGTCTTCTTTAAAAATTCATTAGAGTCTACATACTTGGCTTAATTCCTGTCCAAGTGAATCTTCTTCACCATCTGTTTTTAATTCTTTATCCTCCACTTTTCCCCTTGTTAGAGAGGCAACAGCTTCTAAGAGGTGTGCACAGCATTGCAGCGAAAGCAGCACGGCGTCGTTCCAAAGTTCTGGAGATCGATGCCCTACGTGTTCCTCCTCCTCCTTTGACTCTGGATCCCCCCAAAAATAAGAGCATACTGTATTTAACTGATGCGCCTCTGAAAAGGCTGGTGCTGCGTCGAGGACGGCAGCCAAGCCCAGAGCTCCGCCACGCCACGTCAGACGACAATCTGTCGAGCAGCACAGGCGACGGCCCTGTCCCAAACAGCACCTGGACACGACCCAGGAACCGCCAGGCCGTGACCAAAAACACTGGCCCACGGGAGCAAGACTTTGAGGCTCGCAGACGTAAAAGAAGATCTCGCTCCTTTGAGGTGACTGGGCAAGCTGTGAGTCATTAAGACATTTTTCAAGACATTGTTAGAGTAATTATTTACATAAAGGCCTGGAAAGGAATAATTAGCCAGCTGAGAAAGAAGATTAAATATGCAATGTTCGCATACATAATGATCTTTGTCAGTAATCTCAGTGTTTCTAATCTATTAGTCTGTTTGTATAGGCCAATTCTGAGTGAAATAGATACTTTTGGTTGTGGTATGATTTCACACATCACAAATTTAAGCAAACATACAATATTGTTGAGAAGCATGCAGTAAGAGGTGTGTGGGAAGGAACGGGATTAGTGTCATAGTGTCAAAAGTCTTTCATTTATTGATCAGATATATGGTGACAGAAATGCAAACAAACAAACTAGAGATAATCGACTATACTGAACACAGAGCACAAGGAGCAGACTCTTAATCATTTTTGTGAATTGTAGCAAGTATTTCTTTTTTTCGTGCGCAAACACCTGCCAACATAAACCACACAATGGGGTTAATGCATCTGAGTAAATTATGCATAAATAAATGAATAAATATGTAACCAACTAACCAAACAAGTAAATAATTTACACATATGTGAAAAAAGCCCTCAGCGAGTTTCCTTTATTTTTGATTCCTCATTGGTATTTTAAATAAGTAGGATTGAGTGAATGATTACTACATTTAGGTACATTTAGCTTTTTCTCGTCCAGGTAACTCAGGGGAAGAGCACCAGCCAACGTTTCCGGCCTCTTGATAGCACTTCTGACCCACACCTACACATTAACGGTCAGCCTCCTGCACCCCTCCTGCGCCCTCAGCACAGAGCTCCGGTTCAGCTTGGCAAAGCCCGACCCTCCCACGCCAACCATCAGACAGGTCAGTAACACACTCGATAATGTCTGTACATGATTTTCTACAGTTGTAACGAGCATCCCTTTCCTGACTAATAAACATGATGCTGTATGTACCATAAAGAACCTTTTTTAAATATTCATGTATGTCACCAGTGGTTTGTACTTTAATACTTTTTTTCATTCCTGTGCCATTATGAACCACAACTTGACTTTGAACTAAGCTCTAAATAGTGGGAAATATATTAAGATAATATCAGATTTGTTTGTAAGAATGTTATTTCATCTTCTTTTCCCAAACCTGATAGGTTCAACAGCTGATACTCCCTTGATCAACCTTCCCTCCCACCTTAGCAACGTTAAGCATGGCCCCCAAACCAGGCAGCCTCAGCCGCTCCTTTACATCACACCCACAGGTGCTGGAGGTCATCGCACTCGCAAACACTGAGGACTCTTTCATTTACTCATCAACACCACTTGGAGAAAGACTAAATATGCCCCCAGCACTAACTCATTTTCAAGAGACTGGAATCCAAGACAACATTTCTCTTCATGCCGTTGCCTGTGTTACATATGACAGAACCAAATTTACTACAAGTCCAGACTGTTGCCTTGTGCTGTGATTAGACAGACTGGGTTAAGAGCCTTTCATATCTTGGGTGGACTCCTGTGTTCCTTTATGTATTTCTGCTGATGTGCTTGAAGCTTATCTCTGGCATGTAGCATGCAAGTGCTTATGTCATGATTTGCAAATCCATTGAATTATATATCAACGTGCACTGATTATCATTGATTCAGAGGATGCAGTACTATTAAAAAAAATTAAACCCAAGATATTATAGAAATGAAATGCTTGTTTAAGCTGAGCAAATTTGACAGAGGGTATAATCCTGCCTCTAATGCTTTTGGGTTTAGTGTGTGATCATGACTCATGGTGTGTGTATTATGTGATTCTGGGAAATCATATAAAGCACCTTCAGAACGTAATTCAGTGTATTTAGGCTGAATGTTAACTTTTTTATTTTATTATTTTTTTTTTTTTTACAAACCCAGGTATGGGAGTGAGTGAGTTTTATCCACAAGGGAACAGTATATCTCACAGGTCTCATGTTTGCATAAAGAATACTTGGTTTATAGTGTTTTCATTGTCTCACTTGCAGTCAGGGTATGATTTCCGTGATTACTTTTATAGGCTCCAAACTTTTGTAGAATGCTCTGTTACTGATGATGTTACTGTTTTAGTCAGTGTTTACTGTAAATGACTAATAAGACGTTCCTTCATTTGCCTAAGTCTGGCACTTCAACTGCATTTTCTCTATGGATGACATATCCCTTAGTAGTACAGTCAGTCACAAATTCAATATATCTATGTATTTATCGCATATCTGCACCTCAGAAGATGTTTTTAATCAAAACGTCCTAGCCTTTTCTTTGATGTTTTTTTTTTCATATACATACATATACTCTTTTTTTCTACTCTTAATTTTGTACATTTTTTATTTGTATACAAATAAAATTGATTTACAAACTGCTGTCTTTATATTTTATATTTAAGAGCCTTGCACACATCCAGTATTTAGGATGAACAGTGCGCACATTTGAATACTAGAGGAATATTATAGATAAATAAATAACACATTTTTCCCCATGAATATTTTTGTTATTTATTATTTGTAATATAATGAAACATTAAATATATATATTTTTTAAAATCCCATCCCACACAGGTTGGAAATACCTAAAGTACTGTAAACATATGCACCCAAGTATGGCATCGGCTATGAAAGAAAAAAAGAGCCGCATCCTGATTGGTCACCAACACAGACCTCGCGTTCTGATTGGTCAGCGTCACCGGCCTTGGCTTTTTTTTTTTTTTTTTTTTTAATATATATCTATATATACACATATACACTGTATGTGTGCATGTTTATTTACTGTCTAAACGGAAGAGGAGCATGTCCCGCATTTAGCCATTTTGTCTTTAGACCAGGAAAAACGTCCTAGAAGTAAGACATGACTTAATGTATTTCATATGTAAGTCCGTTTCGTTTGAGTCAGCGCTTTAACACCGGATAGGGTGCCGTTTTCTGTCACTAGGTTAGCTTAGCTACCTGTGTTTACTTGCTAGCATGACAGCTAACTAACATGTTCGCGCGGTCGTCAGCTCGATGCGTTTCTCGTTGATACGACTAATATGGAATGAATAATTTGGGTTAGTAAATTTGGAAGAAATTGCTTAGACACTTTGCGGATATATAGCTGTTCATCTCAGCTAGCATTTCGATATATAAAATAAGTCATAATTTAGACAGTAGCCCAGACTGTAAAATTATAATCAGCTGTTTGGAAAGTGGTTTACGAGACTGAAGTGAGACTTCCGGCCACTGTCCACATCAACACAGGTGCGGGTTCAGACTTTCCACCACTTCACTTACTTTGCATTTGATTGCTATTTTGGAAATTGTATAGCTTCGATTGCTAACTTTATAATTTTGTATCTGTGCCGGATATTGAGGTGCGAACTCGTCCCTGTCCCAATCTGCTAAAGCATGCTGCAAGAATGCAGTCTATAAGCAGAAGAGATTCTGGAGTGTGGCAACAAACCAGAGGCCTGCTCTACAAAAACATCCTCATCAAATGGAGAACCAAGCAACAAAGTCTGCAGGTGCCTTTTATTGCTGTTTCTCCCATCCTTAGTTCTTATGGCGATGAGGTCGAATCTTGCTTGTGACAGGGGCTTCCCAAACTGATAAAAGCTTTAACTACTCTACACTTATTTCCATTAAGATTTGTAATTTACGACTATGGACATTTGAACATTTTATGAAATGTCAGTAACATAATTGTGTTATTATACAGTATGTATAACATAATTGACTATAAAGCAAAATAAGTTTGCAAAAAGGACCATCAGTTCAGCCATGTTTGTCATCATAAGGCAGATTGTGAAGTAGCAAGTGCATGCCATAAAATGCATGGTGGCAGATTACTGAAGGTTTAAAAAAATAAAATAAATTCTCACCCCCCACTTGCTTCTAATAAGGCTCTAGATGGTGGAGACCTTTTGAATAATTTCCTTCTGTCTTTTTTTTTTTTCTTGTAGTTGATTAGATGCTGATGTTACACTATAAAAAATGTTGTGGGCTGTGGATCTTCATGCATTGTAAAAATGTTTAAATGTGACTAAAATGGACTTAAATTGAGCTTTTTGGCCATCAAGAGAAATGTTATGTCTGGCACAAACCCAACACCTCTCATCAACCCGAGAACATCAACCCCATAGTGAAGCATAGTGGTGGCAGCATCATGCTGTGGGGATGTTTTTCATTGGTAGGGACTGGAAAACTAGTCAGAATTGAAGGAATGATGGATGGCGATAAATACAGGGAAATTCTTGAGGGAAACCTGTTTCAGTCTTCCAGAGATTTGAGACTGGGACAGAGGTTCACCTTTCAACAGGACAATGACCCTAAGCATACTGCTAAAGCAATACTTGGGTAGTTTAAAGGGAAAAATTTCAATGTCTTTGAATGGCCTAGTCAAAGCCCAGACCTCAATCCCATTGAGAATCTGTGGTATGACTTAAAATATTGCTGTACACTAGCGGAACCCATCCTTGAAGGAGCTGGAGCAGTTTTGCCTTGAAGAACGGGCAAAAATCCCAGTGGCTAGATGTGCCAAGCTTATAGAGATGTACCCCAAGAGACTTGCAGCTGTAATTGCTGCAAAAGGTGGCTCTACAAAGTATTGACTTTGGTGGGGGGGTGAATAGTTATGCACACAAGTTTTCTGTTTTTGTCTTATTTCTTGTTTGTTTCACAATATTTTGCATCTTCAAAGTGGTAGGCATGTTGTGTAAATCAAATGATACAACCCTCCAAAAAGTCAATTTTAATTCCAGGTTGTAAGGCAACAAAATAGGAAAAATGCCAAGAGGGGTGAATACTTTTGCAAGGCACTGTAAGAGGTTTATTCTAGTATGTTTATCATTAAGTACTGGTTTCTCAAACACTGACTAATCTAATATCTAGACCAAAATGCCAGCTGGGAGTTTATGCAATAATAATCTAAATCTGTCAATGTTTTTTTCAGATCACCGTGCAGTATATATTGTGTTTGAGATTCTGAGATGAATACTGTTGACCAGAGACTGGTTTTTGTCTTTTTGGCTCATTATAATCAACAATTGGATCCTTGATGAGCAGTCCTAATCTGAAAGGCCAAATGAATTAAGGATTTCAGACAAACATGTTATGTAACATGTTTAAAATCTATTGTGTATTTGAGAAGTACACTACTAGTAAGCTGTGTGATTTGTGTTGAAATATCCATCTTTGGCTTGAACTCCATCCAAGGAACCTACGTTGACCAGCTCATTGGCTGTATTTCTGGGTAAGGGTGAGGCAGTTGTTCTTCACATATGGAGGTCTTTGGCTTTTGGATAATATGACATGCATTTATTACACTGTTGCCTCAAGGGATCTATCTGCCCCTTCCTTCTTTATGTATTTTGGACAATTTTGATATGAAAATGGTGATCACAAATGTATGGGATAGGATTTATGTATAGTATGGGATGTGTATCCTGTTAATGAAATGTATGGCCTCGTGAATAACACATAGCATATGTTGTTGACCTAGAAAAGCAGTTCAGTGTCTGTAGCTTTAAATGATGTTTTTATGCTGTGCATTGCATATCACAATATATGCTCAAAAAGTAGATGGACACCTGACAATCACCCCATCTGTGCTTTTTAAACATCAGCGCTCAGGGTTGAGGTCAGGGGTCTGTGCAGGCCACTCGAGTTCTTCCACTCCAACCATTGCAAACATGCCTTTATGTAGCTTGCTTTGTGCACAGAGGCATTGTCATGCTGGAACAGGTTTGGACCTCTTGGTTCCAGCGAAGGGAAACTGTAATGCTACAGCATACAAAGACATTCTACGGTATACAATTGTGTCCTTCCAACTTTATGGCAACACTTTGGTGAAGACCCACATGCTGTGCTCAGGTGTCCACATACATTTGGCCATACAGAGTATATCAGTGAACATGTGAAAGTCCTCCTCCCTCTAGTTGTAAGAACACTTCAGGAAACTGAAGATAATACATCTAGCTAGTTTGTCGGTAAATAATTATAGTTTGTGCAAGGCTCTTGTGAATCAAGAAACTACATCAGGTTTTATATCTGCTCCATCATCTTTCTTTCTGAGCATACATTATATAAATAGAGCACTGTTGGGAAGGCTTTTTGCCTCCCCAATGATATGTTTTATTTAAAAAGAAGTAAAGTGAAGAAGCTAGATCTCTTGCCAAGTGAGGTCTCGCCAAGCAAGTGCCCACTTAGCTAAATTGATTTTTGTGGAGGTTGATGTGCAGGAATACTGAATGACTCTTCAGTATTTTAAAAACTATATGAGTAAGATTTCCTCACATAAGTCTAAACAATATACATTATACATTGGATGATTATCTAAACTGCTGAGCTGTATATTCTTGTCCTGACTTTTTACAAAGGCCCATTGATTTTTATTATATAAGCCAGGGCCTTAGATGCTTCACTGTAAACTTTTTTTTTATTTAGTTAAAAATATATAGGACTTTTGTTTGTTTGTTTTTGTTGTATAGTTTCTTTGTCTCTCTCTGTGCAGGAGCTGATCCTTCCTCTGCTCCTTTTGGGCCTTCTCATCCTCATCAGTATGCTAAACCCACATATCTCTTATGGCAGCATCAGTACTACTAATCTTGGTGACGATGAGTACCCGTCATTCAAAGGCCTGGGCTACACGCCCGTAACAAATGTCACAAGTCAGATTATGGAGGAGGTTGCACAAGAGCTACGTGAGTCTCAGTACCTGGATGATTTATGTATTTATTCTCATTCAATATATAATTAATATTAGAATTCTGCTTTTTGTGTTAGATTGAATAGAGCTTTGTCCCCCTGTAATTCAGTTACCCCACCCATGTACTGCATTTTTTTACTCTAATGTTTTTTTTCAGTGTAAATTAAAAGTACCTTCCGGTTTTGATTCAATTGATGCTTTTATGCAATTTTGGTTACAGAAATGCAGGAACGATTGGAGATGTTCTCTAGTGAAGAAGACCTGGAAAACGCCAGCCTGTATGAGCCACTTGGCTATGTGGGCGTAGTGTTCATTGATAAAATGTCCTACAAGCTACGTTTTCCCTACTCCCACGTCCCCCTAACTAGTGTCTACACGGAGTCAACTGGTAAGAAAGACAGCTTGAAAAAAGAAAATTCATAACCATAAATCATTATTATATCCACCTTGTGGCAACAAGATGTTTCTGCTAATCTCAATATGAGTATGTAATGGTGCGAACATGACTAATAGCAGTTATATCATTCTTCTATATTGTTATATATTATACCTAAAATCCTCATATAGGATTGATATATGAAATCTTTTCTTAGTTACTGTATTAAATAATTCTTGAACATTTAAGTATCTTTCTGCACTAATTAGCATACTCCCAGTGATATTTAGTTCTTAACCAATAATTGAAATGTGCTGTTAATATATAAATTAGGTTATATGCTTAATACTGTACCTTTGTCATTGCACAGCAAACTGTTACCAAGATTCTTCAGATTGCCGTGCAGCAAACTACTTTTACAATGGGTTCATACGTCTGCAGTCACTGATTGACGCTGCTATCATACAGGTTAGAATTGTAGTAAAAAGTTGCATGTTTTGAAGATTGGCTTAGTGAGTCTCATTTAAGTTTTGTAAAAATACTTGTGTTATTCTTTTTGTGACAGCCCTGATGATGATGATGATGATTATTATTATTATTATTAATTCTTTAACCTCAGTCTCAATAAGTATGTAGTACAATCACTAAATTAAAAATAAATGACTATTCTAAATAAATTAGTAGACTCGAGACAAATGCATGTTTCATTGAAACACGATCATTCTGTCTGTGTGGTGGTGCAGATGCAGACGAAACGTTCTGCATGGAGAGAGCTGAAGTTGCGTGTGGTAATGATGGGTCACCCTGGCTCAGTGGAGGTCCAGAAGTTTCCTCATGCGCTCATCTCCATCTATCTAGTGCTGGCCTTCACACCATTTGTCTCCTTCCTCATTGTCAATGTAGCAGCTGAGAAAGAGCATCGGCTAAAAGACACCATGACCATGATGGGACTGTATGACACGGCATTCTGGTAGGCATGGGGATTAACAGACTGAAAATGGCTGTGGAAATGCTGTGAATACTAAGGTTTTAGTTTGTTATTTCATATAAAACTCTATCCTACAGTGGCTGTGTAGAGTAATTAGAAGAAATAGTCTTTCATCCTAGGAGTTCTTCATTTAGCCAACTGTAAAATTAAAAGTGATGTAAGTATTTTTGTTAAATATTACATTTGTATGTAATTATTGTGTGTGTGTGTGTGTGTGTGCACATGTTCCACACATAGGCTCTCATGGGGTCTTCTCTATGCTGCCCTGGTGACAACGATGTCTTTTCTTATGGCTATTATTGCCACATGGACCCCTCTCTTCTCCAACAGCAATTTCCTCATCATCTTCCTCCTCATTTTCCTCTATGGAATATCCACTGTGAGTTTAACTGAGTCTATTCTTCACCTATACTCCTTGCAGGATGAGTTAGAAAAATCATTTAGAACAATGATCAATTTTAAATGGCACCTGCTGATATATTACTCGTTTAACCTTAGGCCTCTTTTCATTTCACGCTCTATTAGGCATTCAGGTTTCAAACGATGCACTATTTTCTGGTTCTTTTAGTTTCATTCTCTTTTATATGTTCATTTTCTCACAGTAATTGTGCACTTTCAGTTAACTGGCATGGCAGCATTCCAGTTTCTGTAGCATTTTTTAAAGCAAATGTCTACTGTTCTTGCGCTTTTCCAAAAGCCTTATGTTAAATTTCTCAAATATCTTAAAAATCTATAACTGTAAATACAGAGCTTTACTGATGCCAGCTAATCATTCTTATCATTTGCTAATGTTTGAGCTTTGATCATACAGATTACACTTACTTTGGTCTCTTTCTCCCCAGATCTTCTTCTCCTTCATGCTGACTCCTTTGTTTAAGAAACCCAAGTTTGCAAGTACAGTGGGCTCCATGCTGACCCTGGTGTTTGGCTCTCTGTCTCTGTTTACTGTGCTGATGAGGGACTTTCCCCAGCTGGCTGTCTGGCTACTCTGCCTGCTTTCCCCCAGTGCCTTCTCAATAGGTATTGCACAGGTAACTCCTCCAAGTCCATTTAAATCGAGTCCATTTGAGTTTGTACTTGAGTAGAAAATTCCCATACAATTTGTTAGTGACCTAAGTACTTTGAGAACACTTATCTGGTAATTATGTGACCAGGTTCATAAAAATTTTATTTTTTCTTATAAACAATGAATGATGAAACCTGACTGGTTTAACATGAGTTTTAACAAGTTAAACTTTTAAGTAATGCCTCTGTATACGTCAATATATTGGATTTATTTTACCATAATCTACCTACGTGTAAAATATCTTAATGTTTTCGTGTGTAGGTGGTGTATCTGGAGGCACAGGAGGATGGGGCAGTCTTCTCCACTCTGGCTAATGGCCCTCATCCACTCTATGTGCCACTGCTTATGCTTTGCTTAGACTGCATCCTCTATCTGCTGCTCGCCATTTACCTAGAGCAGGTTTTGCCAGGTGAGACTCAGAGCTACATCCTTAGAATAATCCTACACCTCAAACAACAATATTTATTCTGAATCATCGTCACAAGTATATGGTATATACTATATTATCTATTTAACTGCAGCTACCTCAGCCTGATGATGCAGAAAATTGTATTGAAGATACAACTGCACATACATTGCTCACCACTAATATTGGCACCCTTGGTGAATATGAGCAAAGAAGGCTGTGAAATTGTCTTTATTGTTTAACCTTTTGATCTTTTGTTTAAAAAATTCACAAAAATGTTCTGCTCTCATGGATATCAAACAATTGCAAACAAAACACAGGTTTATCAAAAAATATATCTCTGTTAGAGATAGTTGTGCAACAATTATTGGTACCCCTATGAATTCATATTTTACATAGGTGTGTCTATATTGTCTGAACGCACTGTGAAGAAGATCCAAGGATCACAGCTGGAGAATTGCAGAAGTTATTTGCGTCTTGGGGTCAGAAAGTCTCCAAAACTACAATCCGCAGTCATCTACATCACCAAAAGTTGTTTGGAAAGGTTTCAAGAAAAAAGCCTCTACTCTCATCCAAAAACAAACTCAAGCATCTTCAGTTTGCCAGACACTACTGGAACT
>JANDJT010000032.1:9059529-9078535 GCA_024331685.1 Stegophilus panzeri
ACTTCAAATGGGATCGGGTTCTATGGTCAGATGAAACCAAAATAGAGCTTTTTGTCAGTAAACACCAGAGGTGGTTTTGGCGCACACAGAGAGGTAGCCATATGGAAAAGTACCTCATTAAAATATGCTGAAGGCTCTTTAATGTTTTGGGGCTGTTTTTCTGCCAGAGGACCTGGACAGTTTTTAGGATACATGGCATCATGGACACAGATATTAAATGAAAACCTGACTGCTTCTGCCAGAAAGCTCAAAATGAGCCATGGTTGGATCTTCCAGAAGGAAAATTATCGAAAACATACATCAATATCAACACAAAAATGGTTTACTGACCACAAAATCAAGGTCCTGCCATGGACATCCCAGTCCCCTGACTCGAAACCCATAGAAAACCTGTGGGTTGAACTTAAGAGGAGAATCCACCCGCGTTTGAAGTATCTGGAGAGATTCTTTATGGAGGAATGTTTTCAGATCCCTTGCCATGTATTCTCCAACCTCATCAGGCATTATAGGAGAAAACTCAGAGCTGTTATCTTGGCAAAGGGAGATAGCACTGAAAGTATTGTCTAAAAGCCTGCCAATAATTGTTGCACACCTATATTTAACAAATATATATATATATATATATATATTTTTATAAACGTGTCTTTTGTTTGCAGTTGTTTGAGAGCAGAATATTTTTGTGAATTTTTTTGATCAAAAGGTTAAACAATAAAGACAATTTTTCACAGCCTTCTTTGCTCATATTTACTAGGGGTGCCAATATTGGTGGAGGGCACTGTATGTGCAGTTGTATCTGCAATACAATTTTCTGCCTCATCAGGCTGGGGTAGCTGCAGTTAAATAGATAACATAGTGTATACTATATTCCACATATAGTCCATACTTATTGTGCCATATATCTTTTTATATTTCTTTATATTGTATTTATATATTTTTCTTTTTCTACTTGCATGCAAGTAGATTTTGTTTTATGTAAGTTATTAGACAGTTATAAGACAGTCTTAAAAGCATTTCACTGCACGTCGTACTGTGTATGGTTCTGTGTATGAGACCAATAAAATTTGACTTTGACTTTGGTATAGTAGTTCAGCTTCTGGTGATAACTGATGCGTCCAAAAGTCATTTTTCACAACCTTCCTGCAGTTCCTTATTGTCTCACAAAGCAGGTTGAGACTGCTTTTATAGTTCAGTAAGCTTTACAATGACATCAATATCACATTACAGTGCAACACTGACTACGTTTACATGGACAGCAATAATCTAATTATTGACCTTATTCTGAATAAGACAATATTGTGATTAAGGTATTTACATGAGTCGCTTTTAGAATATTCCTTTCATGTTCCCGTTTTACATGTTATAGAACATAGATCAATTAATGGCACACGTCATTATGTCCCGACGCCACGCTGTCCGACGTTCCCTTCAGAATTTCACGTATCAACATACAGTTCGTCTCTGTTATGGTACCGTATACAGTTCTGGGTGTTTCATTTTTAATTTTATGAAAGCTTCAAGTGCAGTTCATTATTTGTCATGCTGTAGGTGCAAATAGATGACTGCTTGAAGCCATGGCCTGCGTCTGAAACCGCGTACTTACCTACTATATAGTAGCTGAAATACCTGTATTTTGCCTACTATATAGTAGGCGAAATACACATATATAGCAGGTAAGTACGTGGTTTCGTACACAGCCGTGCTCTCTTGTTTGCCATCAAATGGTTGAGCACTGCCGTGTGTGCATGTGTCCTGTCGCACAATGCGGTGAAAACTCCCACACAACGTTAATAGTGTGATTAAGGTGTTTACTTGTCTGTAATGCATGTCGATAATGCAACTAAAACAGGAATACTCCACATTTCTTAATTCGATTTGTGTTTACTTCGAGTATGACTTTAGTCGGGTTAAGGTAATCAATAATCACTGTTTACCTGGGAGTATCGTCTTAATCGGGTGAAGATATCGGATTATTGTTGTCCATGTAAACATACTGACTGTTTCTGTTACTTTTCAAGCAAATGTATGACTGTTTTTTAATGTCTTTTCAAATATATAGCCTGTTCTCAACATAATTTTTTCCTGTCTGTAGGTGAGTTTGGAATGCGACGTTCTATGATCTACTTCCTGAAGCCTTCTTATTGGTCAAGACACAGGAAGCGCTATGTGGAAGTGAGCTCTGTGTATGAGGCAGAGGTGAATGGAACTCCTCCAGCTGATGAATCAGTAGAGCCTGTTTCTCCCGAGTTTAGAGGCAAAGAAGCTATCAGGTATCAGTTCACATTTGTCAACATGTAAACAGCAGTAAAATTACCCAGTGTGAACAAGGAAGCTAAGGAAATGAGGAAACAAGTGTATATGCACTGGTGTCCCATTTAACGTTCTCACACCTTTTGACTTATGCCAGTAACGAAGAAATTTATTGAGTACTATTGTGGATGAGTGTCAGAGGTTACATGTCGTGCTCTGAAATTAAGTAAAGCTTTCTGAGATTGGTGCCAGTGATCCTGCATCTTGCATCTAAGACATGGTATGCTACTAGACTTTCCATTTAATATCTGAGTGTGTCTTAATGGCTTGTCCACATTATTTCTTTACCCCCTCAGGATCTGTAACATCCGTAAAACCTATAAAGGGAAAGACAACACAGTGGAAGCATTGAGAGGTGGGTCTAGTCTCCTTTTGTCATGTTCCTTTCTTAGCATTGTATTTTAGTTTACTACTTTTCTTCTTGTTTATTTTGCATAGACCAGACATCACATTGACAGCCTTTTTGTGCTGTTGTCTATCATATGTTGCAAAATATGGCAAAACCTCTAAAACCCATCACTGAAGTATACCTCTGATAATACCCTTTTTTCTTTTGCCTGGAAAAGTGGCATGTCAGTAGAAGCTTGCTTTGTAATGTTGACTTTGGTTTTAGGTTTGACCTTTGATATCTATGAAGGCCAAATTACAGCTCTGTTGGGTCACAGTGGAGCAGGAAAATCTACCCTCATGAACATCCTGTGTGGCATTTGTCCTCCAACAGAAGGTGTGATTAATTCAGATAACAAAATTCGAACATGATACAGCATGTTTTATTAACACTTTGATTGTTTGAATATTTTTATATTGAGCAAATTTGTAAGTGCACCTAAACTGTGTGGTGTTAGTAAAAATGGCTTTTGGTCACTTGGGACTGTCATCACAATGTGGGGTTGTCGTAGAAACTGTTAATTTAAATGTTCATATATTTGCAGGAATGCTGTTTGGCCAGAAAAATGTGACTGAGTTGTGGTGAGTTAACTCCTAGATATGGCAAACACCCTTTAAAGGCATGGCTGCTGTTGCTCTTATGACCCTAGGCTCTGCTACCATATATGGCTCCCCGGTGGTGGAAATAGCAGATGGGGCTGAGATGAAGCAGCTTGTGGGGATCTGCCCTCAGTTCAACATCATCTTTGATGTGCTGACTGTAGAGGAGCATCTGAAGATTTTTGCAGCTATTAAAGGCATTCTGCCCTGTGACATTGATAATGAGGTTAGCCTGTACACACACACACGCACACACTATATGGCCAAAAGTATGTGGACACCCGACATCACACCCATATGTGCTTATTGCTCACTCCATTCAAAATGTAATCCCCATTGCTGTTATAATAAATTCTACTCTTTTGGGAAGGCTTTCCAATAGTTTGGAATGTGGCTGCGGGGATTGCCCATTTAGACACAAGAGCATTAGTGAGGTCAGGCACTGATTTTGGGCAAGAAGGCTTGGCACATTGTCAGCATTCCAATTCATCCCAAAGGTGTTCGGTGGTATTGAAGTCAGGGCTCTGTGCAGGACACTCGAGTTCTTCCATTGTCATACTGGAAGTTTGGGCCCCATAGTTCCAGTGAAGGGAAATCCTAATGCTATAGCACCCAAAGACATTCTAAACAATTCTGTACTTCCAACTATATGGTAACAGCTTAGGGAAGACCCACATATGGCTGTGTTGGTGTGGTGTCTACAAACTTGAGGCCAAATAGTGTACCATCACTTACTGATGTCTAGTCATGCTTTGCCTTTAATTTTTTGGGTGAATATGCATTTAATTAAATGCACACCACCAAAAGAAAACAGCGGTTAATACATTAATTATGGGTTTTATTAGCCAGTGAATTCACATCTGACATTTTTATTTTGTAAGGTTAAGAAAGTTTTGAAGGCTCTAGACCTGGAGAAGATCATGGATGCGCAGGCCAAGAACTTGAGTGGCGGTCAGAAGAGGAAGCTGTCTGTGGGCATTGCAATTCTGGGAGACCCCAAGGTAGGAAGAAAGCCCTTACTGCTCAGAATTATGATTATGTAGGTGAATGCCTCTGACCCTTTGTTTGTGTATGTGTATGGGGAATTGAAGATCCTGCTTCTGGATGAACCTACAGCTGGTATGGACCCAGTGTCACGTCACCGGGTGTGGTCATTACTGAAGAGTCGCAGAGCAGGCAGAGTTACTGTCCTTAGCACACACTATATGGATGAAGCGGACATACTTGCAGGTCTGCATCACCACTATTTCAGCTCACACACACATACACACACACACACGTTCACTCTCAGGATAATTATATATTGCTGTTTAAATCTCCTGGCTCCACAGATCGTAAGGCAATTATCTCTCAAGGCCAGCTGAAATGTGTGGGTTCTTCTCTCTACCTCAAAACTAAATGTGGTGTTGGCTACCAGCTCAGGTCAGTGTTGCATGTGCGTTTATATTTAGTTTATATTAGCTATTTCATAATTATTTTCAAAAATATTTAACTGGGTTTGTAAAACCTTTGGTCCATGGCTTGACTATATGGACCAAAAGTCATATCTGGATTTTTTTGGTCTGAATGGCGATATACAATATATATCTCAATATTGTTTGTGTGGGTTAAATGCTCAGTTGTAAACCAACTTGATCAAAATAAAGTGCCAATACAGGTTTCTTCCTGTTTGACAATACACACAGCTTTGTAAATATCAACATGTAAA
This sequence comes from Stegophilus panzeri, assembly GCA_024331685.1. Lineage (NCBI taxonomy): Eukaryota > Metazoa > Chordata > Actinopteri > Siluriformes > Trichomycteridae > Stegophilus > Stegophilus panzeri. The sequence continues at coordinate 9,064,532 of JANDJT010000032.1, forward strand.
TAAAAAATTGCATAAATATATAAAACATTAATAGTCACATCTCAATATATTCCTTTGGTTGTTAACACAGTTACAGACTGATTGAAAAAGTAAACGTACAGGTTATCCTTTCCTGCAGAACTGTAAATAAAAAATCTTTATAAAATATATGTAATAAAAATGTGCACATCTGAGAATTCTTCCGTTATTTAACATAATTTAGCAGTGTGGTAGGCTACTGACTCCGTTATATCTCGCCACGTGGCACTTTTCTTTTCATATAGCACACCCTAAGTAAATGAAGCTTGTAAAGCGGTTTGTTTTGGGGCAGAAGGCTTTCCAGTCTGACTTACAACAGCACAACCTCCACAAAGTTTAATACATTCTTTGTACTGTAGTTTATGTCGCTGTTGTAAATGGTGAAAGTTTTGTAGTGCTTCCAGCACGTATTGCGACATGTTTATTGCACTCTCTACATTACCTTGCTCTGATGCTCATCTGACCTTTTAAACCCAAACCATCTCCAAATGACTGAGCCGTTGTTTTTCTTCTTACAAACCAGCTCATTGTTGCTATCTTGCCTTGTGCATGTGGCTGTGTCCTGTGCCAGAAAATGGGAGCGAGCGAGTGAGTGGGGACAGGGTTACGTGCGGCGTGTGAGAGCAGAGAGACGCAAAAACTAGCGAGTTGAATAAGCTTAAATAAGTTTTAATTCAACATCTATCTATCTATATCTCGATGTTAATGATATTGTCTCATCTTCTATCGCTTTTGAAAATATATCTCCAAAACTTAATACATCGCCCAGTCCTACTTTGGTCCAAATAATGCTACCCATATAGTATAAGAATTGAGTATTTTATAAGTCAGTTTAATTGTGAATGAGTTGTTTGTTTTAGGTTATGAAATGGTTAATTTTTAAATAACAGATAACAGTGTAGATATTTTAATGAACTGACCATCATTTTAGCATATTTTTAAAAATATTTTTATATTTATTTATTTATTTATTAAATAATGACATTTTATTACATGTATGTTTATCTTGGCATTTCCCGAATGTGTTTGTGTGCTTAGAAAGGAAGGTGACAACATTACTGTTCATTTCAAGATGATGTCTTTCCTAAACATGTGATTTTCACATTGTGTAGGATGTCTGTGACTGAAACCTGTGAGGTAGACAGCCTCACATCATTGGTCAAGCAGCATGTTTTGAAGGCTGAGTTGTCAAGGCAACAAGAAGCTGAACTCACATTCACATTGCCTTTTGAGAGCATGGAAACATTTCCAGGTTTGTCTTCTGTTAACCTTCTGCTTCACCATCTGCCATAGAGCACACTGCCTTATGCTTGACTGAATAAAAGATTACATAACAGTTTTGCTAGTGTTGATTGATGGGTTTAGAAACACCATGTTTTATGCCTCTGCACCATTTATGGTGTATATGATTTAAACAACTGCTGACATCAGATTGGCAGGCATAATTACTAAGTAGGTAAGTACTACACAGTGTTCATATTGGCAGCCATGGGTTGTTGGGTCTGCCAGAGTGTTTTGGAGTGTGTCGTCTCGGTGTTTGACAGGAACCTATCTACTAGCTCATCCTCTTGCACACAGTACATGTTGTACATGTCTTTATGATGTGAAGAAAACACAAACAAGAGTCAAATTAAAGGAAAAAAAACCAGGAGCTCGCAAATGCTGTATACATTTTGCCGGTATGCTTTGGGTCAATTTCACTGCAAATCAACACGAAGCTCTTCTCATTGATCACGTTTAACATATGATAAAACATTTCTATCCTGATGGAAGGATGACATTATCAGCATCTACCCTAGGGCAAAAGGGCTCATTGATCGGTTTGATAAATATGAAATGATGTAAATCATATGCTTCACAGCCTTCACAATTACCAGATCTGAACCCAGTTGAATACCTACGAGAGATTTTGGACCAGTGTGTTAGACAATGTACTTCACCAACACATTATCAAGATGTTGTAAATGAATGTTGTCCATCCCCCTTGTACACTTCCAAAGACTTGTAGAATCTGTTCTGGTGGTTTGTGGTGGCCTATAAGACACTTATTATTAAATATTTTTTATAATGTACACTATATTAATTAGTTCCTTTATTTTTCACCCATCTGTATCTATTGATAGTTCAGGTACAGGGTTTTAAACATTTCCATAATGAAGAAAATGACATTAGTTAATCTGCTTTCTTACTAATGAGTGTACTATTGTTTGTAAATTTGTGTTGTTCTATTATATGGCATGTTTGGATAACATTTAATGTTGCATCTTACGTATAGGGCTTTTTGGCAAGCTGGACAGTAGACCTGACTTGGGCATCATAAACTTTGGTGTTTCCATGACAACATTAGAAGATGTCTTTCTGCGTTTGGAGGCAGAAGCAGAAGTGGACCAGACAGGTAAGATGGATGTTCAAACAGAATTTTACATCTTCAGATAAGACATGAAACTTTTTTGTCTTGCTTTTTGTGTGTGTGTGTGTGTGTGTGTGTGTGTGTGTGTGTGTGTGTGTGCGCGCGCGCGCATATTAAAACAGCTAACATTTGATTATTTCGTTACACTGGCACCTGTCAAGAGGGGGGATGTATTAGGCAGCAAGTCAACAGTCACTTCTCGAAGTTGATGTGTTAGAAACAGAAAAACTGTGAAAGTGTAAGGGTCTGAGTGACTTTGACAAGGGCAAAATTGTGATGGTTAGACGACTGGGTCAAAACATCTCCAAAACAGCAGGTCTTGTGGGGGTGTTCAGGGCTCTATGGTAACAATTTCTTTTAGGCGCACTTGTGCTCCTAATTACAAAAAATTAGGAGTACAGTCAAAAATTTAAATCAAAACATGGAAACGGGAGTTGACTTTTCTGGTGATATCTGGCAACCGTGAGTTTAAATGAAGTGAATGCACTGTCTATTAGAGTTGGTGAAGAGAATGAAGGAGAGCGGCAGTGTACTGTATGTGTACAGACTGAACAGTTGCTACTCTTGATTATGATTGGTGAGGAATTATTTAATAAAGAAGTTTGAATTACACCCACCTTGTAGCATTAGCATTATTATTAATTTACTCGCACCTGACGCTGCTGTGGCTACACAAGCAGGTCACAGTCACAGGTTCAAGTCATTTTATGTGATCAATAAAAGATGGCGGTTTGTGAGATCGGCGAGTTGAGAGAAGCAGATGATTACGGAGTTACTCTTTTCATCATGATGGCTTCTTTGCAGTATTTTCACACTTGTTCGGTTGACTTAGGAGATGAAAAGCAGTGTGAAAGTAACTGTTGCATGGTGTAGATGCATTTTGGAGTTGTAGTTTTTATTCCGGATGTATTATACAACTCCGAACAGGTCACTTGCACCGGTGCACTAAATATTTTTTCACAGTCACACAAAGTACTTTTCAGTCACAAATGCAAGTGAAATGATTGCACTGTAGAGCCCTGGTGTTCCCATAATGCAGTGATTAGTACATATTAGAGGTCGACCGATAGTGGATTTTACTGATACCGATTACTAAGTTGGGCAATACCTACTGACAACCAATTAATCAACCGATAATTTTTAAAGTTGATACTGAATGAAAAACTTAACAATCAAATTAAAATATTGCTGAACTTTATTTAAAAAATAAACAGTACTGACTGTACCATAAAAATGCACTGTACTTTTTAAAAATGAAATAATATATAAATATTAATATATTAACTATTAATAAATATTAAAGTAAATAAAAAATATACATCCAGACTGAACCAAATATATAGTTTTAAATAGTATAATTAATTCCAGCAATCGATTATTGGTGCCGAACAGCAACAAACGATCAAACAGTTGACCTCTAGTACCTACAAAAAGTGGTCCAAGGAAAGACAACTGGTGAACTGGCAACAATGTCATGGACACTGAAGGCTCATTGGGGTGTGTGCGTGTATATGTGTATGTACATATGTGTGTATATGTATGTATGTATGTTTAATGTTATACATTATATAATGTTATGTATATTAAAAACAAACTCTCTCTCTCTCTTGGAAGCTGTATCATGCCCAGTTGTAATTAATGTCCAGATTCTCATTTGAAAAAAGTTAAATATTTAAAACCACCAAAAACAAAACAAGAACAGAATTTGGTGGGGAAAAATGTTTCTTCAATTTTTTAATTTCCTCCCAGGTCCCAAAAGGAAACTATATAATCCGCAGGCATGTAAGAGCACATACAAAATAATAGGTCAATATTTAATTATATGAAGTCATGCACAGCCACTCACACATCAAGTATTTACATACCTTAAAGTTTACCACAGATTGACCAATGTTGACATTAGCCTGTTCTGTTTCAGACTACAGTGTGTTTAACCAGGAGAAGGTAGAAGAAGGAGGTGACCCCTCCTGTCTGGATGATGTGGACCAGAGACTTCTGACCTTCTCAGAGGGCAGGCATGATGCAGTGACAGGCCACACCCTCTGGACTCAGCAGTTTAGCACTGTGGCCTGGCTCCATATGCTCAACCTGCAAAGGGAGAAAAAACCCATCATATACAAGTGAGTTCAGTTATTGCATTACAAAACTCTCATTTATATAGTGGTGATTGCTGTTGCATGAGAGATTCGTTATATACTTATTTGTCTTTTTCTTGGTGTTTCTCTCCTATACTAGTGTGACTCTGTTCCTGGTCTTCTTGACTGCAGTGCTGGTTCTATCACTGGCTACGGGGAATATTAAGATCCACTCCCCTGAGATACATTTAAAGTCTATTTATTTGCTTCGCAGCCATGAAGCACCTCACAAATATGCCACCAGCTTGCTCGTGCTCAACTCCTCTGGTTTGTCTGCCTGCTTCTCTTGGATGGGAGTTTAGTTTATTGATTTTAAAAAGGCTGAGCAAACAGGCAGCTAATTTACTTAATTGAATGATAAATATGCCCTATTTAAATACTGACAGATTATCAATACCTGGAAGTTAATGTGTCAATTAGAGGAATACTTTAACTGAATTTCTTTATATGTGTCTCAATAAAGGAAAGTCAGCAGAGACCTACAATAGATTCTTTTGCCTAATGCTATTATTGATGCCACACAGTGGGGTTTTGGCTGAAGCTTTTTTTCTGCTTGTGTTTTTTTCTCTCATAGATTCAGATATATCAGGCTTCATTCATAACCTGGAGTCCCAGGACATTAAGGTTGAAATAATGAGGAAACCGGATTACATGTCTGCTGCACCTCACAGTGCTGCCATCAATGTCACAGGTTCCAGTAAGGTGAGTCAAACTTAGTCAATGGAACAAAACCAAAAACTGGGCAACAGACTGCTTTTGCTTGTAATGGCTTTAATATAGATTCAGGAATTTCAGCTCCAATTTTGCTGATAATGTTATGTTTGTGTAGGGGTTTAAACATGAAACAGATATTCTGATATGCTTACTTTAAACTAGTCTATTAATGCATTAGTATGTGAATGAGATTAATTTAAAGCTAAAGTGAAGTGGATATCTTGTTTCTTTCAAGCTGAAAGCTATGAAGTAGTAAGGGTTTGCTTGTGTATCATTGATTAAGGGGTTTTCATCCAAGAAGTGACTCTTGGAAAGGCACCATGATGCAGAATTTGAATTCATTAAATGCTTACTTCTTGCCTCTGATAGCTCTCTGCTGCATTTTTTTTTCTTTTGAGTTTTTGAGGGGGTGGCTGTGGCTCAGGTGGTAGAGCGGGTTGTATGGTTGGCGGATCAATTCTCAGCCCACATGACTCCACATGTCGAAGTGTCCTTGGGCAAGACACTGAACCCCAAGTTGCTCCAGATGGCAGGCTAGCGCCTTGCATGGCAGCTCTGCTACCGTGTGTGTGTGTGTGTGTGTGTGTGTGTGTGTGTGTGTGTGTGTGTGTGTGTGGGTGTGTGTGAGTGTGAAACAGTGTAAAGTGCTTTGTAGAGCCGCTAAGTTTAAAAAGTGCTATATAAGTGCAGACCATTTACCATTTGCTCAGACCATTTGTGTCTCATTCATCAGTTGACTTAAGTGATGCGTCATTAATGATGGTTTTTCTGTCTTTTTCTCATTTCAGGGTTTTAATTACATTGTAGCCTTTAACAGTACTACAGTGCACTCTTTGCCAATGGCAGTGAATGTTCTGAGCAACGCTCTCCTCAGAGGTTACAATGGTACTGGTCACATAAACACCTGGACCAAACCCTTCGACTATGTGAGTGTCATAAATTTACTTCACATTTGTGTTTCCATGCCATCATTAACATTCTCATTTTTTTTTTTTTTTTTTACAGGAGAGCGTGAGTATTGTTAGAGCAGTCCAGTGTGTAACTCTTTCTTTTTTTTTTCTAGCAAATTCCAGATTCAACAGCTCAATCTGTGGTTTTCATTGAGGCTGTGATACTGAGTATGCTGGCAGCTGGAATGCCAGCCTATTTTGCAATGGACCATACACGAGATCGAGAGGTATTTGTGTAAATGGATATCTTTCAGCTATATATTAATTTCTAAAACAATGTTTACCTTAAAGTGTTTACCCTTTGGCATCAATCAGCATGTCTTCCCTAAATGTGATTTCAGTTTGACCATCATTTCAGAGATAATCTAGCCAGAAGAGACGTAGTGATTAAATTATGGTGTGTTTTTGCATCTGATTTAGATAAAGTGTCGTTCAACATTGAGGATCTCTGGTTTGGTGCCGTCAGCATACTGGTGTGGGCAGGCAGCTGTAGATATCCCCTTCTTCTACCTCATCCTCATCTGTATGACCTGCACATTGTTCGCTTTTGACTCCACAGACCTGCTTTCTAACAGCAGTGTCTTGGCTGTGGTGAGGAGAAAAGCATACATGAAATGAAACTCTTGTTTTCATAATACATTTAAAAAATATATTTTGCCTTGAGCGTTTATATTTTTAGTTCAAAGCAACTTCTCACTACAGTTTTCCTGATTATTCTAGCCCTGTTAAGAATCTTTAGAGTAGAAATGAGCACAGTAAAAATAATACAGTCATGTGAAAAATTAAGTACACCCCATGGAAATTGTTGGGTTTTTTTGACATATTTGGACAAGCAAACATTTGATCATCTTTGAAACAGTGCCTATTAATAAAGTTGATACACTTGAACAAAAATACAAGGAAAAATAACGTTTTCAATCATTTATTCAACAGAAATATCAATAGATGTGATATTCTTCTGTGGAAAAAGTAAGTACACCCTTGGCCTCAGAAGCTAGTATTGCCCCCTTTAGCAGAAATAACTTCTTGTAGGCATTTTGCATAATTGTCCACCAGTCTCTGACGTTTTCTTGCTGGAATTTTTGACCACTCCTCAATGCAATATACTTTCAGTTGCAAGATATTTGAGGGTTTTCTTGCGCGTACTGCCTGTTTCAAATCCCCCCTCAACATTTAAATGGGATTCAAAACTAGGCTTTGATTAGGCCATTCCACAACCCCCCTTTTCTTCTTTTTGAGCCATTCCTTGATGGATTTGCTACTGTGCTTAGGATCATTATCTTGTTGAAAGCTCCACTTTTGGTTCAACTTCAACTTTTGCACAGATGGCCTCACATTTTCTTCAAGCACTCTTTGATATGATGCAGAATTCATAGTTGAATCAATGAATGCAAGCTGTCCAGTCCCTGAGGCAGCGAAGCAACCCCAAACCGTAATACTTCCACCACTGTGCTTCACCTTAAAAGTTGTCTTTGGTCAGCGCCAAACATGTCTGCTGTTACTGTGGCCAAACAACTATATCATTGATTCATCTGTCCAGAGCACATTATTCCAAAAAAGCCTGGTCTTTGCCTATATGCTCATTGGCAGACTGTAGTTTTGCTCTAATGTTCTTTGTAGAGAGCAAAGGCTTTTTCCTGGCACACCTCCCATGCAGGTCAAATTTGTGCAATCTCTTTCTGTTTATTAAAACATGGACTTTGACACCAGCCATTGCAACACTTACTATCGGATCCTGTGATGAAATTTGGGGGTTCTTGGAGAATTCTTTTTGCATCAGCCGGTATGCTCTTGGGCTGAATTTGCTGGGATATCCAGTCTTGGATACACTGGTAGTCGTTTGAAAAGTCGTTTTGAAAGCGCTTGTAGATTGTTTTCCTTACAGTGGAATAATATATTTCAAATAATTTTGAGATATTTTTTTCTGATGGCCTTATAGAACTCTTTAGATCTTGGCATGATGGCACCACACACCTCAATTACAAAAGGAACACCAGACACTAGATGTGAGAGGTTTACATAAGACAGGTTACACCTGCACTCCCTAAGCATGTTCTAACTACTGACACCCAATCTTGAACACCTGATTCAAATTATATGGATTTGAAGGTGTGATAAATGTAGGGGTGTACTTACTTACTTCCATATGACTGCTCTATTAATAGGCACTGTTTCAAAATCAAATGTTTGCTTGTCCAAATATGTAAAAAAAACAAAAAACAAAAAAAACTTTCCATGGGGTGTACTTATTTCTTCACCACTGTATATAGTAAAAATTTTTCATGTTCATCTATAAAAGAGTTACACAGTTCATCCTTTTACTTATAGACCTACAATCCGACAGTAATGTACTATAATGAAAAATAAGACACACACGCTTTCCGCTATCACTATTGCCTTAAAAGACTTTTTATGTATTCTGTATCTGTATAACTCTGGTTTAACAGCCAGCATCCGCATGAAAATTTTTATATGACCAGTCACATCATTTTTGCTTGTTTTTCTTCAGATTATTTCTCTCATTGGTTTCTGCCCAGCCACGATCCTCTTCACATACTGTGTGTCTTTCATGTTTACTAAAGTCCAGAGCAACAGAGACTTTTTCTCCGTCGTCTCTCTGATGGTATGTCACAGACTGAGATATTAGCACAACACAAAATAATAATAATAAAAAAAGCATGTTTACTGTTCACTAAATGTCAACAGTAAACATGTTAGTTAGTTAAAAAAAACTAAAAGAGAACAATGAATAGAGGTTTTTTTTTTTTTTTTTCTTTTTTTTTTCTCTGAAACGCAGGCTAATTGACTGGATGTATCTGTTTTTTTTTGGTTGACTCAGGTTTGTGTAGTGTCTGCCTCCATGGTTCAGATGGTCTTTGTGATTGATAATCCTGGACTAACACGTTTCGTACATAATGTGCTGTGTTTCTTCAACCCACTGTATCCTCTGATAGGGTGCTTCAGCTGCATTACCATGGTAATCTTCTGTAATTTGATATCCACAATTATTATTTGTGTGTGAAATCTTAAATATATCCACCATGTTTCTGCCACCAAAACTGGCAATGTACAGTGGGGGAAATAAGTATTGGATGTGATCAGTATTAACTCAAGAAATCCACACATATCAAGAATTCACAACATTAAAGTCCATACATAAAGTTATGTGTAATAAAGTGGAATGACACAGGAAAAAAGTATTGAACACGCTAACTGAAATGTATTTAATACTTAGTGGAGAAGCCTTTGTTTGTAATGACAGCTTCAAGACACTTCCTGTATGAAGAAATTAATCTGTTGCAGTATTCAGGTGTGATTTTGGCCCATTCTTCTAAACCAGTGGTGTCCAAACTTTTTTCACTGAGGGCCACATACAGAAAAATATACAAAAGTCTGGGCCACTCACTACAGATGAAGTATATCGCCTCACCTCTAGTGTATTAAAGTTAGCAATATCAATCAAATATAGGTAAATTATGCTTGATAATTGAATAAGCTTAAAGAAAAAAAAAAAACTACCTAAATCACAACTTTCCATTAATGGATTTTCATATTTTTGTTACAAAAAGGGTTGGCAGTTCATTCTCAAAACAGCAACCTCAGATTACTTCTTAGTCAGGATGGTGATCCCCCTTCACAGCCCTGTATAAAGTGGGAAAAATAAGGGGAAAAGGCGATGGCTGTATTTAAGCTTATTATACAAATAAGTTATTGGGCTTGTTAACATCATTTGTTCGAAAAACTTTAATTGACTATTAATTTAGTTATTAATTTATTAAATAATTGCGCTTATTAATGCACGAATACTGTGTAATATATATATATATATATATATATTAACTCACCTATAGTGGGAACAGTATTGCTGCAACTATAGGTGAGTTAAAAAAAAAAAAAAAAAAAAGTCACCGTATTCAGCATCGACATCAGATAGAAAAGCTTGAAATTCTCTGTGGTACAGCCCTCGTGCTTGAATTTCGTTGACAGTTTTTACAACATTGTTCATCACATCCTCAAGCTGGACTGTCTTGGCTTGGCAGAGGGCTTCTGGTGGATGATATAGTGCATTTTAACAGCCTCATCTCCACTTTCTTTCAACTTGGCACACACCATAGAGGCCATTCCTTGCATAGCTGGAGCCCCATCCATTGTAACTCCACACAGCTTGTACCATTTAAGTTCCTTTCTTGTCAGTTGCATTTGACACAGTTTCAAAAATGACCTTACCTGTTTTTGTGCCCTTTAGACTCTTAAGATCAAGCAGCTCTGTAATGCAAAAGTTATCGTCAACTCCCCACAAAAAAATTAACAGCTGTGTGATGTCTGTGGCATCTGTGCTCTCATCACATGCAATCGAGTAAAAATCAAAAGCACAAGCTTTATCTGACACTTGATGTTTTAAGTTAGCTGACAAGTCTTCGATTCTCCGCACAACTGTGTTTCTGGACATGCTCACATTGTTGAATTCTTGTATCTTTTATGGGCACATTATTCCTGTGACTTTAATAAGGCAACGTTTTATGAAGTCCCCAACTGAGAAAGGTTTCCCAAGTCAGGCAATGAGTTGAGCTACCTCGTAGCTGGCTATTGTGGCATTTTCTTGTATTTTGTTAGCATGGAAAAAATACTGTTGTTGAGCTAGCAGGCTAGCTGCCATTTGCTCAACTTTCTCTTGTCGCTTGGCACCAGTGTAGGATGTGCAGGTCTGATGTTTGGTTTCATAGTGTCGGTGTACATGATACTCTTTCATCAGTGCAACAGTTTAATTGCAAATCAGACACACTTCCCCTTGACTTCTATGAAGAAATATTCATTTTTCCATCGTGTCTGGAAATTTCTGCACTCACTTGCTATCTTGCGTTTCTTTGGTTCTGCCATTTTTAGTCAATCATGGCAAAATTTTCTTTGAATATCCTTGTTTTGTGGATAAGCTGCCTTGTTCAAGACAGTAGCTCCACCTACTGTTTAAACTGAGAAGTACAATACAGTCAAATGCAAGTTTCATGTGTGGCACATATTCCATTATATTTTTAGAAATTTCTGCTGTAGTTTGGACACCTGTTCTAAACATATTGCCTTTAAATCTTGTTCAATTGGATTCAAGTCAGGTTATTGATTGATTGGGCCATTCTAACACCTTGATTTTTTTCTCTGAAACCAGTTGAGAGTTTCCTTTGCTATATGCTTTGGATCGTTGTCCTGCTGGAAGGTCCACCCATGTATCATCTTCATCATCCTGGTGGATGGCAGCAGATTCTTCTCAAGAACCTTCCGGTAAAGGGCTCCATTCATCGCTCCTTCAATTATATGAAGTCTGCCAGTACCATGCGATGGAAAAACAGCCCCACACCATGATGCTTCCACCTCCAAACTTCACTGTTGGTATAGTGTTTTAAGGGTGATGTGCAGTGCCTTTTCTTCTCCAAACATGGCGGAGTAGTACAGCCAAAAAGTTCAATTCTGCTCTTGTCTGACCAGACTGCACTCTCCCAGTATTTCATAGGCTTGTCCAAATGAGTTGTAGCAAACTTTAAACGAGCTTCGACATACCTTGTCTTTAGTAATGGAGTCTTGTGGGGTGAGCGTGAGCAGTGGAGTGCATTGCCTATTGTTTTCTCTGTAACGATGACACCTGCTGTCCGTCTTTCTGAGTGGTCCTTGGCTCTTGGACTACTCTTCTGACTATTCTTCTAACTCCCTGGTCAGAAGTCTTGCGAGGAGCTCCTGTGCGTGGCCAGATGATGACGGAGTGATGTTGCTTCCACGTGTGGATAATGGCCCCAATGGTGGCCCATTGGATAATGGCCCCACATTGAAATGTGTCTGTATCCGATTCATTCAATATATTTTGCAACAATAAGGTTCCGAAGGTCTTGGGAGAGCGCTGTGCTTTTACCCATCATGAGATGTTTCTTGTGGGACACAAAAAGCCTTTTTATAGACCATCAATTTACTAACCCAGCTGATTATTTATTTGCACAGATATGGGGTGTAATTACTTACAGATTTCAGCTGGTTCCTTGCCTTACCTTGGAGAACTGCTTTATCTTAGCATGTTCAATATTTTTTCCCTGTGTCATTCCACTTTATTACACACAACTTTATTTATGGACTTTAATGTTGTGAATTCTTTTTATTTACGGATTTTTTGAGTTAATACTGATGTCTGGTGAAAATTTCATGTGAATAGCCTCATTGGAAATATATTTACCGAAAAAAATATTGACGTGTTCAATACTTATTTCCCCCAGTGTATGTGTTCAGTGTAACTGTCCTATGGTGCTATGCATAATGAGTTAATGATCCAGAAAGGCACACAAGCTCTAAGCTATCTGAAACAGCTAAAGTATGGGTTAAAATTGTTTAGTTAGTTTGCATGTTGGACAGTAAATGAAATGAATAATAATATATCACATTTTTATGAATTGATATGGAACTCTAGATGAAATGATTGACTTTGTGTCTGTCTAATTTCAGGCTACATTCTTAAGTCCTTACCATGAGGACTTCCTTTGGAAGAATTTACTTATTGCTGTTATTTCTGTGAGTTTCTTAGACTTTGAATTTTGCATATATTTTACACATATGCCCTGATTTGTTACACTGAATATTTTATGGTGTTTGCAGCCCTACTTCCAGTGCATTTTGCTTCTGTTTTTGCTGCTATGGCTAGAGAACCGCTACGAAGGCCAAACTATGAAAAATGACCAGCTGTGCAGGTTCTCTCTTCTTATTTACAATAATAGCTTTGTGCTTTTTAATGCTATTTTGTTATGTGTGTGTGGGATGCAAAATCTTTTTATTTGATGGCTGTTGTTGGCTGTCCTTGCTGTAGGGTTTCATGTAAAACCAAGGGCAAATTGCAGTGGAACCCAGAGGAGAATATTAATGAGGATGAGGATGTTATGGTGGAGAAGGCTCGAGTGAAGGAGGCCCTCACCTGTCAGTGCTGTGAAGAGGTTGGAAATGGTTTACTATTAATCTTGCATTTAGATATAAAATGTTTATATAGTCATGTGAAATAATAGGTACACCTCATGGAAATTAGTGTTTAAAATTTTGTATGTATTTGGACAAGCAAACTTTTGATCCTCTTTAAACAATGCCTATTAATAAAGGTACTCAAATGACAAATGACACATAACATTGATCTTTTTTTTTTTTTAGTAATTTTCACTATTTAAATTAACAAAAGAAAAGATCAATCACATGGAAAAAGTAAGTACACCCCATCATTTATCACAGCTTCAGATTCATAAAATTAGAATCAGGTGTTCAAGATTGGGTGCCAGTGATCAGAACCTGCTTAGGGAGTGCAGGTGGAACCTGTCTTATTTAAATCTCACATCTAGTGTCTGTTGTTCCCTTTGCTATTGAGGTGTGTGGTGTAATCATGCCAAGATCTAAAGAGTTCTATAAAGCCTACAGAAAAAAGATTGTTGATGGCCTATAAGTTTGACAAGAGATTTAAAAAGATCTCCAAATTATTTGAAATACATCATTCCACTGTAAGGAAAATAACCTGCAAGTTGTGCATCTTTCAAACAACTGCTAATTTGTCCAGGTCTGGCCATCCCAGCAAATTCAGTCCAAGAGCAGACAAAAAGATGTCTCCAAGAACCCCAAATTTGATCACAGGATCTGATAATGTCTTTTTTTTAATTTTTAATTTATTTATTTATTTATTTATTTATTTTTTAATTCAATATTTTTATTGAAAGATATGGCACAATGTTACAGACATTATTTCGTATGTCTCAGTGAATCAACAAAATGG
>JANDJT010000032.1:9087473-9100768 GCA_024331685.1 Stegophilus panzeri
ACCCCCCCCCCCCCCCTCTGCAGCTAAGCAAAACTTCAATTTTGAAGAGTACAACTTTTCCCAGTCTACTTTGGAGCAGGTTGGTTGAAATGCACAGTGCTGTAATAAACGACACAAAATTAATTGCAATTAGAATATTTTAAATACTTTTTTGTATCCATATCTGTTCTGGTGTCAGGTTTTCATGGAATTTGCTAAAGAACAGGAGAATGAGGAGGATGACGTGGGCTCTCTCAGCACCACATTCCAGTGGCAGCGGCTACCGCAGGATGGCAGAGCGTCCGTCAATCATTCTGATAGTATTGTGTACCAGTTGTGAGCCAGCCCTTTCAGCCCTCTGTCTCCCCTTACCATCTCTGTGTGTCTCACTCCAGATAGTTGGTGCCCCAGTACTAGGTGCCACTGCTGTGAGGGTCTGCAGATCCATGGAGTTGGCATGGGCACTAACTCAACCAACATGACTGCATTATTCGCATCTCAGATGACACTTGCAGATTCCTAAGCTTGTGCTGGGATTTAAAATTTTTTTTTGAGACTGAGAGATTTTTGAATTCCCACCCCCTTATTTATTCTACATACCTTTGCTACTTACTGGCCTTTGTGAACAGGTTTATACCACGTTCACTTGTGTCTTGAGCTTATCTACCAGCTGCTGGGTGATGTAATGTGTGTTGAATCAATCAACAGGTAGAAAAGCAATGCAACGGAGGCATATCGCTGAATCACTTTTTCACATCAACACTAAAAAAGGTGCTTTTAATTTTTGTAGCAAGAGATCTAAAGCGTATATGCTCTTGTATGTACTTTGTTCTTGGGAATCTGATGCATGTGATTGAACCTTCACAAGCACAGTGGGGCTGTGGAGTGTGAGACTTTGTTCTAGCTTCTGTCTCTGTCTTTGTCAGTGTGACGGCATTGCCGAGACATACCAGCATGTTGAGTCTCTGCTTCTCAACCCCACCATGAGGCATGAGGAGTGTCCACTGCCTCTGCTGCACCAGCGGAGCTCTTGGACTCCTTTTCCAACACCAGCACACGCTTCAGGCCCTTAGACATTCAGCTGTCCAAAGACTGATGTCTGATCAGTAGGTATAGACCTGTACACATCAATATAGGTACTGAATGGCAAATGATTTCACAAAGCAACACTTTTTTTCCCCCCTCTGTGTCTGGTGTGTGTGTGTGTGTGTGTGTGTGTGTGTGTGTGTGTGTAATTTTTATTTTTTACTTTCCTTGGGGCCTTCCTTACACCTTCCTGTTCTCGTGTAAATGTCAAATGATTGAATGTAGAATGTAGTTTCCCATGCACTCCACTTACATGCATGTAGCACTCTTAATTTATCAGACTTGGAAACATGGCCTAGAGGTGGTAGGGAAGGCTTTGAAATCAGAGGACGCCTTTCCTTTCCTGTTTTAATTATTTAACATTACTTCTCAGAAAGCCATTGGACGCATGACAGAACTATTATTTGTGTTATTGAAAAATGGGATTGTGACAGTTATCCTACTTTTGTAGCAAAGATTAAGCGCTTTATGGTGGAGAAAATGCTTTTTAATGGATGGAGCTTATTTTCACACATTGTATTCACTTATTTCAATTTATTTTCCCTTTTTGGAAGAAGACTAATATTAGCTATTAACATTAGTAATATTAACATTGTCGATTAAAGGTGTTGTCTGGTTATTGCTTCTTTGGCACAGGCTACACACAGAATAACAAATACAAATTCAACATGATCTAAAACAAGTGACCGCTTGAATTACTTATAATTATTGTACTTGTATAAAGTAGAATGAGCAGATTAGTATGGAGTTTAGAGTTTGCAATAAAGCAATTCTTTCCATGTCCATATTTTTCTTTATGCAGATCAACACAACTGTTTGTTATAGAGAGACATTTTTATGTTTCAGGTATGTCAATTAAGTGCAGTTCAAAAATTCAGCAGCAATTAAAAATCATTTTTTTTTTTTTTTTTTGAGGTGGAATAAGCATCGTTGTTATAGTTACGTCTTCTCCATAGGTTAGCAGTTAGAGTTGTTGGGTTGTTGAGTTGATGGGTGAAATGTTCCAATGAAAGACTGTATTTTTGTCTAGAATGAGTAATTAGCATGCAGTTGAACTTATTATCTCAGCACCTCTAATCCTGTGTAAGAGTGACAGTGTGACCCTGTTGGTCTGGTACACAAGGAGCTATGTAAAGTTGTTGCGGGTTTTGTTTATATGAAAAGCTGTTCAAGTCTGTTCGGGTGTCTTTAGGGGTTGGCTACTTGTTGTTTGTACATATTTCAATATTTTTCTCTTCTACTTCACAATTAAAACAAACTTGTCCCTGAATATAAAACGAGGGAGGTATTCTGCTTGAACCAGTCCTAAAAAATTGTAATTCATGTTAAGGTGGTGCAACGTACTAATTTTGGTATATCTACTATATTTTACTTACATTTAGTTAGGGTTTTTGAGGGCTTTTGAAATATTTGGTGTATTTATACTTAACTGAACTGTTATCTTGTCCCTTGCAACTGGCCCTCATGGTGTACTAACATTTTATTTGTAATATTATAAGAGGCAAGTTAAAATTTGTTTAGTGTCCAATAGCATCAAGAGCAACGCACCAACATTAGCAGCGAGGCCAGTTGATATTAAGGCCAAGCCGAGTGTGTAAGCTTTCTGCAAAACATCTGTAACGTGATGTGAATGTCTTGGAGATTGTTGGAATGGTTCTACTTATGGCACTGCTACTTATGTTTGTGTATTGATAAAGTTGAAAGTTGCTATTTTTTACTAAATGAGCTTTATTTTTGCACATATGTAGCCTCTTATACTGGTATGGCTGAACATCTGGGTGATGTTGCTTCTCCTTTCTTAGGGTTTTGGGTATGTTTAATGAAATCTACCTTGGAAAAAATATACTATTTTCTACCAAAGTGCAATATAGGAAAACCTTTTTGTGTATGTGCAGTCACTGCTTCCTGTAAATGATGTGTCATGCCTAACTGAAATATCAGTGTCTATTTTGTGAACTCAGAAGTGTCTTGCAGTAAAATGTAGCCACCAATATGTAACCTTGTAGAATGTGTTTGTTATTTAGTACCCAGATACCAAAAAACTAATAAAAAATAATGTGAATATAGATTGAATTTAAACAAACAATTGATTCACCAGCTGAAGTGGTTACTTTAATAGAAGATGTTCACAGGGTTTTGTTGCCCCTTTATTATTGTTTATAGGTTTTCAGGCCTGTTCACATTCATATATATATATATATATATATATATATATATAATTAGTATTTGCTCATTTTAAACACAGCTTATAGTACTCATGACTGTGATTTTAGTTTAATCACCACAGGAGACTGGAGATTTTTTTTCTTCTTTTTAAAATTGTTTTGCTGTATTATGCAATCTTTTAAATGAGTGTGCACTAATTTTCTGTGAACACTTGTGTGTGTGATGTGATCTATTATTCTTGTTATTCATTTTTTTTGCTGATTTACACACAGTTCATCTCTTTAACATGTGTTTGTTAAAAGGCATTTAACCCACAGAAATAAAATTTAAAAAATGTATGGAAACTCCACTAGGCTTATGGTTATAGATGTGGGTTTTTTTTTTTTTGTTAAATGTTTATACATTGCTATTGTATAGCCTAATGCATAAAATCCAAGAAAATGTCCACTTTGAAAATCTAATTGCAGTTATTGTAGGTTAGCTTTAACTTTAGCCTGTATGTGAATAGAGGAGGAAAAATGTAAATATTATTTAAGGAGAAGGGGAAAAATTCTAATCATATTTCCTAAATTTACCCAAACTTTTGTGAGTTCCTGGATGGTACAACTTAATTAAAATATGCAGCAATGTATATCTTGGTAATTAGTGGATTTCAAAATGCAATCAACCTTCATAACTGCCAAAATGCATCAATGATCCAAGATATAGAGGATTTGGGGGAATATTCCTGTATGCTGTCACCTTTTTTAGCCAGACATACAGTATGGATGGTGTTCTTGATTAAAAAGCTCTTTGGCTTTCCACATGGTGATGGATGATGCAGGGATTTTACATGTAACCTGATATTTGGTCAAAGGCAGCAAGAGGAGATTGTAGAAATTCTATTATTTAAAAAAACAGTTGCTGACAGGGTTGACCATTTATTTTAGATATTTATTTTTATCCTGATAAAAATATACTATACTTCTACTTGAACTGCTCCTGTAATCATAAAGACTGTTCTGTGCTTAGCCCAGGACTTGCGCAATCTGCTTATACTGAACAACCTTTTAACACACTTAGTATTGTTTTACTTTACTCTTCTACTCCTGTATACTATAATGATTTACACTTGCTGAGCACATAATTAGGAATTCCTTTACACCTGCAATTATCTAATCAGCCAATTGTGTAGCAGCAGTGCAATACATAAAACCACGGGCCAACAGCTTCGAGTAACGTTCACATCAACCATCAGAATGGGAAAAATTGTGATCTCTGTGATTTTGACCGTGGTATGATCGCTGGTGCCAGACGGGTTGGTTTGAGTATTTCTGTAACTGCTGATCTCCTGGGATTTTCATGCACAGCAGTCTCTAGAGCAATGGTTCTTAAACGTTTTCAGCATGAGGCCCCCCTTGTGTAGGGTTCATCCCTTTGTGACCCCCTAGAGTTGTCAAATTTTTGCAATTTAGTTTTTTTCACACTAAGCTCTTCTGTATTAACTTTCTCAGCTAAGACACTGTGTCCTCTATCTAAAAACATATCCATTTTAAATAGTCTTATATTTTATCAGCGTGTGGCTAACAGTACACTAGTATATAAATGGAGGTCTCTGTTTGGTGTGTGTCTTAATGTGCTGTGTATAATTTATTTAATTAATAATATTTCTCATTTTTATATAAATTATAGTTCTCAGCCTATTTGAGTATTTATGCTGACCATGCGCATTCCTTCATGGCTGCAATTTACCCATCTTCTAATTGCTACTTCCAGCATGATCATGTCACAAAGCAAAAGTCGTCTCAAACTGGTTTCAGGAACATGTTTTTTCCGTGGCCTTCCCAGTCACCAGATCTGAATCCAATAGAACACCTTATATGGTATGGATATGGTACTGTAGAATGGGAGATTCGCTGCATGAAAATGCAACTGAAATTGGAATTGTTGTCAACATGGACCAGAACCTCAAAGGAATGTTTCCAACATCTTGTAGAATTGAGGCTGTTTTGAGTGCAAAGAGAGACCCTACCAAGTATTAATATAGTGTTCCTAACAAAGTGTTCTTTGAGTGTGTAATCCCACTATCTGGTGTCACCCTGAAAAAGATGGGTTCACTTTTGAGCCTGTTTTGTCTCAGGTTTTCTTTCTCAAGTTGTTTCAGAGATTCAGCCATTGTCCCCTCTGGCTTTCTTATTTAAGTAACTGAATCTACATTTTGGATTTTGTAAAGCTGCTTTGTGACAAATTGCTATACAAATAAACTGGGATTTAATTATTAAATAAGAGATGGTCCTGCATTATATAACAAATTACAGGCATAAAAATGTAATATTTTTCCCCGAACTCCCGGATTAGCACTTTCATAAATTCATATTTATGAACCACTGGGCATTTATAATGCATTCATAAGCAAAGTATGAATGCTTTAGAACTGAATGTTGGATGATGTATGTAATGTTTATGTACATTAAGGTGTTTGTGTAATTGTGACTGTCCTGAATGAGATAAGAACCTTCATTTATTAGATGTAGACTGGTTGAAATTTGTATCGGTAATGCCTTTCCTCAGAGCACATTCATAAATTATTGTGAAATATTTTAGGAAGTACCCACTTGTTGTTCCAACACTTTATTACTTTCCATGCTTAATAAAATAAAGTGGTAATCAGTTTTGCATTTCAAACACTGTTATGAAACACTATGTGCATATTTTATAATTTCACTCATTTAAGAAGTGCTTAGATCATTTGAATGATCTAATGGATGCTTGATAGATGATGATTTAAAAATACTCTAACAATCTACAACAAACTATCTACATATATTTTTTTCTTTTTCATGGACATAATATTACCTAAAACATCTAATTTCAAATCGTGTTTTGTCATAAGCCTTTTACAGATTGTTCAGAGGTTAAGTTCTACTGAATAAAAGGTTTAGAGTTCACATCCCAGAGCTGCCCACTTGCACTGTTGATCCCTTGAGCAAACCTCTTAATCTTCCATTGCTCCAAGGGCACCTTACAGTGGCTGGTCCTGCATTCTGATCTCAGCTTCCTTACAAAAACAGTTGATGTGAAAAAACACGTATCGAAGAGTGGCAGAGAATAATATGGCTCATTCCTTTTTGTGTCTATGTAGTGTATCACTTAGTGTAACTTTTTGTTTGCAGTGTGATTCGTGTATCAATCATAAATATTTTTTCATGGTATCAACACACATGGTCTCCAGTGTCTAAACCATAAAGTGGTTATTGATGTGATTTATTATCTCCAACGTCTCATGTCTTTGAAAAGCTATAAACAGTGGTTGAACTTTGTGAAAATATCAAGAGGTATTACAGTAGCTCCTTACAATACAAACGTAACTTGATGAAGCATCTTTATAGCATTCCAACAGTATGTTTAACAGTAGAGAATATGTTTAGATGTATACATATAATAATATAATATAAGTGTAAGTTAAAATTAAAATGAGTGCAAGGTGCCAGTATATGCACACATACAAAGGTATTCACAAGTGTGGAGTGGTGAGGTGAGTGTACAGAGACACGTGAGAGAGAACACTGAGCACTGATACACATGTACTTAATTTTCTCTCGCTTTACTCTACACTTTACTCGCAAACCATGTTTATGTTCTGCTTGGTTTTAAATAACATGGTTCATTATACTACTGGTTGTAGGTTACTTATTATAGTATCATCATCAGCATGAACAATACCAAAAAGCATGACCTTGTACAAGGTCTGGGAAAAAATGGTATTGATGTATCCCTACCCTTTTATAAACAGTCAGTAACTAGTCAGCCCTGTTATGGCCAGATTTATTCATGGCTATTATTTATTTATGACTAAAGAGGCCTTCTTTTCAGCAAATAGTGACATTTGAATATGCTACAAGACAGCTAAAAATATCATAAATTACAACTGCTAGATAACTAATTAGTATGTGGATTAAAATGACCAAGTGATTTAGCCTTTGCTACCTTGAGAGTTGTGACAGTTACTCACCAGAGTTTGTTGCCAAGGAGGTAGACAAGGTTACCAAAGTAATAAATGTGAAAAATTCTAATTGTGGCCCTTTCTTTCTCTTTCCTCTCCTTTTTGGGCTCCACTTCTGTGTTTATAATTCAAAAGGCATTCTGATACTTGCCACGTAGGCTGGTGGATACTGTAGTGTTAGAAATGAACAACTTCAAATAAACATAGCAATGCCATTGAACTGACAATTAGTCACCTCTAATTCACATGAAATTACAGTGTCCTCCAAAAGCATTGGAATGGCAAGACAGACCACCCAACTTTTAGGTGAGCAAAAGCAAAGGAACAGAAAATCTTAAAGAAAATAACACTTAATATTTGGTTGTGTATCCTTTGCTTGCAATAACTGCACCAAGCTGATGAACCCACTGGCAAGCTGCATTCTTCTTTTGTGATGCTTTTCCAGGCTTGTACCACAGCTTCTTTCAGTTTTGGGGGGTTTCTCCCTTCAGTCTTCTCTTCAGGACATAAAATGCATGCTTAGCTGGGTAAAGGTCTGGTGATTGACTTGGAAAGTTTAAAACATTCAATTTTTCCCTCCTGATGATGTTCTTTGTTGTGTTGGCAGTATGTTTTGGGTCATTGTCTTGCTACATAATGAAGTTCCGCTCAATTAGATTGGATGCATAACTCTGTAAACTGGAGGACAGAATGTTTCTGTAGACTTCTGAATTAATTATGTTCCTACCATCATGAGTTACATCATCAATAAAGATTAGTGATCCCATTCCAGCAGCAGATCCAAGCCATGAAATTACCTCCAGCATGCTTGTCCAATGAACTTGCATGTTTTGGATCATGAGCAGATCGTTTCTTTCTGGTGACCTTTCCATCACTTTGGTAGTGCTTAATCTTGGTTCCAGAACATTTGTGGCTCATCTGTGCATTTCTTTGCAAATTTGACCCATTTCTACATTTGAGATGTCTGAAATACTGTTAGTCTCTCTTTTTCTATTTTAATTTTTTTGACTTTCCTAATTTAGGATCATGAACTTATATGCAAATATTTCTTCTTATGGCTTGTCCAACACAAGCCATAAGAAAGGTTTACTGCTTTAAGCTGTTCTTTGCTGTTTTTGTGTATATTTAAACTGTGGAAGTCATTTTTCCCCAAAATAATAGGAGGGTTAAACAGTTAAAAGCTCTTAAGTTTTAAAACATTTAGATGTAAATATTAGGAAATGAAAGCCAATCTATTGTCTCATGTATAGCAAAAACAAAAGAACTGGCCTTGCCATTCCAACACTCTGTAGATGTGTTCTATTGGATAAAACACATTTACCAGAGCACTACAAAATTGGGAAAACCATGTATTACCTTTAATTCCACAACATTAACACAAAAATAATGCTATATTTAATGTAAAAAAAATTCTCACTTGAATGTAAATCAAGTTGTAATGCATTATCTATGACATTATCTGGCAACTATCTAGCAACTGTTTGAGCTTGCACTAGCTACTTTTCCCTGAAAAGAGTTGGCAACAGTGGCTGCATCTACAGTTGTTTTTGACATCTCTATCATACACACACCAAATGGGAATCTACACTGGAGGCTACTGAAGGGTACTGAATATGGCTAAATGAATTGAAAGCATGAAAGGAAAGTGCAGTAAAGTTTGCTTAAGAGTGGCATGGATATAGCATATTATAGCAAAGTAAACCTAAAGTGAAATGGTTGTGAAATCACAAAAGAATCTGTTCTGGCTCTTTTCAGATGTAAACCTAATGCCTCTCCTATCTCTGGAAAGCAGTTTCCACCTATTTTTTGCTTCTTTTTGAGCTGTTGCGGTGGTCATCTACAATAATTCTTTTCATACCAGGGGATGCTGTTGTGGCCCGGAGCATTTATTTCAATTATTGTCCTTTCATTTATTAATTTTCTGCTAGACTGCATTAGCTTGTAGAAGTAACAGGAACATTGTAACATATGAACCGGGCCTTAAACTTTATAATTCAAAACAATAAATCAGAATTTCCCTGCTGAATTTTGGAGAGCTGTATATGTAAAAATAAATGCATAATCATAAGCAAAATGTAATTGCACCTATAATTAGGCTGCTATTTTATGTGAAGAGGCTCATCCTAGTGTTGTGTTTTCTGGTTGGAGATTTTGTGTCACTCTGACAACAGATCCAACCCACATGACCTGTCAGAGCACAGCAGTGAATACAAAACAGCCTATATCATGTCTGTGGTATCTGTAGTTCATAAATCATGTAATTCAGTCTCACTCTGTAACTCACTGTTCCATTGAATTATTAGTAATGCTTTACAAGAAAGTTATATCTATATAATGGCTTATTTTAATATTGGTAAGATGATGCGAGAACTTTATAAAAAGTATTAAGGTAGATGAAAGTTGTTTGATTGCTATAAGACAATATACTTTATACAACACTTCTTGCCATCTCACCATTATTATCATAATCCACTATTTACAAGTGCATTATTTTATAAATATGTGGTTTTATGCTTATACATGGATATAGTCTTGCAAAGAAAGTGGCTATGAAAAGATCCCTTTTAATTCTTGCACAGGATGTACTACAGTTTGTGCACAATTTAGTTTATTGCAGCCATTGGGCACTAAATGACGAGGTCATGAAGTAGAAAAATGTGTGTGGCATTTAATTTAGATATGTTCTCATTTTTTTAAATAATAAAATTGTGCCTATGGTTTAGATCATGTGTGTTCTCCTCTAAATATACAATGCCTATGGAGCTCTCTGACAGCATTGTGACTAACAATGAAATTAATTTAATTATATATCATATTATATATAAAACTATACTGTTTTGTTATAACAACATTATTCATGGTAGGTGAAGTAACATTAACTTATGCTGTCTAAACATTAACTACCTTAATTAGTTTATCTAGATATCAAGATAGCCTATATAAATGCAGACTGAAGCAGAACTTCTAACAATTCTCCAAATAAATGTTTTAACAGTGCTCAGTATATACACACTGCTCCCAGTAAGTAGCAATATGGTCAAATACACCATAGTAATCAAAATGCCAGTGTCCAATGGACACAAGGGATATGCACTTTCAGTTTTAAATAAAGATTTTTTATAATACTGTGGGGTTTTTTTTTTAACCAATATATTTGTATGAAACCATGGAAATGGAAAATTATTTTCACATTCAAAAACAGGCAGTAATGATTGTCTTCAAATAGGATATGCTTAGTGATGAATCAGTGCATTGTTTTATATAATTTATCTTATTTCCACCAATTACAAACTTAGCTTTCTCTCTACTTCTTCTGACTTGATACTATCAGTGCAGTCCAAGCCCTGTCATAATCATCATTAAATGGTATTGTTTTGAGTGTATCAGCGGAGTGAATTACACATAATTCAGAGCAAGTCATTTGAGTATATTTATTTTTTAACAGAAAAGTGATTAAATCCTGGTTTAGGAACATTTGAATTTCAATGAGTGTGAGCAGAATTTTGCATTATTGTTGTTTTTAACACATGAAAATCATCATCTTCTGCGCATTCAACCACTTCTATAAGGAGGCTCAAGGGAAGTGACCTATTTTTAAGGATAACCACTTGATGGCAGTACACACCAAGCCTTGAAAAGATCTAAAGAAACACATGACCATGCATTACTAACTGGCAGGAAGTTACATTTGTATCAGTGTAATTTTTGAGCGATGTGATGACAGCTGTGCCTATTGTGTTACACCATGTGTTTTTGAAGCTGAGAGAATTGTGTTTGTCTAACATGATCGATATGCATCTCCTCTCTTTGTGGTGGGTAAGAAATTGAAATTGATTTGTAAAGAGTGTTATTCAAAAAGATCCATCCACTGATGCACCAACATTGTTTGTGATGAAATGAGTAGTTGTATAAGGTAATAGGATGGTATGATGTCTGAGAGTTTGTCAAGGTGAATGCTGTTGTATGAAATGATTAATGACTCAACACTACCGTACCTGAATGCAAAAAATAAATAAATAAATGAATTAAAATAAAGAAATCAGCATGCTTTCGAAGCATAGCACCACATAGGGCAAATGTTGTTTTCACGTCCCTCATTCAAGACTAATGTGTCTATCTGTGAGGGATGAAAGAAATATTCTATTGTTATTGTTGAGTCGAGGAAGCTAGTGCGTCTTTGGTTTCTTGGTTCCCTGACCATGCTGATTGGGGATACAATTTTCCATGATTTGAACCACTGCGTAGCTGCCCTGTGACTGGATATGGTGTTTTTTGTGGCTCTGGATTTGTACATCATGCAATTCATGGCACTAATACCATGTGATGTTGTGTGCATGTGGCCATCAAAATCACTGTGATTGGAGAAACCAAGTCAATATGAATCCATATGAGTTTTGTGTCAGTTTTGCTTTGTGTATGTTTCATTTTTTTTTTTTTTTTTTTTGACTAACTGTATCTACATCGAAGCTTGCAAACTGAAGTCAATAATATCAGCTGGCACACAGCCAGCACTCATTTAACTTTTATTTAAGTGCCATATAAATGAACTAATCAAATAGAGGACAAAGGGCCATTAACCTCCATGAGGGTGAGAGACAGAGAGAGAGAGAATGGGCTACAGGGAGATTAATAACATTCACCATTCATTTAGCGGAAAGAGAAGCAGTTAGTGTCCCTCAGCACTGTAGGGAGCACCACGTGTGACACAGAAACGAACAAATGAAACATTTCATGTAGAAAACAGTACCAAATTATTTATATCAATGCATTTGTATTGATTGTTTTTTATGAGGGTGGAGGAAACTCTATTCTATGTTCTCTCTTCCCTTCTGTCTTTCTGGGCAAGTAACAGCGATGCTTGCTCCAGGCTGCTCTCGCACCACACACTCACTCACTCACTCACTCACGCACTCACGCACTCACTCACACTATACCATTCATTCACCCTGCTGGATGTCCCTCAGACACCTACAGGTATGTGTATGGAACAAAACACAACAACAAAAAAAAAAACCTTTTGTTTGTTTCTGTTTAAAAGGGAAATGTGACATTTAAGTATATTTGAGGCAATCTTTTAGAAAAATAACTTTGACATTAGCATGCATAGCATACTGAATGCTGCAAATTTCATAATCCTAAAAGTGCCTATATACAGTAAAAGTTTTATTGGAGATGTACATGTATCACACCACCCAGGGTACTGTATATCCCTGCCTCAAGTCCAGTGTTCCCAGGATAGGCTCTGGATCTGAAAACGAATGAATGAATGAATGAATGGATAGATGGATGGATGGATGGATATCACATATGAAATGATATAACTGTAGTAATGCCTATCAACATTAATGCAACCACTTAATAAAAATGTGACTTAAAGAGATGACACTAACCCAGAATTTGTTTCAACTCGAGTTAGCTGGTGTCCGGTTTTGCCTGTCAATTTAGTACACTCTCAGTGCTGCCATTACTCATTTGAGCATACCATTTAATACAATAATACACAGACTGAGACACAGCAGATTTGAGAGCAGTTAGTGAACCCATTATTTCTCAATCACAGATACTTTCATAATGCAATTAAATATGAATCTTTATTTGTTTTATGCATTAGCCTACAGAAGACACAATGAACAAACAATGTTGATTTCTTTGTGTTATACAATTCCAGAACAAATAATACACTAGAGAATTTAGGTCCTTGTATGTTGAATACTTGAACATGATTGGTTGGAATTATGCCTGCTTTTGCAATAGTTCACATTTTTAACAATAAACTAAAGTTTATTGTATATTCTAAAGCAGATATTAATCTTAGCTGGGGGGTGCTTGTAGGTTTATTTTCTTGTCTTGCTTTCATCATTATACAGTGTCTCACAAAAGTGAGTACACCCCTCACATTTTTGTAAATATTTGATTATATCTTTTTATGTGACAACACTGAAGAAATTACACTTTGCTACAATGTAAAGTACTGAGTGTACAGCTTGTGTAACAGTATAAATTTTCTGTCACCTCAAAATAACTCAACACACAGCCATTAATGTCTAAACCGCTGGCAACAAAAGTGAGTACACCCCTAAGT
>JANDJT010000032.1:9102238-9118619 GCA_024331685.1 Stegophilus panzeri
TGTAAATAAAAACAGAATGCAATGATTTGCAAATTTCATAAACCCATATGTTATTCACAATAGAACACAGAAAACATGTCAAATGTTTAAACTGAGTAAATGTACTATTTTAAGAAAAAATAAAGTAATTTTGAATTTGCCACAACACGTCTCAAAAAAGTTGAGACGGGGCAACAAAAGGCTGGAAAAGTAGCAGTTTCTAAAAAGAAATAGCTAGAGGAACATTTTGCAACTAATTAGAATAACTGGCAACAGGTCACTAACATGATTGGCTACAAAAAGAGTATCTTAAAGAGGCAGAGTCTCTGAGAAGTAAAGATGGGATGGAATCTGGATGGAAGCATATGTTGCTCTAAAACCTGTATATACCTATCAGCATTCCATATGCTGAAATTCCATAGGCACTAATGCACCCCAATACCATTAGAGATACAGGCTTTTAAACTGAGCGCTGATAAAAAGCCAGATGGTCCCTCTCCTCTTTAGTCCTCTTTAGTCCTCTTTAGTTTAGAGAATGCGGTGTCCATGGTCTCCAAAAATAATTTAAAATTTTGATTCATTTGACCACAGAACATTTTTCCACTTAGTTTACCACTTTTCCACTTACACATACATATATTCTTTATTTTTTTTCCCCACCTCTAGTACTTTCAGTTAAAGTTAAACCAGTTAAAGTTCCTGAACTTAAATCACATCATTCACAGTCTGAAAGGATAAAAAAAAAACCAAAAAAAAAAAAAAAACTCCACTTGTTTAAAGACATGGAATACAAACTGATAGGTTGATTATTTGCTCATCCATGTACTATACAGATTCCAGAGCAAACAGCCATGTAAAAACTTAGCTTTACCCAAATGTTTGTTTTCAGCCCAGAGCAAACAATATTTTCACTTCAGGTCCATAAAAATAGCTCAACAAAATGGCATACTTCATACGTTCAAATCTCACATGTAGTGTAGTGTACAATTACTACTGAGCTGACATTATAGAACTGCTGACAAAAGAAGGGTGGTCTTGCATTAACAATTGCCCCCCCCCCAGCACAAAAAAAAAAAAAAAAAAAAGTACAAATTAATACATTCTAATATCAGAAACTGTACCTTAAAAAATTTAATCATTTTATAAGTTTTGGCTGTGGGTATTTGTGCAGGTAAATTATGTATTTCCTTTCATTGCATGTTCGATTCGTTTGAGATGTCACTAAACTACATAATGCTGCTCATTTATGTAGTATGTACTATGTGTAAACTACTGATGCATGGTAACATTCTGTATCCCACTTCAGCTGTGCCATCTTAATTTCTCACCTATTCGTCACTGATTTTGGAAAAGTAAACTCCTTGACACATCATTTTCAATTTATAGCAAACTAAAGAGCAGAGTCCCTGCTTCTTTCTCTCTGCTGTGACAAGTCTGACTCGCCTGACTTACCCATTAAGGAGAAGGTTTCTCACAACCCCAATTTTGTTGCCATCTCTTTCTCTCTCCCCCACACTCTCTGGTGCTCTCCTTCCATTCCTTCTCTTTTCTTTACATTCTGTCATACACCGTGAATCAGATGGCAGGATACTGCATCACAGTGTAGTTCTTTTTGCTCTGGCTGTTCTGACAGTGCAGGAGACAGCCAGGAAGCAGTGTCAGGAGTGCTATATTTGCAGGCTCGAAATGGCCCTTCAATAAAAAGCACTGACAATAACAGGTGGCTCTATCATTATGATAAAGGTCCGTGATAACTAATTAAAATACATAATGTGCATGCACTGATTGGATGGGAAAAAATAGCAAACCTTCGTGAAGGTCATGCTTTTTCAAATGTCATACTACAACAAGCATCGTGTAATACTTATTGATTTGTGCATCATCTAAAGCTTGGTGAGATTTCTCTATTTGACAGTTCTACATGAGTGAGTAGGTGCAGATTACTTTTACTGAATGATTTGTTTTGCTGTTCAGCTCCATGAGTTTCACTCCATCATGAGGGATCATAGAGTAGCCCAGGTGCTGAACTAATCCTTAAAAGCCATAGCTGGCATAGTGATAAAACCACAGGCATGCCTCCATATCTCTGTTGACTGCTGAAAGATCATACTCCATTTAGGCCTCCAACAACAGATGCTTCTCAAACTGTGGGAGGCATCGGCTGGGGTCAGAGACATGAGATTTATAGTTAAAATCAGACACTGAGTTGAGTTTATGGGAGACAGACAGACAAACAGACACAAGGAGAGACAGATGAGAAAGATACAGAGAAAGAGAAATAAACAGAGTGTGTCTATGTCTTCAGCATCAGTGGGAATGGACTGGTGGTGGTAGGAGGGATGTGTTAAATATGCTTGAAATCTTCTAGGCCAGGGACCAAGGGTGTCAGACTTTAATGTTCTACCTCATTTAACACACCTGATTCAACTTATTGTCATATCATGGCAAACTAGCAACGCCATTTCAAAATGCATTGCAAACTACAAACATGGCTGATGATGACTAAAACTCCCAAAACAACACACAGACAATCACACTCACAGTCACTCCACACTATATAAAAAACTATTCAGTGAACTGTTTGAAGTAAATGCTCAGTTCATCTAATCTCTGTCATTACTAAGCCTTATATAGTGTTTGCTGTTCTGTTTTTTTTTTTTTTTTTTGTCTGTGTTTATTCCCTCGACCTTGATTCTCTGCCTTGCCTGTTTTGGATCGTTAGTATTATTGTTGACCTCTGCCTGTTTATGTTTCTCAAATTCTGCCTGACCCTTTGGATTTGTTGTCTCATTAAACTGTCATAACTGCAATTGCTTCTGTCTCAGCCTCCATTACGTGACACTCATCAGCTCATTACCATGGGCTTCATGGGCTGAATTTAGTGTAAAAATGAAAAACACCAAGACTATAAGGCTGTTCAAAACACAGGTCTGATACATGTTCAGACAAACCATACTGTCTTATCCTGTGATATTTTCTGAATAAAAATGGTACAAAATATCCTTCCAGATACAATGCTGTCGGTTAGCCCCCAGCAAAGTATTTCCACAGTTCGAACTATACTAGAAACGATCAACGTTTAAAAAAAACTGACCATAGTTCATGACTGCATTAAAAAAAAAAAAATGAATCGTTAGCTTCTGCAGCAGCTACTCTGTTGATAGACAGTTGTGTAAATGTAGCAATAGACAACTGTAGTTCCAAACATAAATATAAAGCTTTATTCATAATTTTACTGACATTAATTTAGAGCACACATATTGCCAAGAGCAATGCTCATTCATGTACTAATTATGCAAATGTACAAGCAAATGTAACAAAAATGTTCTAATGTGACATAAATAATAATTAAAACTCAAATACATACCATCTTATCATATTATCTGCATTACCGATTAAAAAAATAAAATAAATTAGCCTCTCTGGTTTGATTAATTAAGTGATGAAATGGTTTGTTCAAAGGAAAAGGAAAGAAAAAGTTTATGACAAAAACATAAATGTTTAAAAATGAATGGACAGAGAGGTATGTGTTTATTCTCAGCAGTCTCATCCAGAGCTCCTGTGCAAAACAAAGCAGCTGAAATTAATGTCTTATTTATAACCATGAAATAATCACTAATGGTTAAGCACTATAAGGTAAATGTTATAAACATTCAGTTATGACAGTTACATATCCAAGCCTTAACGTAATATAATATCTTAAGATCGATTCTTGCTGCTGCAGTCAAACAAAGCAGAGTGTTTCAATAACATAACACATGTATCTTCAGTCATAGAGAAAATTACATCATACATTACGTCTAGAATCCTTAAGTGGCCTTTGATTTGTCCTTCTCTGGAACCATTAAGGCTCCTATGTAGAACCCTACAACAGTGTTTCCCTGTCAGGAAAGGTTCACTCAGGAAGCTAATAACCCTTAACTATCCAAAGAACAGTGAAGAACCTTTTTCCTAACGTGTATTCAGCATATAAGAATAAGTAAATAAAAGTACCCTGCTGAAAAAAAAACAATAGAAACACTCACAGAATTTGTAATGGTTTTAATGGAAACCTTAACGGTCCCTGTGGGTCTCTACTTGTAATTTGTTGCCTTCTATTGGTGCCCCCAGAAAAACTGAGGATGTGCTCAAACATTAGCTAGCGCTAACAATACAAACTAGCTTGAATGCTAATAACTAGCAATGATACAAGTTGGGCTGGTAAACACAAAATGTAGCTAACCACAAATAAATATTTGTGATTATTATTAAAAAAATTGTTAGATTTCAGGTTGGAATTTTTGCATTAGTTCATATTAGTTTATATTATCTTGGATGGCACAAGAGGCATCAATTTACAGATGTATTTTTGGAACCAGCCACTTCAAAGAGTTTGTTTAGTTAAGGCCATGGATGGGAATTATGACAATCATTTTGGCCACATACATATGCAACCTGGCATATAACCATTTAAATTATCATTATTCCTGCTGTATTGGACCAATCATACAGAGCAGTTCTCTAATTACACAGCTGCTTTACTTTCATTTCTCACGTCCCTTTCACCCCTTTTTGGTGTACGAAACTATGTTTGTGTGTAGGCGTACAAGCAGACAATTGCTGGGAGATTTGTAGGAATTAGAGAATAAATATATCAAGGCATCAGATTCCCCTTCTGTTCTTGAGCTTTGAATTTTAGAATTTGGTGCTTAATCAACAGCTAAACTGTGTGAGGAAAAAAACATGTAGATTATAAAGTAAAATAAAAATAAAGTTCTGCTAGTAGCACACATAACCAGTGCAATTGTATGGTTACCCCAAGCCAAGTGCCTGCATGATTTATTAGCACCTAAGCCTATCCCTAAAGACAATGCAAAATTGAAATCAAAACAATTATTTCTTCTAAATTATTATGAAACTGGCTACTCTGGGAGGAAATAATGTAGGGCTGGACTCTGGGTCTGTGTGGAGTTTTACATGTTCTCCTTGTGTCTGCATGGGTCTCCTCGGTTTCTCTTGTTTTCCTCCCAACTCAAAAAACATTGGATTGAATCTGTTAATTTGCCTCTCTTTGTTGTAAAGGAGTATGCAAATGTATGTGTGCAGTCATCCAGGGTGTGTTCCCTCCTTACACCCAGTGTTCCTGGGATAAGCTCCTTATCCACTGCAGCCCAGATCAGAATAAAGTGGTTACTGATGATGAGTGAATGAATGGACTGATGTTTCTACACATTAGGACTTGACTGACTTGCGATAATTGGCTGACAATGATAGATGGGGATGCTTGTGTGTGCATGGTAAAGTAGTTAAAATACAAAAGGTGTTTTGAGGCAAGTCATGATGCAGGCTTACAGAGGAACATTTAACAGTTTTAATGTTTATTCATGGAACCAGGAAGATACCATACAATTGTAAGTTATATACAACTCACACATGACAGTGTACACTAAAGATTGTTGTGTAGTTCAAGTGATAAATACATACAGGAAGTACCCAGATCATCAGATTTGTGCTCTGTGTGTGTGTGTGTGTGTGTGTGTGGTGAAGGGGTGTTACCATATAGTAGACTCAATATGAATAATTATGTCTAATGATTGCTAAAGCCACCTGGCACTTGAAAAATGTCTTAATTTGGCTCCTTTAAAGGCTGTCTGATCATCCTCATGAGAACAGCAATTACCAGCATAATACACTGGAAAGATACAGCCACTGCCTGTTGAGCAATTTGGCTTTAGAGTTTCAAAGGAAAAAAAACAAAACAAAAAACAGTTTACAAACATTTATATAGAGAAAGTGGGAGTCTTGAAAAAAAAAATAGAATTCCTGGGGATTTTCAGTCATGCAGGTTGCCTGAATGCAATAAAGGCACTGTGACTTTTGGTGAGATTATGCTGAGTGATGGCTGTTTGAACTGTTTTGGTTGGGGAATGGAACACTTGAATCTACACTGTTTGAGTAATGAGTGCTGCAGTGCACTGTTTCTTTCCTCTTGTCTTGTGCTTTGTCACCCTGAGGCCCATTTCATCCCAGCTCTCATTGCAACTCCAAAACACACTCACAGGAAACTAGAAACTGCACTTGTTTGCATCATTAATATCGACTTCACCACTGAGCAGTGTTACTGCAATAGCACAAGCTGATATAAAGATTGCCACAATGATTAGTAAATGTTAGATTAGATTAAATTAGATTAATAGTTTGCATTTTAGTGAAGAGGTGACAGTGTCAGTGATAGTTCAGACTTCAATTTTTCTCATGTTATTTCTCCTAGGTGAGAAACCTGAAATTGTCGAAGATGAACCTGAATTAAGTTTTTAGATAGGAATGTAAAGTTCAGAATTATTGTAGATTCAAGGTCCCATCCTAAAAGTAGATCACTGAAGGCTTTTGCAAGTGGGTGCTTTGGAAATAAGTTTGATATTCAAATTCTGAACTTTACTGCCTTTTACCACTTCTGCATAGCATATGGAAAGTTTCAGTGCTAAGTGGTGGCTAACTCTTTATTTGTCTAAGTACAACTTACTGATAGTAGTCTGATCTGGCTATTTTTTGTAGATTAATGCACTAAGAACAACCTGCAGCATAAACATGAGGAAAACTAAGGAACTCACTGTCCACATCATCAAGCTGAGTGTGAACTACAAACCTATCTCTATCATGGATCTGCATCTCCACTATTATCAAGAAGCTCATCAACTCTTGGATTTCTTTTTAGGAGGCTGAGGAAGATCACCTTACACCTGCAGATCCTCAACAATTTCTAGAGATGTAAACATGAAGAACATATTGACCAGCTGCATCACAGTCTGTATGGCAACTCCGCTGTGCCTGACCACAAGGCTGTGCAGCAGGTGGTGGTTAGGGTGCGTAGGGTCCCTGGCGATACTGAGGAGAGCCTGGAGATCCTACACACCCCACCCTCCACCTGTTTTTTCTCCTACCGTCTGCTATCAGACACACAACCAGACTGAGTGAGAGCTTTTACTGCAGAGCTGTGAAACTGCTGGTTCCTACTCTCTCTCTCACACACACACACACTGGTTTCTAAACTGTGAAGCTGCTGGGCTCAACTCCTACACACATTGGTTTTTAAACAGTCAAGCTGCTTTTTCCCACTCATACACACACTTGTTTTTTTTTATACTCTGGATTGTTATTCAGTATTCATGCAGACCTGAAACTGTTGCAATTTCGTTATCCACTCAATCAGGAGTGTGCACATTTGTCATTCATGCAATCAGAAGTGGAATAATCACACCGGCTATAACAGTAATGTATAGGCTGTTACCCCTATAAGCTATAAAAGTACTACCTTTATTTCATTTGCATATACTTTAGTTTAATATAGCTATTTCTTCCATTATAATGTCTTATGCACCATATCTACTGCCATATCTAATACCTCCAGTATTGCAGTACATATTGTCTTGCACTGTTTGTCACTGTCTTTCATCCCTTTTTCATATTATTATTACTATTATTATTATTATTATTATTATTAATAATAATAATAATAATAATTAATGCTTCATCAAATAACTCTCATTTAGACCAATCTGTAATTTACTCAGCAATGTTACAACTTTACCTGTTTTCACATGTTGATTATTCAAGTAAAAATAAAAAAATGCATGTAACTATGATTATGAATCAGCAGTGGTGACTGTAGGTTCTACCAAGCCATTTGTCCCAATGCTGTGCAGTCAAATATAAATCCACTAGACCATCTCAGTGCCAGTGAGTTGTGGCATACCCTGCTTATTAGAATATTTGATTTATTCCTGGGTGCACAATGCACTCGAAAAGGTGATACACTATATCAAATGACACATAAAATTGACATTTCATACAACTGCCAATTTGTCCAGGACTGGCCGTCCCAGCAAATTCAGCCCAAAAAAGAATTCTCCAAGACCCTGAAAATTTCATCACACGATCTGCTAGTAAATCTTGCAAGTGTTGGTGTCAAAGAGCATGCTTCTACAATCAGAAAGAGCTTGTACAACTTTGACCTGCATGGGAGGCGTGCCAGGAAAAAGCCTTTGCTGTCTAAAAAGAACATTAAAGCAATAAAGTTTGGCAATGAGCATATAGGCAAAGAGCAGGCCTTTTGGAATAATGTGCTCTGGACAGATGAATAAAACATAGAGTTGTTTGGCCACTGTAACCGCAGACATGTTTGGCACTGACCAAAGACAGCTTTTCAGGAGAAGCACCTCATACCAACTGTGAAGCACAGTGGTGGAAATGTTATGGTTTGTGGTTGCTTCGCTGCCTCAGGGATTGGACAGCTTACATTCATTGTTTCAACTATGAATTCTGCATCAAGAGTGCTTGAAGATAATGTCAAAAGTTGAAGTTGAACCAAAAGTGGACCTTGACAGGATAATGATTCAAAGCACACTAGCAAGGACTGGCTCAAAAAGAAGAAATAGAGGGTTATGGAATGGCCTAGATTTGAAGCCGATTTGAATCCAATTTAAATGTTGTAGGGGGATTTGAAATGGACAAGACATGCAAGAAAACCCTCAAACATCTTGCAACTGAAAGAATATTGCATGGAAGAGAGTGGTGGACAATTATGCAAAACACCTACAAGAAGTCATTTTTGCAAAAGGGGGCAATACTAACTTCTGAGGCCA
The DNA here is from genome assembly GCA_024331685.1 of Stegophilus panzeri. Taxonomy (NCBI): domain Eukaryota; kingdom Metazoa; phylum Chordata; class Actinopteri; order Siluriformes; family Trichomycteridae; genus Stegophilus; species Stegophilus panzeri. Next base: position 9,110,839 of record JANDJT010000032.1, read on the forward strand.
AGGGTGTACTTACTTTTTCCACAGAAGAATATCACATCAATTGATATTCAAGTGTATCAATTTTATTAATAGGAACTGTTTCAAAGATGATCAAATGTTTGCTTGTCCAAATATGTCAAAACAGCCAACAATTTCCTGGGGTGTACTTATTTTTTCACATGACTGTAGATTGTACACAGCAAACATGGATATGTAAGGTTTTCTTATGATAGACTCCAATGAGTCATTGTCATTGACAATTTTTAAAAAATTTTTTTACTATCAATGATTCATTAATTTTGAATGACTTGTACAAGCATAATAGATCTCTATTATAGAAATACAATATATAGAAATGTGATATGAGTTCAGGGTTGGGGAGGCAATTGTGGATGCATGGCTTATTTCAAGGATGGCAGATGTCACCCATGTAGCCCGCCTGTGATGACATGTTATTAGAGAAAAACAGACAATCCAGGGATGAAATAATGACCCTACTAGGTACAGGAGAAACTGGCCCAAATTTTGCCATGACAATGCTATGCCACTGCTGAATTTAGTGACAGTACTGCTGTGCCATGCATACAGCTACCTGAAATTTTCAACAGGGATAGCCTGTATAAAGCAAAAACAAGTTTCTCTGCTCCTGGAAATATGCCTCATTCCTGTACACACTCATCTTGAATCCCATCTACAGATAGCATATGAATTATTTGCATTAAATGTGCAGGTCTGACCACCAAACATATTTTAAAGACATTGTGGCCACTTTGTAAGCTTTTATTTGGGTAAACTGCAGTCTACCAGAGAGTAAAGATTCGGGACATAGAAGTGGATGTCCACTGGGTGATAGTGGATGTCCACTCCTGTCTGTTTGCTACTACTAGTTGCTCAGCCACATCCCATAGCTGTAGAACATGTCTCCTCAGAACAAGTAGCATGGGAGAAAGAGAATTCTACAAGTAGACAGGTCAGGAGGCCTTAGGAGAACACCAGAGAAGAAAAAACTAACACAACTAACTTTCTAATAGAAGAGCAGAACTCCAGGCTACAGTGGAAAAATATAAGAAACTTTCAAATAATGTGTTCTATCTATCTACCTATCTAGCTATCTAATGTATCTATGTATCTATCTATCTATTGTGGCTCCTCTAAGTTGCGGCAAAGTGAAACACAGATGGGCAGGAAGCAGGAGTGAGGGAAAAAAGGTGTCCTTTTATTTAAAAAAATGGGTGAAGATTGAAGGTGAGGATGTGAGGAATTGTGGTGCTGGCAGTGAGGGTCGCAGTGTTTCAGGCATGGGGAGCAATGAGCGAGCTGGAGCAGTGTCGAGGCGAGACCCAGGGAGCGCTGGTGGTGGGTACCAGCCATGGGTACAGCGTGGCCAAGGAGCTCCTTCGTCTGTGCTGTCTTCTTCTGTGTCAGCTTCTGCGAACAATAGGGACACATGTGTCATCATGAAAGCGACAGGAGAATTTGCTCACCTCTCTGTGTTGGTTGCGCCATTTTATACTCTCCTGTCTTCTGCAGGAGGGCGAGGAGCAGCCGCTCCACTCACTGGCCGCCAGCCGTGTGTGCTTCTGCCGCCCCACCCTGCAGCCATGTGCTCACATGCTGTCCACAACATATGGGGTGCTGAAGCGGAGCTGTCTGTTCAACACCTGGGCAGCAGTCGTGCAAGGAGCTTGTGGGTTTGTGTGCGTGTGGGCTGCATGCCCGCCATCACACTATCACTATCATAAGGTGACAATTCTAATAAAAAAGCATGAAAATTTCCAAATGTAGAAACAATAACTTGACAACAATGCCCTCCAAAGAAGTATAGTTTATTCATTTTTATCAAAATATGCAAGGCAATGTTTTACACTTTCTGTGCTCACTGTGAAAGATAAATTGTGTAAATATTAAAGGCTTTTCATGTTGTGTCGGTAAGAGTAGATTACCTTTTCTTTTATTATTAATATCAAATTTCCTCATAGCTTCCCTGACACGCTTGCACCTTCTTTTTTTTCTATTAGCACCTAGTTGCCATTGTTTTGTGGAAATCATTGCTTGCTTGACTGTGACAGCTGCATACAAGGTCATCTCCTTTTTATGTTTGTCTCTGTGTGACAACCTGCCATGAGATTTAGACAATAATGTAATGTGTTCTATCTGTTCCTGAAGCAAATATAAATTCTGTTGCAATATTTGACTTTGCATTTATTTTCCTCCATTTAAAATGTCTATTTATACAGTAATTGACTCCTCTATAGAATTTACCCATAGATAGCAAAATTGGTTGTCTGACTATCAAATGTTGCTTCTTTTTGTATGATGTGGGCTGGGGTAGTGTCAACACAGAAGTTCACTATCAGTCTTTATAAGGTCGTCAATGTACATTTTCATATTTAAAATGGACTTATGCACAGTGTACACAGCAAACCTGCTTTTGATGGATTCCAACATGTCACGCAAATTCACAAGCTTCTATTCATAGGTTTCTTCTAAAACAACTGTTATGAATACAGGATTTGACATTGGCAGAGACAAGTATTGCTACTTTCTGTCATCTTATCTAACACCTTATTATGTTAAGCTAAGTCTGGTCCTGCTGTGCAGCAATTAATTTTGTATACATACTATATATACACATCTCGTGAAAACTGTGAAATGTTTTTCGTGAGACAACAATGTCTTATTACGGATTGGTTTATCTTATTGATTCATCTTATTTAGGAATTAAAATACCAAGATGCACTTGTATACATAAAGAAACCAAAACAAAAGTCGATACATGTGTATGTAAATAAGATATACTGCTGTAATCCTCAATAGTTACATTATATTATAGTTTATGTGTAACTGAACAAAATGCGATTAATAAACTGAGATAATTTAAACTAGTAAGAATTAAAATGTGAAAACAAATTTCTGGCTGTTACAGGAAGATTATTATAGTTTATAGGATTATTATAGCTTGTGAGGAAAGAACTGAATTGCAAGGAGAAAAGGTGCATGTTCCCACACTATCCAGTATAGACTATTTTTTCTTGTCTCATGTTTCACATCTAAATCAAACTTTTCTTTTTTTTTCTCTGTTTTTTCCTCTCCATACCTAGCCTTTTTCACTGTCACATCTGACAGCACCACAATGTCAGTGGATCTTCAGGGAGTAATTTATCATTATGTGGGAACAAGTCATAAGTATCTGAGATTGAGCTCATACATCACGGTCATGTTTACCTGTGGAGGATTCAGGTTGAGTTTTATCAGCAGCTTGCCGTGTTCTGACACACTGAAGCACAGAAAGAAGATTGTGATTTGTGTGTTGCTGGAGAATGGAGTAGCATGCTTATTTCATTTTCATTATTTTTAGGATTTATATCAGTGTTACAAGAAGCTACAATAATGTGTGTAATAGCAACATAACATTATAACTTGAGCAGTTTTTAGAAAGCAATTGCACATTATGCAATAGTTAAAAATAATACTATTCATTAGTTATTAATTCACAAAATATCTGAAATGGCAGAAGTCTGACTATCACATAAACTAGCACATGTAATAAAAATGTGAAAAGACCTTTGTTGCTGGCCTTAATGTCTGTGGTGTTTATGAGCTTTACTTTAGGTCCTGGGGAGATGAGGGCTGGATGATGGAAGTCAGAGGCCAGATTGACACACACATCTGTCACTGTACAGCATGGGTAGAAAAACAAATCTATCCACATCAAATGTGTCAGTTTATCTACCCTTAGGAATGCTGCATGTCCCTGCAGGGAAACCTCATGGAAAGTGCCACGTATACCATCATGCAGAAAAAAACATATGTCTGGACCAGACACTAGAGAGTAACAGCAAAAATGATTGATATGTGATATAATGAACTGTGACATCTTTTTTTCACTCTCAAGGAAAAGATTAGGGGACTGTTTGCTACTTGCTGTGAACACTGATCATAGTATTAATTTGTTTAACTTTTGATTGACAACTATAAGATACACCTCAGTTTGATTCTTGCAATTTTTGTTCTTTCCCACCTATAGACACCTTTCAATTAATACTGTACTCATCTAGTCTAATTTACATATCCGTGTGGAGTCAATAACTCACTTAAACAGTGATGAAACACAATTACACAAGAGCCCTTCACTAAGCTTCAATTAACTACCAATGTACGCTGATTTTCATCAGAGTGCCATTGTTAAAAAAAGCCTAATGTTTGCCTTAATATATTCTTCAATTATTCATTCTCAATCGGCTGTCCCAATAATTAGCATTTCAATCAACAAAGACCCAGGTGAAAAATGATTAAATAAGTCAGTGAATAATAGATCATGTAAATCAGTGTAGTCCAGTAATTGTATCATTGCAACAGTTGCTTAGCATGTTGAACCTTGGGGTAGATGTTACAAATAAAAGTTGTTATATTCTTACTAAAATCATGAATGCACTGACATTTTGTCCAAGTAAAGTGTGAGGACAGGGTTACACTTTTTGTTCAGGTTAATAGTATTTTGTGCTTCAAGGAAAGGTGAACTCATCTATCCTGCACTCTAAAGAGCCCAGGTAGGGCTCATTACTTAGTTTAGGTGAAGCCTCATTAAGCAAGACCCTCACTGGCCCTCACTTTTCCTGAGAGTCTGCCATCACCAATATGACAAAGACACTGAAGAATAAATGTGAACTGCATTCCTGTTCACTCAGTGCTTTGGCTGATAGTAAATATAGTTTGGCACAAATGTGCATTCTTCCATTAACCTGTTAAACTCCAAAGACCTGTCAGTGGGTCCAGAATTCATTCCTCCAAAATGTGGACAGATTGGACGCAATTGTTTACAGAAAATGGAACGATATCCATTTTTCTGTACTGCTTATCCTACACAAGGTCACGGGGTGCTTGGAGCCTATCCCAGGAGACTCAGGGCACAAGACAGGGGACACCCTGGATGGGGTGCCAACCCATCGCAGGGCACAATCGCACACACATTCACACACTATGGACAGTTTGGAATTTCTAATCAGCCTACAACACATGTCATTGGACTGGGGGAGGAAACTGGAGTACCCAGAGGAAATTCCCGAAGAATAGGAAGAACATGCATACTCCATACACATAGGGTGGAGGCAGGAATTGAACCCCCAACCCCGGAGGTGCGAGGCAAACATGCTAAACATCAAGCCACCATGCCCCACTGGAAAGATGTCTTTTATCTGATTGGTCAGTGCTATGTGGCTGCCACTTGTTTGAAACCAGCTCAACTTTTCTTACCATGCCATGACTCAAGCTCTCGCAGCTCTCTATCCCACAATCCCTAGAGCATTTTTGCTTCTCCCTGATAAAAAGGAATAGGAGCGAAATTTCAGATGACAAATTCACTTGCATTGGACTCAATATGTGGAGATAGATTATCTGGACAGATTCTATGGTGCATCTGCCATAGTCCCTGTGAATGAGTTGTTACTATAAAAATGATACTGTAGTACAAGAAGTGCATTAATATAAGGTTATCTTTTGAATTACACCCAGCACCACTACCAGAACCATGCTGTTATAGAAAATTAATCAACACCTTCTGACCAATCAGATTTGAGAATTCACCAGGACTGTCGTACAATATACTTTACGACTAATGACTGAAAAATCAGCCTTGAGTGTAAGGAGTTAATTTTAAGAGTATTGCTTTTCTGTTTACTAAACCCTCCTGTTCCTCATCCACTGACTTTGTATGGATTAAGATGAAGGCTCAGCAACACATAATTTCTCATGATTTCAAATATGTAAGAATCCGAACAAAATAGAAAACCAATATGTTTTATGAAAGATTTTAATGGATATGGTTATGTGTAGAGATGGGCTTAGTAGTTAGAGATACAAAATGTAATTAAATTGCGTTGGTATAAGCCTTATAAATTCTTTGCCACACACCACCTTATTATCAGTTCTACTTTACTCAGAAGTACAGAAAGCCATACTTAACTTTCTTTTTAAGATGGATTTTATTCAGCTCATTAAGAATTCTATTAGAGAGTCTAGCATACTGCAAACATGCTCATATTAAGTGAGGGTTTTAATACATCTGACAGCTATAGATTGCTCAGTGCTATCTTTATTCTCCTGGTGTTTGGTAAGAAGGTTATTACTGAACAGAAAATACATTTTACAAGAGGTAAACCATCATCTTAAGCTAAGATTAGGGAAAAAAAACCTCAAAGTTCAAATTTGCATTTTTTTTTTACTCAATCATGTTGTGTCCCTTTGCATCAACAGAGAATCGGACAATTGTGTTTCAGAAAAATAATATCTAAAAAGGAAAATGATGGTGGGCGATGCTCAAGGTTAACTGTATTTTTGTATCGCTACCTTATTAATTTCTGCATCCTTATTAAACTGATCTATTCATTATCAGTACAATATTTAAATAGTGATCAGTCTCCCAACTGAAGTTAAATCATTCTGACAGGTAAGATCCTGAAGCTCTATCAGCTGCATTAACACATAATTAAAATTCCAATAACTGAGCTGCAATAATACATGATACCATTTTATCCTGTCCGATGGGTGTAAAAATGTGCATTTATTTATAATTAGACCCATAGTTTTTTTTTTTTGTTTTTTTTTTAAATTTTCCAGACCACCATGGCAGTCTGTATGTAAATTTATTTTGTCCCAAAAGGTTGACAATTGTGTGATTAGCACAGAGAGCCAAAAGTGAGAAAGGTATTATACTAAACCCATGAATTATTGCTTGTGCTTCTAATTAAAACAATCAAACAAAAGCTTACACACACTCGCACACACACACACACAAATTAAATGAACAAAAAATAGGATAAAGACCTACTCCATTTATTAAATGTTTTGTAGAAGAAGAGATAACATCGACATTATATGAATGACCAACTAAATCGAAGGATCTCCTTGCACACACAGGAATTAAAACAACACTAAAAGCATTTTTTCTATTGTGATTAGGATCTTATAGCATTTTTAATCATTAACACATACACACATAAACTACATGTGAGATCATCATATTTCACCAGTATTGTCACACACTAAATGAAACATTTTAATAACGGACAAAACATTTATAGGATCACAATAAGAGAGAGAGAGAGAGAGAGAGAGAGAGAGAGAGAGAGAGAAATGAGATGCAACTGTACAATATTGTTCAGACCTTCAGGGCTGAAAAACAAACAATCAATTAATCAGACAATATCCAACTGGTACTTTTCTTCTTGTAGCAGTAAAACAACTGTGATACATGCAAGCTAAAGCTCAACAAAGACTTTGTACAGTGCCCTCCATTAATATTGGCAACCTTGTTAAACATGAGCAAAGAAGGCAGTGAAAAATTGTCTTTATTGTTTAATTTTTTGATCTTTTGTTAAAAAAATTCACAAAAATACTCTGCTTTCATGGATATCAAACAACTGCAAACACACACACACACACACACACACACACACACACACACACACACACACACACACACACAAATCTTACATATAGGTGTGCAACAATTATTGCCACCCTTATGAATTCATGTGAAAAAAATATATTTGAAGTGTATTCCCATTGATATTAAAATTTTTTTTTTTTTTTTTTTTAAGCACACTAGGGTGACTCGGAACAGGAACTTGTTCAACCATGACTTCCTGTTTCTCAGGGGTAAAAATATGAGGCAACACATACAGTATCTCACAAAAGTGAGTACACCCCTCACATTTTTTTTTATACTTGATTGTATCTTTTAATGTGACAACACTGAAGAAATGACACTTTGCTACAATGTAAAGTAGTGAGTGTACAGCTTG
>JANDJT010000032.1:9134927-9151847 GCA_024331685.1 Stegophilus panzeri
CAGCCTAATAAAACTACATTTTAGTTTAAAGCCTGTATTTTTTAAATTTAGATACTTTATTGATCCCAAGGGAAATTTAAGGATTGTTACTTCACATATCCCAACCTGTATGGAAGTTGTATGGTCAGAGCGCAGGGTCAGCCATCACACGGCGCCCCTAGAGATGACAAATTTATAAGTCTTACTTAAGGACCCAACTGTAATGTGTAGTAGATTCTTGATTTAAATTCCCAAACTTCTGGTCAATAGCCCAAAGCTCCAGCAACGAAGACACACTATCTCTACACTGTCACCGGTGTCACACTGGTGTTCCGGGGTTTTATTATGTTTTAATTAATTATAAATAAAAGCCCTGTTTTGTTAATCCAGATCCTTGATTCCTGATTCAGGTCCTCATGTGTGTGTACAGAATCATTTGTTGTGATGTAGTTAAATGACACAGTCTATATGAATAAAACCATGTCAGCTCCAGAGGTGCCGTGTGATGATGCACATACAGGTTGGGATATGCAAAGAAAGACATTTCCTTCGGGATCAATAAAGTATCTAAAATCGGAGAATTTAAATAAAATTTGAAATGTGAGGGTTGGTTTAAGTTGCAGTTTTGGATCTGGATCAGAGTTCTTGGATCAGGACCAATATTCGTGTGACACAGCAGAATTGCGCTCACCCTGTCATCTGGAGTTCACAAGTTCAAGCTGCAATGATACCATAAACCAGCATGGTCAGGAGCCAGAGGCGAACTCTTCCTGTTACCTGGATGCAAAGGATATTATTGTGTCTCCTATCAATCATCTACTGCACAAATTCCTGGAGGGTCCGTCTGAAGGCTTGTCACTTTGTGTAGTGAATGAATGTGACTCAGGCTGTGCTGATGAAGGTTTGGAGCCTTGTTATTGTCTTCACCATGATAATTAAAAAAGATCTAAAGGTAGAACATGTGTTTCTGAACAGTGATCCTTGGAAAGGCGAGCAGTGCTAACTTCCATGTCTCAGCACCTTCCTAATGAGCATTTGTACATCTCAAGGGAAACTGTAATTGATCATCACTACATCAGTGTTGTCAGTTACCTTGTTGTCTGTTACCTGCCTGTTTAGTCGTCTGTACAAGCAAAAGTTGCAAAACCCTCTGGACTATCTGTTCAGGTAATAGCCTGTCCTGGTAGCCCACCAACTAACTCTCAAGTAAATCCTTTATTTATCCTTTTTATATCCTTTATTAAGTAACTTCATCCTTTATTTTGTTGCCAGTCATTGTATAAATGTTGCTATTACGTTTAGTTTTCACCTGCTGGTCCAAAAAGTTTATATTTACATACAAGCTTATAGGAATTCATCTTTTAGGGGCAGGATTGATTTGGACCTAAGTTACATTAGTCATTTTTTTTATATTCTATTATAACTTTAAGCAAGTCTACAGGGAGCTTGGCCTCATCACGTAGGACATCAATAGCATAGCTCCTTAGCAGCTAGCCAGCTAGTTTAAATAATGAACAAATGACACTTGTTAAACTCACCTCAACATGTCTTTTACAATCATCTAACCCATCGTGGGCAATCGAAAAGTCGCTGTTGAAAACTTGCACAACTGTTGTTATTTTTGAAGCAGGGGTACACTTTAGTGTAGTCTGGGGTGAAGTGAGGTTTGTATTTTCTTTTTTCTTTTGGACACTCTGCCATGATGCTGCATAACATTACAGTGATACTGAACTACAGTGGTATACTGAACTGATGGATGAACTGAAGAGACAGAGAGGTCGACTTTAAAGCCCACGCAATAAGAAAACTGATAGGTCTAGCTAGCAGAAAGAGACATTCTTTTTCCTCACTTGCTCTTAAAAATATTGCTTTCTGGGATATTGTATATAATTTGTGGCCATCAAGGAGCCGCTATGAGTATATGGGAAACTTCCAGAATGTCTGGGAGATGTGAGATGTCTGCTTATGTTGTTATTTATTTTTTATCCTTCTTTTCATTTTATACATGACCCAGACTCGACTGTACTCAGGGGGTACACCCTGGACAGGGTGCCAATCCATCGCAGGGCACAATCACACACCCATTCATACACTACGGACACTTTGGATATTCCAATCAGCCTACGCTGCCAGAGTGCCAGAGTACCAGAGTACCAGGAGGAAACCCCCACAGCACGGGGAGAACATGCAAACTCCGCACACACAGGACCACGGTGGGAATCGAACCCCCAACCCTGGAGGTGTGAGGCGAACGTGCTAACCACTAAGCCACCACGCACCCATCATGCCAAGTTCGAGTACAAATTTACCAGAGTGCGTGACAAATCTGACTTTCTTCATAATTGGACTCAAGTCCCAGTCCGGGATAGAGTACCCCGACTCTACAAGCTCATCTGTGAAACATGGTGTAGGTAGTGTCATGGCTTGGGCTTGCATGGTTGCTTCTGTAACAGGCTCACTAATCTTTATGGATGATGTAGCTCATGATGGTAGCAACAGAATTAATCCAGAGGTCTACAGAAACATTCTGTATGCCAATTTACAGAGAAATGCATCCAAATAAATCGAGGAACTTTATCATTCAGCAACACAATGATCCAAAACACACTGCCAACACAACAAATTACTTTATTCAGGGAAAAAAGTGGAAGGTTTTAGACTGGCCAAGTCAATCACCAGACCTTAACCCAACTGAGCAGCATTTAACATCCGGAAGAGGAGACTGAAGGGAGAAACCACACAAAACAAACAACAACTGAAAGGCTGAGGTAAAAGCCTGGAAAAGCATAAAAAAGAAGAAACCAACCATTCATTGTCAGTGAATTGCAGGATTGATACAGTTATTGCAAGCAAGGGATATGAAGCCAACTATTAAGTGTTATTTACTTTAATTTATTTAAGACTTATCTGTTCCTTTACTTTTGCTCAGCCCCAAAAATGAGTGGTCTGATTCAAGAGGTTCTATGTGTTATGGTGTTTAACATATTTAGATGTAAATACCAAGAAATAAAAGCTGAAATCCTAAACTCTCATCTCATATCCATCTTTTGATCTCAAACTTGAATGTCTTTGGTGTATACCAAATTAATTGACCTTGCCATTCCAATAGTTTTGGAAGGGACAGTATTTAACTACCCCGGAATCCTTCAGTGAATTTTTCTAGTATAAATATTTATTTTAAGATGTATTTGAATTTTGTATATTTCTTATATCCCCATTATAACATTAACAACAGGTGAAACCATGAGCTGGTTTAGCCACAATGGGGCTATCAACAACACTAATCATATGCTAATGCTGTGCAGCATTGAAGATTTGGCATCAAGTATATTTGTCCAAAACATCTGTCTCTCCCTGTCCGTGAACCATGTTAGATTGTGAGTTGTCTATTTGTTTGCAGACAGTCCGAATTCTGTCCTGTGTGAACTCACCAATCCTGGCCACAGGACTTCTGTGAGACAGCATGTGTCTGCTATCCAGTTGCATCAGACTGGTAGGTAGGCAACTTAGAAACAGAAGGTTGGAAACACTCTGTCTACATTTAGAGCTTGCTTGACTGCTTCAACATTGTTGTGTCGCCTTGTTGGTTAATTTGAAATATAACTGTAGTGTTGTTGGGCACACTAGTACGTGTGACCCATGAGTATGAAAATGTCTAAAAACAGCATTAGACTCCCAATTGTAATTCTTAAGAAAATTATATGTTAATGTTGAGACTTGCTTTTCCACCTTCCTTTCACAAGTTATAAAATCATTAAATGAGTTAAAAAGCCAATTGTGAAAATAACTTCATGGGGGCTTTAATCTATTCTTTTTCTCTGCTATGATTTTTGTGATTCTGCACAATGGTCCTCTGTTGTCTCTGGTCATCTTAGTCTCTTGTTTTGTAATTTACCTAGCTGTGTTCTGTTCATTTATGGTTTTGACCTCTGCTAGACAGAATGGAGTTTTAATATGGATTTTCACCCCACAGTGCTGTCTACTCATGTTTTGATCCTGGCCATAGACCAAAAGAAATAAAAAAAAAAGAGAATTACTGTAGTTTTTACATAGTCCTTCACTTTGATTGATTGTATACTTTATACTTGATTTTGGTCCCAGAATTATAAGAAGAGTGATATATCTGTAAACCTGCAGAACTTCCATATTTGATGCTCTGTATTTGCACATTATTGTATAAGAGATTAATAATTTAGAATGCATTTCCAATATATCTTATGCTTTACTATTACTAGGCTAAGCATGGTGGACTCAAATAATACATGAATTATGTATTTCTGCAATACAAATATACCAAGACATATCTAGAAAAGCTACCAATCAGACAGTATTAGCATCAGGTCAGAAGAACCAATTGAATCCAATTTCTGGGGAAAAAACACAGCAGAAACAGTAATGAGCACTGTGTGACTAGAAATTGACAGGTGTCAGACACCAGAATTGCCCCTCATGTTAAACCTGACCTCTAATTTATACTCTGTGACATCTGGTACATAATGTGGGGCAGACAGAAAACATTTTTCTTATATCTTTCAAAATATGTACATAGGTTACTATTTTGCTTAAATTAACACTGTACAACAGCTCATCACTGTGCTGGGGCACTATTTGCCAATCTTAAAATAAGCTCATTGGATAGTTTAACTACCACCATCCACTATCCATATCCATATCCATATGCACCACTACTTTACTTCAATGTTTTGTACTTCAAACAGGGTTGGCGTTTCGATTCCCGGCCCACATGACTCCACATGCCGAAGTGTCCTTGGGCAAGACATTGAACCACTAGTTGCTCCTGATGGCAAATTAGCGCCTTGCATGGCAGCTCTGCTACCATTGGTGTGTGTGTGTGTGTGAATGGGTGAATGAGACACAGTTTAAAGCGCTTTGGATAAAAGTGCTATATAAGTGCAGACCATTTACCATTTACCAAATCAATCAATCAATCAATCAATCTATCTATCTATCTATCTATCTATCTATCTATCTATCTATCTATCTATCTATCTATCTACAATTGCATTTGGAAGTTTACATATACTCATCATGGACATGAATGTCATGACAATATTTGGCTTTCAATAATTTCTTTAATTTGATAACAGCTTGATGCCCTTCTGTGGGAGTAAGTCATAGAATGTTTATTTATAGCAAGACAGCACATCCAAGAATATATCAAGAATATATCTATCTTTCCTACACATTACAATATGCTACTTACTACCCTAATGGCAAGAATGTTAAATTAAATTAAATTATAAATTGTTTAAATACAAATGAGTTTGAAATGTAGAAAAACATTTAAAAAAAGTACAGGTAGCTTAATAAGCAACATATTTCAGAGCTTATTTCACATGTAAACACACACCTGCTACCAGGATGACATCAAAGTGGGGTTGTAGTACTCTAGTCTGGTCTTGAGTCCTTTTCTCCATTGACTTGGATTTGTCTCCAACTTACTGGTTGTCATGTCCAATCCGTTTCGGAACTCCAATCCCCAGAATTTACTGCCACCTACAAACATGGCGGAAATGGACTACAACTCCCAACTTCGAACACTGACATGCTCTCAGTCTCCAGAGTACTAATGACTATCAGCTGTTACTGAGACCTCGGCGATATCTTTGGCAAAGCCAACCCTAATGGCCTACCTACACAGAGAGCCTATGACTGTGCCATCAAGCTACTTCCAGGAAGCACACCTTCACGCAGAAGGATCTACCCACTATCTATTAAAGATCAACAAGTCATGGATGATTATATACAGGAAGCATTGCAACAAGGATATATTCAGCCTTCCACGTCTCCTGCCTCAGCTGGGTATTTTTTGTGGAAAAGAAATGGGGAGGATTTTGTGCATGATTAGATTATCGTGGACTCAATCAAATTACAATCAAGTACCATTATCCATTATCTCTGGTTCCAGCGGCCCTTGAATAATTCCAGTCAGGCTAGATTTTCACGAAACTTGACCTAAGGAGTGCATATAATCTAATACCCATCAGGAAGGGAGGCAAGTGGAAAACAGCCTTTAGCACCTCCTGGCCACTATGAGTACTGGATCATGCCATATGGGCTTTCTTGCGCTCCCTCAGTCTTTCAAAATTTTTATTAACAATGTTCTAAGAGACATGATAGGTAAATTCGTCATTGCGTATATCGATAGCATCCTAATCTACTCCCTGTCACTTGAAACCCATATCCTCCATGTGCGTCAAGTACTTCAATGTCTAACCCAGAACCAACTGTTCATTAAAGGAAAGAAATGCGCCTTTCACCAATGCACCATTTCCTTCCTGGGATACATTATTAGTCCTGATGGAGTATCCATAGACCCAGCCAAGATCTCAGCTATAACTGAGTGGCCCACACCCAGGACCATTAAGGAATTACAATGATTCCTAGGCTTTGCCGATTTTTATTGGTGCTTCATTCGGGGTTTCAACTCGATAGATCGCCCGATGACGGCCCTGATGAAGAAAGGGAAGAAACACCTTGCTTGGAATCCCACTGCCGAAGCAGCCTTCCAACAGTGCAAGCCAGCGCTCACCACAGCTCCCATCTTGAAACACTCGGATCCAAAGAAACCGTTCATTGTGGAGGTGTATGCCTCTGAAACAAGAGTGGGGGCCATCCTGTCCCAGCACTTTCGGGAGAGGCCCAAGCTTCATCCCGTGGCCTACTATTCCAAGAAACTACCCCCTGCAGAACAAAACTATGACATTGGGAATAGCGAAATACTGGCAATTAAACTGGCTCTAGAGGAGTGGCGTCACTGACTGGAAGGAGCCCTTTACCCGTTCATGATCTTCACTGAACATAAGAACCTAGAATACATCAAAACAGCTAAACATCAGAAGTCTCGTCAAGTTCTATGATCTCTGTTCTTCGCAGTGTTCCAGTTCACCCTCTCTTACCAACCCGGCTCCAAGAACATGAAAGCTGAAGCTCTCTTGCGCCTACATGGCACCGGCCAACCACCAGACACAGAAGAAGGCATTCTTCCCCCGTCATGCATTATGGGAGCCATATCCAGGGAACTGGACTGAGTTCTTGCTTGCACTCCACCACAACAGATTCCCTGGACATGCCCTTCCAACAAGTTATTCATCCCAGCTCATCTACGCTTACAGCTGATCAAATGGGCACACAATTCTCTGGCCACAGGTCACCCTGGTACATGACACACCTATAAATTTTTGCAAACCAAATAGTGGTGGCCCAACATGCATATGGATGTACATCATACCCTTTCTTCATGCTTCATCTGTGCCCAATCCAAGGTCCCATGAACCTTACTGAAACTCCTGCCCTTGCCCACACCACAGAGACCCTGATCACACATTGCTGTTGACTTTATCACAGATCTTCCAAAGTCCCAATCTACACCACCATTCTGAGTGTCATAGACCGATCTTTCGCAACTGCTGACATTTTGTTTACTCATGTGTTCAGATACTTCGGGATCCCAGAGGGTATTGTCAGCAACAGAGGCATGCAATTCACCTCCCATATATGGACAAGCTTCATGGAGAAACTAGGAGTTTCCATGAGTCTCAAGTCCAGCTACCATCCACAGACCAACAGGCAAGTGGAGCGGGCAAACCAAGAAACTGGTCATTTCCACAGAACATTCTGTGTCAACAACCAGGAAGATTGGCCTCAGTTTCTGCCATGGGCCAAATATGCACAAAACTCCCTTTGACATTTGGCCACCCACCACAACCCCTTTCAGTGTGTGCTCAGATACCAACCCCCATTGTTTCTCTGGAACGCCAACCCTATGGACTGTTGATCACTGGTTTTGGAGAAGTGAACGGGTTTAGGAGACTTCCAATCGATGACTATCTGTAAAGAGTAGCATACAGAACACGATTCACAAAGACATTGCAAAGTAATGCTCAGTTGTTCTCAATCTGACTTACGAAGCCATTGTATATCTTGCTGCTCTGGTTCACTGACTCGTATCCTGAGTTTTGGACTTTGGTTCTCCTCTGATATCCTGTTTGCTGATTGCCTGACCCTTTATTGCCTGCCTTCACCTTGATTCTGCCTATTGTATTGGATTTATTTGGTGGACATTGTGTTATTAAACTGACTCAACTGCACTTGCATCCGTCGCCGCACAGAAAGGCATTTCATTGATAATACTAGCACAATTGCTTCAAGTTCAACTAATTACTACTGTAGTAAGTGATAGTAAGTGCAAAATTATGTAAAGCCATACTTTAAATAAATAACAGGACATAATTTTACCTTATTGTGCTGTTTTACTGCTCATGTTTTTTCATCATAGCAGATGTGACATGATGTTTTTATAACAATGCCAGTGTATATTCTATATTCTATATTCTAGCATAACTCAAGTTCCCACAAATTCTCTAAAAAAATCATGCAGTAAAATAATAAAAATTTTTAATTATCAGATTTTAAATATGAATACTTTTTTTTTTCTAGAGCGACATATTTACTGACCAAATATCAGTGGCTTGCATGTTCCCAATAAACGACAAGAGGCAACCAAGTTGTAACAAAGTGGTGGTCTTAACCTGTAAGACTTGGACTTAACTCACTATTGGCTAGTCCTGGCCTTGTACTTGCCTTGGACCCAATAATCTCTGTCTTGACTACGGCTCTGCCTCCAAGTATGTGAAGGTTTCTTGTCTCTATTTCCATAAATATTGTTTATGTAACTAATAATTGAGATGAGTATAGGATAATATACTTAAAATATTTTAAACTGATATTTAATTAAAGGCATTGCTATACAATTAAAGACTCTGTCCGGATAAGTTGTACAGCAATAGTATACATTTAGATGTTTATGGATCTAGCTCTGTAGCACTGTCATGTGGAAAATATTGTAATTCCCTTTGAACTGTATATACAAAGAGGCAGAATGAATCATGGATTATTAGCTGCCTTAGGGTTGGCTTGCTTGTTTTAGTAATTTATATACTTGGCAAATCCATGCACCTCTAATTAGAGGTTACAGTATCTCCGCTGAACAGTTTGAGGAGAAGATAATGAATGCTTCATTTGCAGATCAATAATTGTATGAGCTAGTAATAAAATAATCACCCAGTGCCCAATGAATTCAACAAGGGACTAAACAGAACTCCAAAACTTGTTAATGCAGAGACATCTGGATTAGCTATAGGCAGTAAATTAGGATCTCTAAACAATGTCCCAGCATTTTCAAACTTAAAAATAAGAAACAGATCAAAATATGGTGAAATGACAAAACTATAGTATTCAAGACACTGTGTAAATTATTCTAATATATGAATATAGAGAACAGAAGAAGTAACATAGAAATCAAACCTAATATGACATTTCTGTTAGGAATTTAATGGTTAGAAAACATTTTTCATTCATTTTATTTATAACCTTTATTACCATCATATTTCTGTATATTTCAACATATTTATTCATTTATTGCAAGAAAATAAATGTGGCAGCCCAGCTGTCATTTCATAAGCATAATAAATAGAAGTTAGTGAAAAGGAAGTTGAGAAAAATAAAACAGTAAACTATATTTTTCATGCCAGATTGGTCACAGTGTCATAGTGACTGTCTGTATGAATCACTTACGTAGAACAGTGTTTGCTTAGACTGGGCAAAGCAGGAGCAAGGCAAAGCCTCAAAACCCTATTACAGTATTTTGCAAAGAACAGCAACATTTGTGATTCACCCCACCTGGGATTCACTACTCGTTCATCATTCTCACTACATGTACACTTTTTTATCCAAAGTGAATTACAATCGAAACAGTGTGCAGTCCAAATATAAAGGTGGACAGTTGAGAGGAGTACAGAGGTTTAAAATATAAATCATTGTATTGTTTTTAGTTGCTGTGTTTTGGGTTTATTCAATTTTTATTGCAATTAAATTTTTATTTGTATAGCGTTTTTAACAATGGACATTTTCACAAAGCAGCTTTACAGAAATATTTAAATTCTGGATGTAAAATTTAAATTGCTAAATTTAGATTTAGGTGAGATGGCAAGATGTTAAAATAGCTGTGAAAAACTGTATTATGTTTATGCATCATTCTATTGTTGCTTTAGTTAGTATTCAAGGAATTGGTCTGCATTTATAAAAACACAAATGTGAAAATATTATATCCTAAATTCCAGATTTATCATTATGAAATCAAACTAATTTCACAGCAGTGAGTTCCAGTGCAAATATTATAGTGCAGTTTTTAATTGTTACAATTGTATTAATGTGAAGAAAGAGGAATAAATTATGAAGTTTTTTTGGTGGCAAAATATTACACACAAAAAGGTGTATGAAAAGGATATTAACAGCTCACATGAGAAAAAAATATTATTGGTACTAATTAATTTGTTGCACAAAGGATGCGCTAACTCATACAGATTTGCTGAAGAAGATGTCTATGTCAAATTTACTGAAAAGTCTCAAGGTTGAACTTGTATTACATTCAAAGTTGCAGATTAATTAGTATTATTTGGAGGCTGTTGGAGAGGATTATATAATGTTGTTATATAACTGATTTGTGTGGTTTGTTATACAGTATAACAGCTACTTACCGATAAAGAGTATGGTATTATGGCATCCATAATACAGAAAGAGAACTGAAAGTGAAACTGAAACACACTGAAAGATTTGGAAGGTTGTAGTTGCTGCTGGTAGCCTATATGCAGTTATAGTTTTTGCTTAATTTGTGGTCACTTGACTTTTCTTTAGAGTAGAACCATACTGATTAGCAATAATATCAGTGAAGGCAGCCATTAAGGGAATTTGCCATTCTTCCATGTTTTCTGCCATCTTTCAACATTTCTTATTCTTTGTGTACTGCTTTTCTCATATATCTTCAACTGCAACAATGGCACTTCTAACCACCTGTCTTCAATTATATTTTTTCTTTGCTAGTCCATTAGTCTAATATACTTCAGGTCCCTCTGGGTTTTGTTTGTGTTATGGATAGCACATATTTCAGGAACCCATCAATATCATCATATTTTGTAATAATATTCTATTATGTAACCTGTAGAATTTATATGTTCAATATTGTCTTACTCGATTAGGAGGTGGTGGGACTGTACAGTAGCATTGTTATAATGGAGTAATATGTATTTCTGTATTTTTGGAGAAGTTTAAGATTTTATAACAACTAAATAAAATATTCCTTTCTGGCCTGCACCATCATCCATTTTCTAATTAAAAGTTTACACATTTATTGGGACATCGACTGACTTCAGTCATGATTCTGAGAGTGCATGAATTTGTTTGTGCCTCAGATTTCTTTGACCTCAGACTGTTTTGGGCTCCATTAAACAAATCTCAGTAGATTTCTGTTGCATTTTATGGGTTGGTTCTGCTAAACAAATAATATATTGTATGACACCTGGATCTAGGTTCCCTAAAGATTATTTTAAGACTACCACAAACTTTAGTCTAACTTCTTGAACAAAGTTTGGACAGACAAGGCTGAAATAAACAAATACATTAATTTAACACCATACTTTACTTCACTGGGTTGGAAGCTTGGCCAGGTTGATGCGCTCATGCATTTAGTGTTATGATGTATTTGCAGTAAGTTTCTGTCAGATATGTCTCTGCATACCTCATGAAGATATTGATTTAAAAATCTAACCAACTCACCATACTCACAGATGAGTTTATATGACAGTCTGTTTTTTTTTCTGGTGTCTCCTGCATTCATGTTACATCACTCAACCTGTGGACATTCTACTTCTTTATTTATTTATTTATTCACTATTTTTGTATTCAGACTGTTTAAACTAGTTGCTGTTCACAATCTGAGCTCTGCTGTGTTGTTGGTCCATTTTGTGCCTCTGTGCTACTAAGCTGTAAATACAGACCTAAATGTCTTCTTGTTCAAACAGCTAAGAACTTCTCAGATCGCACTTTACTTTGATAACTTTAATGGATATTACAGCATATACTGGCACATAGTCTGCCTTGCTTACATCTGCTTTGGATTCCAAACCATTTCTTAATTCCATATCTTTTGGTCTGTAGTTCTGCTGCTGGATTAACTCCAGCTCTAGGATATCTTTAATTAACAGTCCATATGGATGAATACTCCTGTTATTCACATCTGCTGTTTTTGAAAGTAAAATCATCAATCATATAGTTCTGTTCTCATCACTTCAACTGGTGTACACGACATTTTACAAGCACTTCCCCATGTTTGGCATTTAAGAGATGAAACTTGAAACAACTCCAGGAACAAGCTCTTTGCTTACATGAGCGCATGATGAATGTACATAGTGTTTATTGGTAAGGTATTGCATTCCTTGCAATACCACAAATTGACTAGGGTTTTAGAACACTTTCATTTTTCTCTGTGAAATAAAAGGCAGGCCTCATACTTTAGTAATAAATATATTCCATTAAATGTTACTATCCTTCAATCTAAATCATAATACAGAATGTTTCGGCAATATTAATCTGACATTGTAATTTAAGAGTATGTTTCCAAATGTTTCCATGAAAAATGATGTTTTTTGATTAGTTTTGAACACATTACAAGTTTTCATGTACTTCAGTTAGAAATACAGCTAT
Organism: Stegophilus panzeri; assembly: GCA_024331685.1. NCBI lineage: Eukaryota > Metazoa > Chordata > Actinopteri > Siluriformes > Trichomycteridae > Stegophilus > Stegophilus panzeri. The sequence continues at coordinate 9,147,468 of JANDJT010000032.1, forward strand.
CACATTCTTCTAGTCATTGAATTGATTTGGTAGATTCCCATTAAAAACCACTGGTTCACTTATCATCAGTAACACATTCTGAACTGTTGGGGTCTATCACAGAAATCACTACTGCACTCAGCATCAGCTGTCATAAAGTCTGCTTTTGTCAATTTTGATGCGACACATAACATCTGAACTAAGTGACAGATTTTCATTGACATAGCAGTGATATGACACTTTCTGTGTTGACTTACATTATCTCATCATGTCAGATGACTTTGTAGCTCAGTCAAACTGGCAGGAAAAAAAAAATCTTTCCAATTCAGGATCAGAGAAATATACAATACCTTACTCAGTTAATAATGCTATTGACTACATACAAAATTGCATTAAAAATAAGTTAATAACAGTAGAATACATATCGGCAAAAGACATTTCAGTGTCACAACATAGGAATGAGTATTCAGAAAAATCTTATAAGCAGGAACGTGCTTGTATTTCCTCATTTGTACAGTAAGTTGCTATGGATAAAAGTGTCTGCTAAATGAACAAATGTAAATGCAAATTTAAATGTAATGTGTAAATAATTCATTTAAGGGGCAGAGAAAATCCATTATGTTCACGGTGTTACAGTGTTATACAGCAGAACTTTATGTGAGTCATCACCAAGTGTTCAGTTTAGGAGTCACTGAACAGAATGTTTTGGAAGTGCTCACTTTTGTTAATTTTTTCTTTTTTTTTTGGATTTAACACACTTGGCAAAGATATGATATGTCACAACATTATGTCTCCCTGAGATACCAGAAGTAAACAACCAGCCTGGAACATGTCATAACATAATGTCACTTCACTAAGGGGTTATCTCTGCTTGACATCAAAATAGATAAAGGCAGCTTTCTCAAAGCCTATTGAATAAACATTTATTTGTTTGTTTATTTATTTATTTTTATTTATTTACAGTGATGTAAATATATGACTGACTGATCGATTGTGGTTCTTCATGACTTGCAGAGTATGTTCAAATATTATATGGTTTTACCAGCACAGAGACTATGAAAGACTATGAATGAGTATCAATTACCTATAGAACAGTTTGCTATCATATAGTCTTCTAATGCACTGGTGAAAACATTCGTACCAATAAAACAACTAGTTCAACATATTTCATGCTTATTTTGCATGTACCTTCATTTAATGATTTTCTTAACAAAACCTTGGAAAGCAACATGAAGTGACCATGTGCAGTTAATGTAGCCACTGCCTCAGTGGTAGTGAAAGGACAAGTGTTTGCTTCCATACAAAGCTGAGCACATGGCAGTGAAACACTCCCTCAGTCTCTTACTGATGAACAGCAGGGATTTCTGCCCATGGCTTGCAGTCAGGAGTCCCTGAACCAGTGCCAATCAATTACATATTGATGAACTAATGTGAGTTCATGTGTGTACTCATACACCACTTTTGGCACAAACACAGATGAGCAATGTCTGATCTCTGTGGTTCTTAAACCTCCTACCAACTCACACACTTCACCTTCAGACCAAAGTCAGGCAGTAGGCACTCAGTCTCCGAAGTCTGGACAGAAAGATGCCATGCTAAAGCAGAAGTCCCTGCTGGATGGAATATGAAAATCCCGGGTGACTGTGACAAACCGATTTTGGAGCAGCTGGGTAACACAAGATTAATCTATGTAATTATAATAGCTTATCTCCCAAGGAGAAATTTGTTCATTGCTAGCAGGGAATATTTGCTGAGGATGCAAGAACATTTTGCAGACTCCTGATACACTGGTGACATTGGCTGGTGCTATAGCAGCCAAACACATACATAGATTTTGATGTCTTTCCAAATGAACACTTTACTTTAAAAACTATTGCCAACTGTGCAGCAATCGAAATACTTTTCCCTCTGCAATACATCCACACTGCAATCACAAGCATCATACTGAGAAAGTATTATTTTAATCTCTGGCTTATTTCATAATTGTTAAGATTCAGCTAAAGTACTGTTGATGTTCAGGCACAATTGCTGGCTTTTTTTCTACGGCAATCAAATCTAATCCCAGAAGAGACACATGGTGTTGATATTTCGCATCTGTTGTGTGATATCTTTTCAAACCAAATAACCCGGCTACACCAGCAGAGACTATCATGTCCCCAACCATCTGTTCACAGTACCAAACCTCACCTGATGGGAGACACTGATTGGTTTGATCTAATGCATGCTCCTGATTCGTTTATCCTGCATTTGCAAATGAAGACATTTATTTACTGGTTGCATGTTTTTTTTTTTTTCAGTCTGTTCATATTTTACTTTAGCAAAGATGTTACCAGACATAAATTATCCATGATGACATTTACACACACACACACACACACACACACACACACACACACACACACACACACACACACTCACACTCACACACAAACAATCTTCTTCAATCTAATTGCTCCCCATTAGCTTTGTGCAAGCATTATGAGATTCATTGGGGGTTTAAGTGTTTGCTTTCCCTGCTAATGATACATTATTTCCTATCTAACTCCTTATCTGCTTAAATCTCTGGAAATGATCTATAAATAGATATTACAACTATAAATAGATAAATGGCCAGTTCAGCCATGAAACTTTGTCTGAGTGCTGATTGGCTCCCTCGATGCCACGCAACAGCCTATCGGCCACGATTCTTCTCCGCACAGGTAATCCTTTATAATCCTAACCCTCATTCCGGGCCCTTTTCTATGTCTGTACATGAGTATCAGAGCAAGTATTCATACTCGCTCAGCAGCAACAGCAGCATCAGCATAACAGATCTACTCATTTAAAAAAAAAGTGTTGTCTGTGTGTTTTTCTTACTGTATTACCTCCCAACAGAATTTTTTAGAATGATGATGTTCTTAGTCTGTGACCTAGTGAATCAGTATCAGGATGTATTTATTGATGGAGACTTCAAAGCACTTCTGTAAGTCGTTCTGGATAAGGGCATCTGCCAAATGCTGTAAATGTAAATGTAAATGTATTCACACTCCATCCTCATCTATAAAAGCTCACAATATCACTCAAAGAGTTGTCATGGGTGAAATGCCTTTCTGTTGTTTTCTGACATTTATATTTCTTTTATTGATGTGGCAAGGCCATGTACACAATCAACGCTTTTAACTTTCATGAAATGCCGGAGTCTGTTTGTCAGTGTAGTTCTGCTCCCTACTTCAATTGAACTAATTTAACAACAGCATCACTAAACAGCATCATTAATTAGCATTTCAACCTTATTATCATTTATATTTAACAAGCTTTTGTTCAATAACATTTCAGTAAGTTTTAAGAAGAAAAAATGCAATGCTTTCGGTTAGAAATAAAAGTTTGAACCTGGTGTACTTACTGATTAGGGATTTCTTGACACTAATTGGAGGACAAAATTGGGTCTTTTGTGCTGCATTATGAGCTAACACGGGATGTCACTGCACTCTAAACTAGGGTTTTCACACGTTTGATGTCATTGTCTCTTGTATTATATATCCAAAAAGATTACAGAAGCAGAAAGAAGTGATTAATTTTTAAATGAATAATTCTGATTATCCACTCCTGGATAAATTGCATTAGTATGATGAAGATGTTTAGAGCTTTGTAACAGTGATTCAATTTAACACCATCTTGCAACACTGTATTAGACTATAGTGCATCAGGACATAGTTTTACACTTCCTATGATGAGCAAACATTTTATTTCAGATACTGAAATAGCAAAGACCAGTTAAATTGCACCATGTTCAAGTGTATGATGCTTCTATTATATATTCAGTAATATTATTGTCACATTAAGAAAGCTGAGATAGATGCAGGTAAGGCAGCTTTAATAAAAGTCAGTACAATAAATCCAAATCACAAGGCAGAGGCAAAAAACTAGGAACAGGCACAGGTCAGGTGATCAACATACAGGAAACCAGAGGCTGGGCAAAAAACATGAAACAGGAAACAAAGTCAAGGTCAACATTGGCAAAAATCAGGCAGAGAATAAAGCATATTTGGTAACGTCAAAGACACACAGGAATTGAGCGTTTACTTTGCAAAGTTCCGGTTGTAGAATGTCTATATAAAGTGTGTGTGTGTGTGTGTGTGTGTGTGTGTGTGTGTGTGTGTGTGTGAGTGTGTGTAATTACGATCAGGTAGGGGGTGCACAATCAGAAGTCTATTGTCTGAGAGAGAGACTGGGTTTGTGTGTTCTGCAAAGTGGAGTTCATGGCAGACCTGACAATTATAAACACACATTCATTCATGAACACACAAAAGAGCTTTTAAACTCTTATATATAAAATAAATATGATACACAGTGATTAAACATTTTCTACTCTACCCATTTTTCATAAAGGAGACATTTTACTTACCTTTCCCTTAAATAAAT
>JANDJT010000032.1:9172332-9203529 GCA_024331685.1 Stegophilus panzeri
GAATTTTGAGGAAAATAATGAATTTAATCCATATTGGAATAAGGCTGTAACATAACAAAATGTGGAAAAAGTGAAGCACTGTGAATACTTTCCGGATGCACTGTACCAAGATAATTCCAACTAAAATAATGTAGATAGATGACAACAGTTATTAAGGACTCTTAAAATAGTTATCAGGACATTACAACTAAGACCAAGGACATCAAACAAGCACTTTATTTTAAAGTCTTTCTGTCAACTCATTCAAACCAGTGTCTACCACTATCCTTGATATATTAAGATAAATAGCACAAGCAAAAACATTCCCTAAGCAATCACTCAAGGAACACTGCTTCTCCTCTTGTCAATACATTTGCTTATCCTCAGCCACTGCTTCACTGACCACTGAAGCAGCAAGTTCGTTAACTAATCAATACTGCTGCTGCTAGGGTGTATGCTAATGAGCCATAACTGTGGGTCTTTCTATCATAACTGTCAGAAACAAACCTACATTTTGCACTCTTCATCTGCGAGTGTGATGAAAATATGTTATTTTCACCTAATATTTCTTTCAACTAGGTTCTGCAAAAGTGTAATCCACAAACTGACAGCGTTCTCAATTACCACCTGGTTTCTTTCCTTACAGATAACCACCTGACAATATTTTCTTTTGCTAATTAGACACCTGTTAGACACCATAACAACTGCATGCATATATACATACACTTATCTCAAACATTTGATTGCATCTACATAATTTGTACACATAGTTTTTGTAATCATTTGTGGTGGGAAATAAAGAGATATAGCAACATACCAAATATATGGTCCTATATACAGTATATACAATGTTGTGTACATATGCAAGAGTACAGAAGTTTCATATAACTGAGTCATAATTCATAACTGAATGGTAAATTGGCCATGTGGTTGCTATACCAAGCTTTGAACATCCCTCTGAGCACTGGTAAATCCATTACTAAAAATGTAAATAATATGGCACAACCATGATTCTGCCCAGGAATTCAACAAAGCTTGGACTGATGAATGAGTAGTGAAAAGAAAACCATTATTGAAAAAAAAAAAAAAAAAAAAACTGTATGAAATTTAACTTTTTTTTTTTTTTTTTGCAACACTTGATGGAAACCCAAAAATGCTCATGATTCTGAGAAGTCCATCCCCATTTTGAAGCATAGTGATGGTAGCATAATTTTCTGGGGATGCCTTGCATCAGTAGGACTGGGAACTTGGTCAGGGATGAAGAAAATTTGTGTGGAGCCAAATACAGGGCAATCAGGAGAACAACCCTAGGCATACTGCAGACTTGAAAATTGTTGTTGATCAATAGTCTCCATTCAATCTGACGAAGCTTGAACAATTTTGCTAAGAATATCAGGATTCAGATGTACAAATCTGAAAGAAACATGTTGCAGAAGCAGTTGTCAAATTGGCTCTGCCAAGTATTAGTACATGCACCTACCAATTACAAGTATGTGAGCTGGTGGATGGTACCACTTAAAAACCATGAAGATGGATTTGCTATGATGGCTTAGGACTACATTTGCTTTAGGACTGCTATTGCCAGCATTAGGACTGCAATTGACACAAACAGTTTTGCACTAAAGTCTCCATCAGTGAACTGTTGTTAACTTCAACAAAATAGACTTCATGTGAAAACTACAATAAATTTCCTGTTTACACAATTGCACTTTTTGACCATGTAGTACACAGTCATAGAAGGGAATTATTAATAATTGCACTATACATTGTCACCTGGATGAGGATGGGTTCCCTTTTGAATCTAGTTCCTCTGAAGGTTTTTCTTTGCCACTGTCACCTCTGGCTTGCTGATTAGGGATAAATTTATAAGTTTAAAATTTATATCATGAGTTTATATATTTCTGTTAAAAGCACTATACAAATAAAATTTTATTTAATTGAATATAATGTGGACACCTGACTGTAGCACCCAAATTGTTTCCACAAAATTGGATGCATGAAATTGTCTTAAAAGTCTTTGTATGGTGTAGAATAAAGATTTCCTTTCACTGGAACTAAAAGGCCTAGCCAAAACCTGTTCCAACATGACTATTCCCCTGTGCACAAAGTGAGATACATAAAGTCATGGTTTACCAAGGTTGTTGTGGTAGAACTCGAGTGACTCTCACAGAGCCCTGACCTCAAACCCATTCAAAACACTTATGAATGAATTGAAATGATGGCTGTGCACCAGACTTTCTCGCCCGACATCAGTATCCAAGCTCTTCCACTCTTGTGCCTGATTGGACACAAATCCCCACAGCCATGTTCCAAACTCTAGTGGAAAGCCTTCTCAGAAGAGTGGAGGCTGTTATAGCAGTAAAGGGGGGAAAATTCCATATTATTGCACATATATTGTATCTAAAATACACCCACACCCAATTCACAATTTGTTACTTAAAACAGACATGTTTGACACTGTAAAGACATCAGAATAACCAACAGAACAGAACAGAACAGAAGTCATTAGAGAAGAAGTAATCTACTATTTGCTAGGATATATGCTCCCGGTTCCTGTGCCTGGAGGAGAGCCATATGGTCAGCTCTTGTCCTGACATTCTCTTCCACTTCCAATTTTAAAGGAAACAAACTCAATTTGTCCTTCTGAATTGACTGCTGCCTGACACTGCCCCCACACACCTTTATTGCCATGGACGTGCTTCTAACCAACTTAGGCTCGTGTGTGCAAATAACTTACTGTATAATGCATACAACTTACTATGCATAAAATAAGAGACAGCGGTAGATTTAAAGCCATACTCTAAAAACACTGAAAAGATTTACTGAATATTTTCTGAAAAGATTTACATGCAACATACATTCCCAGCCTTTACATCTGGCTCACTTTTGTGGTATTCATTGTTTTATACTTATATTTATACTCTATTCTAGTTATATCATGATTCTGTTCTGATTATAAATTTTTAGCATGCTTTTATTATGCTATTGAAGACTTTGATTATTTGCATTCAGGAGGTTATTAGCCATTTCAAAAATGTATTATGTATTATGGTGTTCTATACATGAGCTTATTTGGCTTTGACCTCTTTGAAACTAGACAGATTCTGATTAGTTGGCTCATGCAGGTCAGCATCTCTGACCTTTTAACACCCATCTTTATGTGAGTTTGAGACAAAGTGTTATAACAGTAATAATAATAATAATAATAATAATAATAATAATAATAATAATAATAATAATAAAAACCCCTGCTTGCATCACACCATGATAACTCAATTCTGATATCCTTTTCCATGATGATCCTGTTCCCATTTATAACTTGTGCTATAAATATAATTGCTATAATATATGTATAGCTTATTCAAATAATAAGAACACGCTTATTAGACATAATGAAATTATGTTACTGTTATATTAGCTGTTACTAATGTTATGTAATCTAAAATGGTATTTTACTTTATATCTTTAATAATAAATGTTGTAGTGTTTATCATATTTATTTGGTGATGCAATATTTCACTTTGCATGTGCAAACAGTACTGATGTTTTGACCTATTAATACTACTTTCTTACTATTATAATGTCTAGATTAGACAAATTATTTTGAATAAGAATTATGTCCTGTCTACATGATACATTGTGCTTTTAAAACATAGAATGCAAGTATTAAGTGGTCTTGCTGATGATTAGTTCATTTCTAGCAGGAAAAAAAGAAATGTAAATAAATATGAAACAAATATAAAGGTGAACTTATGAAATACAAAGTAATCAAGGTACTTCAGTGATGGCTAGGAATGGATCCTTGCATTGGAAGCCACTTTCAATATGAAATGATCAATGATGCATCAATGATACCTTCATAATCAAGAAAAATGAATATTTACTATCTTCCCATGGGAGCATGGATATATTTTCATTATTGACAATATTCTCTGAACAGATGGTGCCAATCATTATGAATCAGAGGCATTTTAATACTTTACACTTTTCAATCGGATCTGTTAACCCCCCGACCCCATTCTCATTTACTCATGCTTAACTGGATAGCTAAGACCATACATCTGAAAGCTCGCTATTATAAGATGAACACTCCAAAGCATAGAGTTTTCAAAGCAAACGTTCCTAACAATTCCTAGTAACTTTTCAGTGACACAGCAAAACAGTGCTGTGCGCCATTCCTCTGTTTCATCCTCTGCAATAAGACTCAAGTAAGCATTTTGATTCAGAATTTAAATTTGTATCATTTAGTGTGACCAGGCGAATCCAGGTAAAGAAACCTTTGTAGCCAAGCCACACTACATTGAGAACCAATCCCAGGAAATTAATCAAAATCATAAGAAGAACCTGAACAAGTAATCTTCATGAAATTAAAAGAAAAGGACAAAGACTTGGCTCAAATCCAAACCATACAAATAATTAATATTGGGCATTCAAGTAAGGGACTGGAAAGGATTATAACTGCATCACATTATTTAAAAAAGAAAACCCCTTAAAACAATGACAAAGATAAACAATTAATCAGATGAAAGCAGAATAATAAACAAAAATAAAGCACACACAGACACAGACAGACAGACAGACAGACACACATACACACACATGTTCAACAAATGCTGATGTACACATAGGTGATACACATGGTCATGCAAAAAGTTTTAGATCACAAATTAAACTCATTATTCATATTCATCATTTTCTAATAAACCTTTAATATTTAATCTATAACATTCTCTCATTACTTATAATGTACAGTAATCTGAACTCTAAGCAGATCCTTTTTCAAGCTCAGATGTCATATTAGTAGTTCCTATAACTCTGCATTCCAGCTTCAAGATGAGACATACAGTAACTGATACATACAGTACATTGTATCAATATTGCTAGATTATATGTGCAATATTATTAGGTTTTATTGAGAAGGCATAGTATTTAATCCTTTTATAAGTAATGAAATATTAATTTTGGCTCCTTAGTGAAAGAAAAATTCTAGGGAAAAATATTTCATAATAATGATTTTCGGAAAAACACATTAAAAGTAAGTTTAATTATTTGTATATGACATGACATTTTCAAGTTAAATTAATGAAACAAATACATTTTAAATTAAGAAATTAAATTAATGAAAAAAAAATTACAAAAAAGATCTTTGTGTGCATTATGAAACAAGGTATTTCTTGTTAACTTCATTCAAATGTACAGGACGTTAATATGAAATTCAAGCTTTTTCAAAGTACTTGACTGTGCACAATATTTGGGATGTTGCATAATTCAGCATTTAAAAATTAAAATGCATAGTTCTAACACATCTGCTTTTTATTTAATTGAGATCATTAACCACACCAGAACATAGAAGGAGAAGTATATGCATAAAAAAAATAAATTAAATGAATAAATTAAAATAAAATAGAATTAAGGACATGCATTGCCCTCTAAGTAACTGGACATGAAAACTTGCTTCTGTACTCCAGCACACTGAATTTGAAATAAAACAATATTATTGAAGGCAAATAAATGTCTGTATAAATTAAAGGTATGTTAAAAAGAGGCTCCAAATGTGTTAAATCATCATGATTTAGATTAAAGTAACTGAATATGCTTCAGTATCATAGAATAAAAAAAGACTCTCTGAGATAGTGTACTGCCATGTTGAATTTTAATAATGTGTTTTGTTTGCCCAAGGCTTGAGCTGTTCATTACCACCCCCACCCCAACAAAAAAGCAACAAAAAACCCCCCAAAAAACAAAAATAAAAGCCCAAACCCACAAAACTTCTCTCACATTGTTATAGTTGCTGCTGACCTAGATTACACAAGATGTTACCGACATACAGATAATACAAATAGCCCAATACAGTACATGTGACAACTTAATTAAAAAAGCATTGAGACAATTCCAATCTGTCAAGAAGGTGTTACAAGCAAATGCCTCATCACATTTTCTATTCTACAATGAGTAGAAGACACCAAAACAAGAAAAATAAACCTAAAGAAACCTTTCTTACCTAAAGTAAGAAAGTGCAGACTGCATAACCTACATGCTATGTAGTAATCCTCACCTCTAATGCAGCATATCTCTGTCCTTTGGCATTGCCTTCTTTCCTTTAAAGTTTCAGTGGCATTTAAGTTTTTGAGGGTCTTGAAGGTGACTTTACAAGTCAGGGCCTGAGAAAATTCTAAATTTAGGTTGTTTTCTTTTACTATTACTTGCCAAGTTAAACTATATTTTATATAGGCTTACTTTATGCCTAAAGCTATATTTTATATAGGCTTACTTTATGCCTAACGTAACCTAGTGTAGAAACTGGTAAGTAGAGAGACACAATGAAATACCAAATATGATGTATACTTCGAAACTTGGCTGAACATCTTTTCCGAAATGGGATGTCCATTGCAGTGCACCACACACACACACACACACACACACACACACACACTCTCACTTGTACACTCATCCCCCCTCACAGCAATTTAGCATAACCCTAGAACCTGGAGCAATCCTGTGTGGGTAGAACTGTGAGAACCAGCTGCACAACTGTGCTGCCAAAAAAGACAAATGTAAAAAAAAAAAGAAGAAAGAAAGAATTTGTAATAAGCAAAGAGAGAAATAAGAGGGAAACAAAGCAAACAAAGAAACAAAGAAAAACAAAGAAATAATGGAATTGCAGCTAATTAATATGAAATAAATATATAATAGGAAAAAAAATATATAAGATTTTATGTGAAATTGGAAAAATTCTCCATTTTTTACTTCAGATCTAGTTCATACTGAACTGGTAGCAATGCTTTCTCTCTAAATTTACTATCCATTGAAAGAGTTCAGGTCCTGCTGTTAGATTCAAAACTGTTCCTGACCTAGAAAAGTGCTCAGACCTCCATAACTGGTCCAGTTGTGAGAGAGGTGTACCCTGAAGGAGCTCATGGTCAAGGGTGAGAAACCAACTAGGACAGGCAGATAATTTTATAAGGAAACAAACATTAAGAAAGATGGGTTGGCAGATAAAGAGAGTGAAGGAGAGGATGTTCAGCCAAGCTTCAAAGTCAAGTGGAAATATGCTTGGCAAAGGCCAAGCACAAAGAGAAACTTGCCTCAGAGACACACAGTCAAAAGAGAAAAAAGAATCAAAGAGGGAAAGGTAAGCTGTGATGAAACAGGGGAATAAGCCCTAAAAGATCATAGATGCCATAGATGTTCCATCGTATGACCAGCTGCAAGATGTATTTCTAATCACATGGTGGTTGGTCCATATTTGTTTTATATCACTATTCAGATCCAGAAGGTCAGTATATGATGCAACTGTTGAATTAGAATATTAGGTGGCATTACTTCAGGTTAAATGCCTTTTCTGGGAAATGATTTGGACTTTGACCCCAAATAGATCTAATCAATAATTTTGTCCCTTTGCTCTGTATACATTTTCTTTTGTTAATGGTGCAGAAAAAAGGCCATGATTAAAAGAAAAAGAAGAAAGTTAAAGGCAAATAAATCTGGGCAGAACAATGTTCAGGATTCAATCTCAGGAGAAAAAAATGTTAATTGCTTCCTACAGAAACCAATTAGCTGTGTCAGGGAACCATGACAAGACTCTACACTAAAAATAATGAACAGCAGTTAACTTAACTATCTTGTTAAACACTCAATTGACAACAGAGCTGTTAGAGAGAAACATGTACTTAAATATACCATTATAAATGTACCACTTAATCCAACAAGCCCTCAACACAGCATACTATTCCTAGGCCTACAACATCAAAATATAGGCTATTTATATGTAGCATCAGCCTACGTAGCACAATGCATGCTAATATTAATCTCTATGAGTGGCTAGCCTGAAATTAGAATATTTCAAATTATATGAGTGTTGCATGGATGGCTGGGATGTTAGGATTTTTATATTAACAGTATGATAACAATATAATGCATCATGACTGTATTCAGTCTGCTTTCACAATAGTCCAGTAACAAACTTACAAACAAACTCTTTCTTTCTGGACCACTTTCATCCATCTTCAGTAACCATGTTATCCTGGTCCAGGTTGCAGTGTATCTGGAGCCTGTAAAAAAACAAGGGCTCACTCGCTCTCCTAACTTACTCAATTTTAATAACCACTTTATCACCTGATCAAGGTCACAGTGAATCTGGAGCCTATCCCAGAAACTCTAGGTGTTGGGCAGGAATAAAACCCTGATTGGATGACCTGCGTGAAGTTGCCCCCCCAACGAAAAACGTCGGCAGAATAGTCTCAATCGTTTGTGCTCCGTTTGTGCTGGTTTGTGCCATAAAAATGTTCATTTGTGCTGCTTCCGTTTTTAAAATATTAGACACTGAATTATGGTGCAGTGACGTCACCAGTCCCCACATGCTCCAAGTTCACTCCAAATAGGCTCGTTTGTTTGTGCTACGTTTGTGCTGGTCTGTGCCGATAAACGCTTCGTTTGTGCTGCTTTGGATTTGGAGATATTAAAAGAATATTTATAGGTCATTCTGGGGTCACTCAGCCCCCCCCACATGCTCCAAATTAACCCCAAATAGTCTCAATCATTCGTGCTTCGTTTGTGCCGGTTTGTGCCAATAAAAGTTCCATTTGTGCTGCTTCCGTTTTTAAAATATTAGACATTAAGTTCCATGAGATTACGTCACCAGCCCCCACATGCTCCAAATTCACCCTAAATAGTCTCAATCGTTCGTGCTTCGTTTGTGCCGGTTTGTGCCGACTGTCTTTTTTTTTTTTTTTTTTTTTTTTAACAATAAAGTTGAAGTAACACGGTAAAATCCAAACGACAAAATAAATCACATTAAATAGTGGGATGCCATTCCATCGCAGGGCACCTTATACACGTTAATCATAACATATACACTTTAATAACACAGTTATTATATAATAAATAGCTGTGCATTTATATAGTATAACATACAAACACAACAATTTATTTCCAACATTTGCTAGTTTTGTCTGTGAAATTTCTCTAACAATATCTAGGCCTAGTTGATTTTGTTCAAATATTTACAGCTAACTGGCTAGCTAATACTGTTAAGTTTGTATATCCCTGTGCTATGCCATGCTCCACTTGCATCGAGGTCAGATTCCACATGCTTTTGTTCTGATGTTTTATTTTTAAATATTTATTTCAACTGGAGCTGAAGTTACCATTTGTGTCACCGTGCTGTCCTCAGCACCTGCTAACTGCAGTTGTTAATTCATTTCTTGGAGGACTGTCACAGACTATACTTCTCTAAAATCCTTTGCCATGTACCCCTGCCAGGTACTCCCATGGGGCGTCTAATGGTAGAGATTCTATTCCATTGCATATTGCCTTGTGGACTGCCAGAGTATATTGTGTGTAACTGCGGAGCACAGTTTACACTGCAGGTGTGGCAAACTTTCATGGAGAGGATGGACATCAATTCAGCCTGCCATCTGGGCATCACCGAGTCGAACAGACAATTGGAGATTCTGAATCAGGAACTCAATCAGTTCCTAAGCATTGAATGTATTTTTTATTTATTTATTTTTAAAATATAAAATGGTGTAAAAACAAACTTCTTCTACATAGGTAGGTTTACTGAGTTTTACTGGTTTAGGTCAGAAGGCAGCACCATTTAGCTAGCTAATGTTTTACCCCACAAGCATCTGTCCAAATAAAATCTGTATACAGTAAATGTGGTGTTAGAAGAGCAACAAATAAAGTAAGTAGGTTATTTCCCTGTTTTTATATTTTATATTTAATTGTCAAAAATCTTGTCAAAAAGTACCTGTTGCTGATCAGGGTAGCTGTAGTGAGCTAAGTTAACATATTATTGGGCTAAGGTAAAAAAATAAGTTGAAAAGGTTTAACATTTGGTAGCAAACTGAGATGCACCATTTTTCAGGTCTAAGTAGAAATAGTGGAGTGTAGTTTCTGTACATGTTCTTTGTGTGTCATGTCATGATTGCCTCTGGCGACCTCCCAACTCTGACAAAACACATCACTTGCTGTACTGGCTGAGCTAAATTGTGCCTAGGTTTGAACCAGTGTGTGAATGTGTGTGCACAGTGCTCTGCGATGGACAGGCATCCCATCCAGGGTGAATTCTGGCAGGTATGGAAGATTAAGGAATGATTGAATGAATTAATTCATTTGACTTTTCTGTATTTTTCTAATGTCATAAAGACTGCACTTAAAGTTAAAGTTAGAATAATTTTGCTGCATCTCTAAACGGAACCTTGTGCTGTGCGGCTGTGGCTCAGGTGTGGCGGGTTGTCCACTAATCCACTAATCGTAGGGTTGGCGGTCCGATTCCCGGCCCGCATGACTCCACATGCCAAAGTGTCCTTGGGCAAGACACTGAACCCTAAGTTGCTCTCAGTGGCAAGTTAGTGCCTTGCATGGCAGCTCTGCTACCATTGGTGTGTGAGTGTGTGTGTGAATGGGTGAATGAGACACAGTGTAAAGCGCTTTGGATAAAAGCGCTATATAAGTGCGCCATTTACCATTTAACCTTATGAGAGACAAGAGGAAACTATAACGTGTAATGTAAAGCATTACATATAGAATATTGCTTCTATTGAACTGCAGTAGGTCCCCAAATTAAGGTGGTATCTTTGATCAATTTAAGTGTGACTGCTTACATACAGTATACAGATGTTTTTTACATGTGCTTTTGAGGTTTACCTCCTCCATCTGTACCTGATTTTTGTAACAGGGACAGGTTTGCAGTGATTGAAACAGGTGATAATGACAGGGAGGCTCAGGAGCTTCAGGAACAGCCTACTTGTGCTCACATAAACAACAGTTCTGTGCTCGTTGTTGGAGTTTATTGTTTTCCTGGTGCTAGTGTGCTGGATATAAATATGCAGTTACCTTCAGTGTTAGAGAAGTAAGGGATTTCTTCTGTTGTTCTTACTGAGGGTAACAATGACCTTATACTTAAAAAAAACTTTTTCAAACATTAACAAAGACTTTTCTGGGTAATTGTTCTAAATTAATGGCCCAATGTCCTGTCTAAAAAAATGTGTGGAAACAGTCTGTAGACTCCTTGTTTTGAACACATGGCTTAAATATAAATGTGTCTGTAATAATATGTGGTTTATAGATAACTTTGACATGTTTTAATAGGTACATCCTAATCTTAAACACCTTCAGTATTGTCAGCCTTCTTCTATTATTCAATATTGATGAGTTACTTAATGGATATTATTTAATGGCTAGGTGAGAGGAAGGCATTTTAATATGGTGTAACATTAATCAAGTATCAGTGGAAAATGATGGTACATGAGAAAAACAAACAAACACACACACACACACACACACACACACACACACACACACACACACACAGCCGTAGAGTTAGGCTTCTGCTTAGCTAACAGAAGCACTTTTTAATTAAAGTTCATCACAACAAATAATGAAAAAAACACAGAAAATTCTTTATTGAATGCCAGCTCAACATTTCAGCCTATAGCCTTATAGCAGTGTGTACTCATGCATCAGCTAACGTGTAAATATCATTTCTTTATTTGGTCACAGAGGCAATGTATTTATAATAATCTTAAGGTCATTACAGATACCACCATGATAAATTTACTTAAACAGTGAAGGAAAACACGAGTGCATCTGTTCATATAAATTGAAAAGCAGAGTAGAGTGGTTGAGATCTGTCATGCATGCAGTGTTTGTTCTGGTATAAAATGAACTTAATCTCTGAACCTGAGGTATCTGTTTTGTGTCCATTGGCATCTCTAGTAACTAGGTGCATGATAGGCTTTGGAGTGGCATTCAGGATTGTGAATGTGCAGATAATAGTACTGCTGCCATGGTTATATTTAGTCAGCATCTTATTGATATCTCTGTTGTACCCACAGAATCATTTTCCTATTCAAAAAGCCTTCTAACTGGAACAAATATTCTTGCCAATTTCAATATTGATATGAATAATGAAATTGACACTTTAAGGATAGTATCTGTGTCCATTCTGAATTCTGTGTGTTACTCAGATGGTCCTAGGCTCCATTCACAAACTTAGCCACACTCTAGAGCTTCTTCTAACTTTAACTGGATTAGCAAGATTCTTATGGTTCCCCTGAACGAAGCTATGTCTGATTCCTGTCTTATCTATTTTGAATTTCAATGAGTATAATTTCATGCACCATTTCCTGCCTACATAAGAAACATGTACTTACACCACTCACAGCTGCAGCGGTCATAGACAACCTAAATATGGAGTGTTCTATGTGATAGATTACAACTTGACCGAATAACAAAGGAGTTACAACCCCAATTCTGAAAAAGTTGGGACAGTATGGAAAATGCTAATAAAAACAAAGAGGAGTGATTTGTAAATGTACTTTGACTTGTATTTAAAAAAAAAAATGTATTTGATGTTTTTTGAAGGTAAATGTTTATTTTAAAATTGATGCATGCAACACATTCCAAAAAAGTTGGAAATTTAGGACTAATAGCGATGTGACAAAAGGTGAAATAAGAAGGTGATGTGAAACAGGTGAAGCAATCGGGTAATCATAGTATATAAGGAGCCTCCAAAAAAGGCCTAGTCCTTCAAGAGCAAGGATGGGTTGAGGCTCATCAATCTTCCAACAGATGTGTCAGTGAATAATCCAGCACTTTGAGAACAACATTCCCCAAAGACAAATCGGTAGGATTTTGGGTATTTCAGCTTCTACAGTACACAATATAATTAAAAGATTCATGGAATCCAGTCAAATTTCACTGCGTAAAGGGCAAGGCCAAAAACCACTTCTGAATGCACGTGATTTCCAATCCCACAGACGTCATTGTTTTAAAAACAGTCATGAGTCTGTAATAGATATCCTGACATGGGCTTGGGAATACTTTGGTAAACCTTTGTCAGGCAAGACCATTTGTTGCTGCATCCACAGATGCAAGTTGATGCAAAGCAGAAGCCATACATCAACACTGTCCAGAAGTGTCGCCGACTTCTCTGAGCTCGGTCTCATCTGAGATGGACAGTAGAACAGTGGAATCGTGTTTTATGATCCGACGAGTCAACATTTCAAATAGATTTTGGACAAAACAGCCATTGTGTTCTCAGGGCCAAAGAAGAAAAGCACCATCCAAGCTGTTATCAGCGTCAGGTCCAAAAGCCAGCGTCTGTCATGGTATAGGGGGGTGTAAGTGCCCATGGCATGGATATATTGCACATCTGTGAGGGCATCATTAATGCAGAAATATATGTACACATTTTGGAGCAACATATCCTGTCATCCAGAGCAGGACAATGCCAAACCAAATTCTGTCCAGATTATAAGTGCATGGTTGCGTAAGCAGAGAGTGCGGGTGCTAACATGGCCTGCCTGCAGTTCTGACCTGTCTCCAATTGAGAATGTGTGGTGTGTTATGAAGCGCAAAATAAGGCAACGAAGGCCCTGTACAGTTGCACAGCTGAAGAAATGCATAATGGATGAATGGGGGAAAATTCTGCTTGCTACTTAGCCCACTGGTGTCTTCAGTGCCCAAATGCTTAATAAGTGTTATTAAAAGAAAAGGTGATGTGGTAAACATTCGACTGTCCCAACTTTTTTGGAGTGTGTTGCAGTCATCGGATTTGAAATGAGTTTATATTTTCAAAAATAAATTAAATTCACAAAGTAAAACATCAAATAAGGTGTTAATAATGTGTTTTCAATATAGTACAGGGTGAATTGAATTTTCAAATGACTCTTTTTGTCTGGTTTTTTACATTTTCCATACTGTCCCAACTTTTTTGGAATTTGGGTTGAACATGCATCTTTAAAATTGACCCTTTACAGCATAGCACTATCTTTTGTAAGAAAAACAATAATTAGAAGATCTGTCCCTTGGAACACGGACAGACAAGTATGCTTGAGGATGGTGGAAAATAAGCTGAAAATCTTCCGAATAGCATGGACAGAATCTCTCAATAACTATCATCAGACTGTTCCCAGAAAACCTTACTTTTCAAAAAATATGGTGGAAACAGAAAGCAGTACAAGCAATGTTCGGTTCCTAGGAGAAAGT
Source organism: Stegophilus panzeri (assembly GCA_024331685.1). Taxonomy (NCBI): domain Eukaryota; kingdom Metazoa; phylum Chordata; class Actinopteri; order Siluriformes; family Trichomycteridae; genus Stegophilus; species Stegophilus panzeri. The sequence continues at coordinate 9,186,307 of JANDJT010000032.1, forward strand.
CTCAGACATCCTCAGTAATAAAATTGTTTAGTCCCATTGGATATAATAATCTCTATACGTTGGCACTGTCCTCTGTACAAACCAGCTGTGACATGTGGCTTTTGACTCTATATTATCTATGTTACTTAATGAATTGTTATTAGTGATTGGTGACCCCTTACTAAACCTAATAAATTCATCACTCAGGTTGAGGCATATCCCCAACTTTTTACAACAGCTGTTGTTACACCCCTTCTTAAACACCCACAGCTTGATCTCTACAATCTCTCAAGTGACCTGACAATCTCCAATAGGCCTTTTGTATCACAAAAGATAGTTTGGATATAGTTGTCACCTAAGTAGAACAAACAAGAATGGTGTATTTAAATCTGGTTTTCAGAAACATCATAGTAAGCATAACCAATAAGCATTGGTTAAAGTGGTCAATGATCTATTGCTAGCCTCTGATTGTGGATATGTTTCTGTTTTGGTCCTGTTGTATTTGAGTGTGGCATTTGACATGATTGACCATGTTCTTTTATTGTACATGCTTGAAAGCACAGCTGATTCTTGTCTGATTTAAAACTTATTTGACATACGTTACCAGTTTATAGTATAAACTGAGATTCTTCATAGCCTAAAAATATACAGTGTACTGTCCCACAAGGTTCTTAAAAAACAACACCCTATACTGAATGTTAGCATTCACTTCTACGATAATGATACATGATTATATTTGTCAGTCTGTCCCAAATCAGCAACAGAGCTATCCAAAATGTTTGGTACTAAGGTTATTGGCAGTGTAAGTGGAAGGATTTGAGTGTAAGGTTTTTATATTGAAAGGCTTCCATTAATTGGACGGATATTGGAACAAAACACTGAACCCATATTGCACAAATAATACCTCTTCTGTGGTGCATGGCACATACATTTTTAATGAAAGACAAGCTCAAACAGTAAGCTTTGGCATGATTCCAATTCTGCTCAACTCTCCAGGTGAAATGCTATTTCCTGATTCTGATGAAAGACCACAAGAGAGAAACAGAACCATAAACCAACTGATCTCATGCTGTATTTCCATTGCAAAATCACTACACACTATGAACCTATGAAGAGAAAGAACACTACATTAAGAAATGTAGTGTTCTTTCTCTTCATAGGTTTAAGAAAACCCAGTCAGGTGGTGGGCCACACAAATGTACCTATTCTTATTGTTAAAACACGTGATAAGCAATCAACCACCTAGAAATCGACTGTCTCTAAATAGACACTACAGGAAAGATATTCCTGATTAAATACATCTATAAAACATGTGCAGATTAACTATTCAGTACATCTTGAATGCCTATAGTGAAGCACACAAATTTGGGTGATAGCTGCTATATTAAAATTTTACTGAAGCATTTCCTTAATATGAAATTCTAATCACAAGCTGAGTAGAATCAGGACATTGTCAAAAGCAATCATCAATGCAATAATCTATTATACCTCAACTATTCAAGCAATCACCTTGCTCCCCTCTGTGAAATGCCATGTGGTATATATCCTTGATACTGTTTCAGTTGCTGTTTCTGTATGCTGCAGTCCAAAAAATGCAGTTTGTTGTTTGTTGTCTTATAGTTTTCTCTTGCGAATATGATGTTTTTGTTCTTTCACTGCATTTATTGAAGTCTTGTTCAGGATAGTCTTGTATCTCCTGGACTTTGATCTTGAATCCAGATATCTATTCTCTGTAAGGCATCCAGTGCTTGTTTCCCACTTCATCCACGTACAGATTGGCTGTGATGATGGACACTGATGAACACATGGCACAGCCATTTTTTCTGTCTATAGAAAAAGAAATCTAGACATACCACACAATCCTAATATGTTTGTTCATACCCCAGACTACAGTGAATTTCATATGACCTTAACAAGTTTCATCATGGCACAGGTGTGAATCCCCCTAACCCTAACCCTATGTCGTGAGGCTTTATTTTTGTACTGTTGTTTAAAGTAAATTAAGTCTCTTGTAAGCATTTAAGTTCTCTTGCAGGTACATCAGGACTCTTCCCTCTGAAACTTCCTGGGCCGTGCCCCGTTTCTTGCTCTCTCATTCGCTGTAGATCAAGGCTGCAATTATATTCAGTCAAAACACATTTCACAGTATGCGATTTGGAATTGCAGACAGGTCCGGATATTTAACATTCTAGCTATCTTGCTGACAACAGCGACGCATTAGCGCTTCTCTCAAATCGTGTCTTTGATCATTTATATATTGCGTTCGTCGCTCACGTTAGCGACCTCTGATTTGCCTATGATTTCGGGCTTTTGTCGGCGATCTCCACAAAACTGTCACCGATTGAAAATCGGTCCTGAAATCATGTGGTATAAACTCGGCGTAATGGTTTTGCAGGCCATAAATAATTGTGTGGTAAATAATATTTCCTTAATAAAGCACACTGTTATGGCAAAGGTGCATGTGGGGTGTTAGATATATTGTTGGATACCTTCTGACTATCAGCAGAGGTGGTAAGCCTGACAATCAGTGTTATAGTTAAGTTAGTGTTTACGCATACGGTTTCTGTATCTAAATCATCTCCTCTCATTCCTAACTGTTTGGTGCACTGATGTTTTTGTAACAATATAGATTTTATGTTATGTTCACTTCTGTGCATGATCCATAGCTTGTACACACATGCATATAATATATTTGGCTAATTTGATTTTTGATAAATTTTGTCTTATTGGTTATGGATAATTGTTACTAACAGTTTGTAATTGGGTGAGGTAGTCTATATTTATTCAGATGGGCTGACACTGATGGTGTATATCCACAAAACTGGGAAGTAAGGAATGGGACAAAACTTTTAAGGCCTCACAAAACCAAGAAAATAGCACAAATATCTAGTCACTAAAAATGCTATTAGATCTTCAAACTAGACAAAAATACCAAAATGTAAGCTGTGCTTATTGAAAACAATGAAAACCAAAGAGCATTGATGCCCACTATGTTCTCTTACTGGAAATGACGTCATGTTTTCAGCTTGAAAAAAGTGAGGGATGAACTTGCAGCCAACTTTGGGCTACAAATGTAAGTAGCATGTTATTGTTGTTGTTAGATGTCAAATGATTACTTACGTCAGTGATTTTTAACTTTAACTTTTATCATTTAACACATTTAAGTGTTTAATGATTTTTTTAAAAAATCTACTAGCTTGCCTATGATTCTGCTTGACATATTTTGACAGAAATACATTTGATTAAGCTAACAAATTTATATGACATATAAAACTGACATTGAATTTTTTCATTTTTGGTGACATTTTACAATGCGAGTATGTAGTTATGTCTCCAGAAATTGAATTATCAGTATCTCAATGCGTAGTGAGCCAGGGTCCTTACCAGTGCCAAAACTCATGTACACCATATACTGATTCACTACCTACTGAAATAGAGAGCTGGTTGAGACATACCCTAGAACTTCCGTAGGTTGCTTATCAGAGGTAACACAGAACAGGTGTGAGTGATCAGTGGGACATGTGACATGGTCATGTGACATGCTGGGGTCGATAGGTAATGTAGTTCAGTGCGGATTTCAACATAACCATAACACAAAGCTGCTTCATTGAAAAAAATAAGTTGTGCAACTGGTCTTAGTCTTAGAATAAGGAAAACAATTGTGTTCCTCTGCTGGAATATTATGCAAACCATTGTTATAGCTTGTTACTAGTTAAATCTAGCTTAAAATTTGCTGGAAGATCTTATTAAGACAAATATATATTTTCTTAAAATTAGATTAACTTTCTAATGCAAAACATGCTTGACAAGATTATTTTTCTTTTTACACAAAAATAAGACTAAGTTCCCAGAAACAAGACTTTTTTACTTTCCTTTAATTGCTGCTTTTTTTTTTTTTTGCAGTGTGCAATTCTGAAAGAAAGTTGGATTGAAAATTCAGGATACCAGAAAATTTCAAATGGTACATCCACTGTTGGAACACTCACCCAAGAGATGAGACATGCTCGTGCTCAAAATGGTTTATACCCAGTAGGTATCTGCTGCCATTATGTTATTAAATTATGCTTGTGTGTCCACAAATATCAGCCCATGATATTAAATGTTGTATATTAAATATGTATATTATGTACATTGCTCTGCCAACTATACTATTGTTTTATGTCATTGAGTATATCTGACTGTTCATTTGAGCATTTTCTGTGTTCTCTGTGCACCACACTAACACAAACTAATTACCAACACTATTATGGCCATCATGTCAGTCTTTTTCATGTAGGTGCCTAGCTTAGACATGCAATTAAGCATGTCTTTGAATATTCTTGATTTTATAGGGGGTTCAAGGATTGTTTTATGTGTCTCATCTTCCCTTTATGATTGTTGCTGTTGTTGTTGTTGTTGTTGTTGTTGTTGTTGTGAAAAGGATGGAGTGGATGTTGTCCAGATAAAGAAACCAAAAAATACAGACAACCTTAGGGGAAGACAAAAAATTATTTATACAAACATTTATGTATAGCTACCACTTCACCAAACATACAAGCAGATTGTCTATTGTTGGTTTCAAATAATTTGATGAAAACTAATTCTGAATTCAAAATATTAAATTAATTCTTTATGCTGTAAAGATTTCAGTCTTGCTGGAGTGATGACACTATTTTTTGGCCAAGTCTGGTTGAAAAACAGTGTGTGTGTGTGTGTGTGTGTGTGTGTGTGTGTGTGTGTGTGTGTGTGTATATATATAGGCTGCAAATTGTTTTTGCCAGAGCCCTTAAACATTGGCCTAATTTTGTAAAATTCCCCACAGCATGGGTGACTGAGTTTTTCCAGTTAAAATGAACCAATCAAATTAATATTTGGTTGATTTTAGTTGTTTGGAGATTTAAAATAAAAAAAATAAATTAAAAAAAGCCTTTCTGATGCCTTCATATCTAGTGCATATGTTTTATTTATGCCATTTTCTATACTGTAGAACATGGAGTATATGGTCAGGTGTCCACATACTTTTCGCCATCACACCAATACATGGGTCTTCCCCAAGCTGTCTTCCCCAATTATTATTATCTTCACTGGAACTAAGGGGCCCAAACATGTTCCAGTATGACAATGCCCCTGTGCACAAATTGAGGTCCATAAGGACATGGTTTGCCAAGTTTGTAAGTGGAATAACTTGAGTGTACTGCACAGACCCCTAACCTGAACCTCACTGAACACTTTTAGAATGAACTGGAACACCGACTGCTCTCCAGGCCTCTTCACCTGACATAAGTGCCTGACTGCACTAATGCTCTTGTAGCTGAATGAGCACAAATCCCCATAGCCATGCTCCAAAGTCTAGTGGAAAGCCTTCTCAGAAAGGTGGAGGATATTACAACAGCAAATGTGGACTAAATATGGAATGGGATGTTAAAAAAAAACAGATATAGGTGTGATGGTCAACCACAGACTTTTGGCCATATTGTGTACAGTCATGTGAAAAATAAGTACACCCCATGGAAATTGTTGGCTTTTTTGACACAATTAGAAACAACCATTTGATCCTCTTTAAAAGTGCTTATTAATAAAGTTGATACACTCTATCAAATGGCACATACAACTGACATTTTGTAGTATTTTTCACAATTTAAATTAACAAAAAACAGATCAATCACATGGAAAATGTAAGTACACCCCTACATTTATCACACCTTCAAATCCATAAAATTAAAATCAGGTGTTCAAGATTTGGTACCAGTGATTAGAACCTGCTTAGGGAGTGCACATGGAACTTATCTTATTTAAACCTCTCATATCTAGTGTCTGGTGTTCCCTTAGCTATTGAGGTGTGTGGTGTCATCATGCCAAGATCTAAAGAGTTCTACAAGTCCTTCAGAAAAAGTCTGTGGATGCCTATGAGTCTGGCAATGGATTTAAAAAGATCTCCAAATTAGTTGAAATACATCATTCCACAGTAAGGAAAATAATCTACAAATGGTGCAGATTTCAAACGCTTGCCAATTTATTCAGGGCTGGCCGTCCCAGCAAATTCAGCCCAAGAGCAGGCCGTCTGATGCATAAAGAAGTCTCCAAGGACCCCTAAATTCCATCACATGATCTGCAGGTAAGTCTTGCAACTGTTGGCGTCAAAGTGTATGCTTCTACAATCAGAAAGTGATTGCACAAATTTGACCTGCATGGGAGGCATGCCAGGAAAAAGCCTTTGCAAGACTACAGTTTGCCAATGAGCATATAGGCAAAGACCAGGCCTTTTGGAATAATGTGCTCTGGACAGATGAATCAAAGATAGAGTTGTTTGGCCACAGTAACAGGAGACATGTTTGGCACTGACCAAAGACAGCTTTTCAGGAGAAGCACCTCATACCAACTGTGAAGCACACTGAAATGTTATGGTTTGGAGTTGCTTCGCTGCCTCAGGGACTGGACAGCTTGCATTTATTGATTCAACTAGGAATTCTGCATAACATCAGGGAGTGCTTGAAGATAATGTGAGGTCATCTGTCCAAAAGTTGAAGTTGAAATTCCAGAAAGCTGATGTCTGTATATATATATATATATTTTACATGACTGTATGTTATCCGCTACCTTAACAAATTCAGTGTGCTTGTCTTTTTCCTTAAGACACATTTATATAATGACTTTGTTCTATTACTCCTTATCTCATCTGAATACATCCAGACAGTTTAGTGAACAGCTGACATGCAACAAGTGACATTTACATTTACATTTGACGTTTCTTGGCTTCAGACGGTACATACTAATTTCTCTCAAAAATCAATTAGCTTTCGGCAAAGACATGGCTCAGTAAGAGGAACTTCAGTGAATTTTGCAACAAGAATCACTTCTCCACTACACATGATGTGTTAATTGGCAAACACTCCCTAACACAAAGCCTTGTCCTCACCCTCTCTTGCTTCCTTGTTGCGTCAGTGATGTGACGTGGGTTGGGTTGTTTTCCTTCCTCCATTTCTATTTTACTTTATGCATGTCTTTCTTTGATCACTATTTGCAGAGACTATAAAAATGTCTTGCTCGCTCACAACCATGCTTCTACTTATATCATCCTGCCACAACAATCTGTGTTGTTGTTTTTTTTGCTCACTGCTTTGCCCTTTAAGTTTCCATTTATGATACTTTGCTTGTAGGATCAACAAATAAAGCCCAATCAACTAATTTCTGTGGTGATAGTTTCTTTCTGGTAGAATCCCATTGCTGCTTACTGACATGCCTTTTATTTAAACTCTAGTTCTTTCCTGTTTCAGGTCCACATTCTATGATTACCATTTTCACTCCAGGGAATCTTTGCCTGAAACCATGCATCTCAGCAAACATCATATTATAATTCAAGATGTTACAGAATATGGGTAATGGGTAAGATATGTGGATAAGAGTCTTTTAGAGTGTATACGGGGGTGTGCATTTTTTTTTTTTCTACACAGCTTGTGTTGTGTCACTGGGTATTAACTTTGCCATTCTGTTCAGTAAGCGGAAAGCCTGGAGGATCAGAAAAAGGCATTTCCAAGATTTAGATTTTTTTTCCCTAATGCTTGCATTCAGTTCAGCCTTCTGCTGGATGGGTATAACATGAAAATAAGTTCTCTGAGGAAATAAAAAAAGCATAGTTTCCATTTCCACTGAATATGTGAAATTGGACTACACATAGGTCGCTCAATTTATTCTTCTTAACATGTGTCCATGAAGGTTCCCAGTCATTCTGGCAATTGAAAATCTAGTAGTAGTAAGTCAAAGTGTAACTGGAGGTTGTCCTGAACAGTGCCCTTTCAAACTATTAAAAAGACATAGACATTCCATATTATTCTTAAACGTAATGTGTTCTGACCTTTCTCCATGTACAACATTGCTTTTCAGGTACAAGATTTAGCAATCTTGCACAATCTATGAGTCTGTATTGCTTTACTTTATATAGCCATTATATATGTAGACATTAATCTATATGTTATGTAAAATTCATGTGGGTGAATATGACCAGGCTATAAAAGCTCTGGTAAAATATAAAGACTGGCTTAGGGACCATTATCTGAATTATCTTGGAAGAGAAATAAAACAAGTGGAAATAATGGATGGAGTAGCCTATAAGACTTCCATATGTAACAAAAAAAACAACAACAACTGAACTTAACATTTAATACATTAGTTAACACGAGCAAACCACTTCCAAATTTATAAAGGGTAATATGGAGTATTATAATCCAATTAGTAAGAATTAACATAAAAAAATATTTTTTACACAAGCGTTTAATTCTGTGCAAGTTAAAGGGTTAACAAAGTAACCTTTAAAAAATACAATAATAAATAATAATAAAATGTCAAATAATCAAACCTGCACTAATCAATGTTCATAGTATCAATTATTAAAATTAAGCTCACAATGACCAATATGAACCAACGCCTTGTTTGTGGGTTGTTAACTTTCAAAATTCAGAAATGAGGCTGGAAAGCTTGTTCCAATAATAAACAAAATAATACCCAGTGAAAACTTGAACAATGTACTCTAAGTATATGGCTAATACACTATATGTATGGAACAGACAGGTCATTACACTTGTAGTATTTTACAGATAATATTTTATTGTCTACGAAAAGCATCACTATTCACAACAAATAATATGATAAAACAAGAAAACATATCCTGGCTCCACTCCAACTTGTTCTTATAAAGGTCAAATGAAGTAGGTCCAGACAAGGGCAGCTAAAAACCATCCATTCTGGCAATGTGCCATGTTAACCGATCAGACATAATAGTCCAACAGAGTAAAACTTCCAAGACAGAAGTGAAAAAACAGACAAAAGAATATATATATATATATATATATATATATATATATATAGAGAGAGAGAGAGACAGAGAGAGAGAGATCTTATTGAAGGTGTAAGGTATGTCACATGGTGTATTCAGCAGTCTAATGATTGTATAATTGGGAGACTTTTTATGGAGGTTGTTAGGAGAATCATGGTCTCGGGCAGTAATTATACTGAATACCCAAGAAAGGTCATGTGAGACACATTACAAGTATAATGTTAATGGAATTCCCTTAGCATGGGTTTTACCTCTTAGCCCGTTCAACATTTAAACATATTAGAATAGACTGAATGTTTTCTGAAACCTGAGTGGGAGCGTCTCTGCATAGCAAAGTACAATTTAACCTTATTTAGCTTTATACTGAAACCACACCTCACTAGCAGCTCTTCCATATTCCCAGAAAGGGAAAATGAGTTTGCACGGACCAGAGCGCCAAGATTTCTGTTGTGTAGGAAACTGATGATCTTGCAGAGATGTCTTCACACAGTCCAGTGGCACAAATAGGATTCTCAAAGGAAACAAAGAAATGAGTCTCAGAGAAACTGTTTTGTAGAAATAAGGTACAAACAGACACACAGGCACATGTACAATAGCCCCTTGATACGATAGACCATAATAAGGGAATGTAATCTACAGAGCCTTAGTAAGGCTCAGGTTTTCTGTCTGTGCCTTCTGCTTTCTTTCAGGTAGAAAAAGTTGTCAGTCAAGTTGGGAAAGCTATTTTCTGTTGTCAATAGGACAGAGGGGGAGAAAGCACTCAATAGAGGAGGAGAGATTAAAGTGTGACTGAGCTGAGAGCAGTTCAGTTCTACTGCTGTTATATTGACAAACTGCAGAGCCTTGCCTAAATGTCTATATTTCTCCCCTTTTGTCTTTTTCTTTCTTACCTCATTGTGCTACAATTCTGTGTTCCTTTTATTCATCCTTTCATGTGTACTTATGAATTGTGTTAATTATGAGTTCATTTTCTTATTTAAAAACACAATATGCATTTTTATGACATGGTGATTTTCTGTCATGATCATCAGGATATGTGCACAGTGCTGACACTTAAATTAAATAATTTATTCAGTACCAAATCAGTACAAGGACAAAAGTCTACCTCTGGCATCTTAACTGTATTCTATCAGTTTTGTTGGCATACTAGATGTTATATGATTTATTTAGGTAAACATGCAAGTACTGCACATGAAACCAAATGCATTGTGTAATCAGTATAGTCACCAATACACCAAAACACACAGCTCAGTTATTGTACTTAACAAATAAACATGCAGTAGTAATGTTATGGCTTTGAAATTTCCAAAACATGTCACCTTTGTCTCTTTACTTCATGTATGAATCACAGAAAAGAACCTGCCAAACATATTAGCACTACAATTTACCTCAGATTTGACCAATCCATTGGTTCATGAGTGCTAATGTTGAAATGTATAGTATGTTTATTGTTTTTGTTTTTTTATGCACATATATTCCTTGATATATATGTATATTATATGCATTGGTATGTCAATTATTAGCAGCCTACCTTATCACATTATCTGCATTCAAAGGCAGTCATTTGGATTTCTTTATCTATGGGCAAGATCAAATGGGGATCTGAAAATTAACAGAAGTAATCACATGTAATTTTGAATACTGACATCAATCTATTATGGATGTGGTGAATTGTACAAATGAGCCAATGTAAAATAGTCACATAGGTAATTTTTCTGTTTCTTAAAAGATACTATTCCAGAGCTACAAGTTATCCATCTTTGGCCATTTTGAATATTTTACTAATTTAACTTTTTATGTGAATGAGTACAACTGCTATGAAGCTCTGGAGAGAAACATGGACTTCAATTCCCAGCAACCACTGCACCTCTGTCACATGACCACCCACACCTAATACTCATCCCAGTTAACCTGTGTGTATTTAGTCACGGTTTGTACAGCACTCAGTGTCTGGCTTTGATTGTCTTCGGTTGTCAAATTATGCAAGGCTCCCTTCGGACATTGCTCCGCTTTCCTGCTCGGCTGAGGATGTCACTCTGCCATCCTGCTCCGCTCAGGACGTCGCTCTGCCTCCATGCTCCACTGAAGATGTCTCTCCTTTGCTCTGCTTCACATCACGTGTTGCTCCCCTTTCCTGTTCCACTGAGGACATTGCTCCCCCCTCATGCATCACGGAGAGCATCACTCACCCCTCCGGCCTCGTGGAGAACTTTGTTCCCTCCTCTGACCTTGTGGAGAGCATCGCTTTTCTCTCTAGCTCTGTAGTTAATGCCACTCCCCCCTTGGGTTCCACCTTGAGCTTCGTTCCCCCCACTGGCTTCGCGTTGACAATTGCTCCGCGCCCCAAGTCAGGCCAGCGAGATTGCTTCATCTCTCTGCGATACGGAAGGGATTGTCCAGCATCTGTACCCAATTCCCAGCAGCCACTGCACTGCATCACGGTCACATGACCACCCACACCTGACTCTCATCCTGGTTAACGAGAACCTATGTGTATTTAGTCATGATTTATACAGCACTAGGTGTCTGGCTTTAATTGTCTTCGGTTGTCATGTTATGCTTTTCTGTGTCCTAAGTATTGGTTTGCTTATTTTCCTTGTTCATGTATGCTTAGCATCATTTGTGTTTGGTTTGAACTCTTATTCAACTTTGAATCTACAAGTGCTTCTGCGTCCGTCTCCACATTCGTGACAACAACCACAAACAAGCATAAATTCCAGGTGTCATTTTCAAATTGGATGAATAAATTATGTTCTCTGGAAATATACTACCTTTTAGTTGTTATATTAATTATGTTTTACACATAAAACACACAGATGAGGAAGTACATGACTATCACATGTTCTAGCTACCTGCATTTTCTATGATAGTATTTCTCCAAAAAACATTTGGACAAACAATTTAAATAAATAAATAAACAAACAGATACCCCCACCCAAAAGAAAAAAAAAGATAAAAATAGATTAATTATTACTAATCCATTAATATATATTATGAACTGCGTTTGTGCCCATATAAATTTAAAATTTTAAATGCCCCTTCACGAATTTTACTACGCCCCATTATTCTTCCATCTCCCTCCCTGTCATGATTTTGTGCTGCAACCATGGAGCTGAGTTAGTGACCTTGAATATCTGACAACCACTCCGCTGCAGCCTCAAGACACCCAGCAATAATGAATCAATCAACCTGCCATAGCCACAAATCTAAAGCTGTGATAACCAGGGAAGAATTCACAAACACTGTACACATACAAAATCCATAGAAAAATAGTCTGAATGATCTATTTGATTCCAAGATCATAAAAAATGATCCCTGATTTTTTTTTGGTTATATTTTTAAAGTAATGGAATGGTGGATAAACACCATCAAAATATAAAAGGTGTATAACAGTTGACAGTTGTATAAAATTTTAATTAATGTATTTTATGTATTTACCGTATAGTCATTAACAAACAAATACAATGGAATGGGTGGGATATGTTAATGTGCTTGTGACATTTAAATGGCAAACCGTATGAAGTGTGAAGATAATGTGAAGATACTATATTGCTGAAATCTTAGACCATTCATTCCGAACAAGTGCAGCAACATGAATATAATTAAAATATCATTCAAATAATCAAATATCATTCTACTTTTGATTGATTCAGTTCATTAATCTTTCTATGCAGCTCAGAATATGGTTTGATGGAAATTACTTTTGTAAGGGAAACCCCGAGCTACTTTATTTTTATTTATTTATTTTTTAAATTATTTTTTTTGTGGTTTAATTCAATAGTATTTATGTAAAACATAATTTTTATCCTGAAAATGAAGCAAAAATGACATTTTTGATTTATAACTGCATTCAGTTAGTCTTTTGGTTTTATATGAAAGAAAAAAAAAACATTATACAATATAATAGTATAGCAGTTTTTACTTATCAAATCATAATTGCATTTAAGACTTGTGTTCTTGTAGTGGACATAAAAACTTTCCTGAATGTCAATACAATAGGATGTGCTATTCTTGAATTTTGAATCGTGCTTGACATGTACAGTTTAATTTAAGATAATTATAAAGATGATGACATTGACATGCTAAGAGTGACTGTACACCAGCTTTCAGGACTAATTATATCTCAGTTCCAACATCAATGCTAATTGAAAGTAAGGGATCATGGTTAGTGCCACAGTCAATCATTGTGCATATAACCTGAACTGTAGCTAAGAGAACTTCTCTGAACCCCCTCCCCCTCTAAATCGTTATCCTTCACTACCTCCTTCTTTTGACCTCTGGATTAATGATGGTGGGACATGCACACAGACACCGTGCTCATCATGCACATTTAAAGCAGGGCACAAAGGTTCAACAAGCAGTGCCAAGTGAACGCTTACTTCATCAATGTGGAGGTAGACATAATGAATTTAATAGCAGATCAACCTATTTTTTCGGAGACTGATAATAGGTATGACGCACATCATCAAAGGTACCTTATACTTTTATATGATTATATTATAATCATGCCAATTTCTGAGAGCCAAATAAGTGTGGAAGAATGAAAAAAGGTCAATATAGCTTGTCCACTAGAAAACATATTTTCATTGGAATTTGACAAACAGTTGGAGTTTAGTGACAAACTACTAAGTGATAAACTATTATACACCTTCAGTAATGTTCAATCACAATATGATGGTAGATTTTTCATCATAAATTGTTTGAGTAAGTGCATTTCCTACAGCAAAAATATTCAACATGAAACTGAAAACAGCAGGCCATCGTACTCTACATGGTTACATAACTTACTAGTGCCAGAGTACAATATACATGTGTATGTGTACTGTATACATACATGAAACTGCTGTTCATACTTTTCATAAGATGAATGTTTTTGCTCAGAGATAACACTAATTGGAACCTAATGTGACCTTCCAGAGCTAAAAATGGCCGACACTGCTTTAGACAATAAGCCCAGACTGTTTATGACCTTGTCTGTTCTGACCTTTTATGTGCAAACCTCAAACTGTGCTCTTTTTATCATCAAATATAAAGCTTGGAAGGGTGGATTTTACATAAACACCATGTTGCCCATTGATTTTCTCACTGAAGCTACTATGGCTGTACTATCATTTGTCTGACCTGGTGTAACTAATAAACCCTCTGTACAACACCATCCATGTATTGCCATTTAACTCTGGTCATGGTCACTGTCCTTCCCAAGGCCTATCAGACATGCCCCCTCCCCTGAGACCAGCAACATATTATTCATGGACAGTGTATTCTTTAGTTCTGTCCTTCATCCTTTCGTCTTGCCTCTAGCAGATAAGGGCAATGTGTATGGCAGCTCTGCCTCACGGCTGGTGCCTGGGTCTTAATTCATTTTTTTAAAATTGTTGATAACATGTCCTGACCTGTAAATTTCTACATTTACTGATTACATATATACTTTATACACTGCCACCATGTTTTAATTCATTTGTAAAACAAACTGAGAAAATGAAATAGATGGCTCCATTTTTATATGGGGCGGCTGTGGCTCAGGTGGTAGAGTGGGTTATCCACTAATCGTAGGGTTGGCGGTTCGATTCCCGGCCCGTGTGACTCCACATGCCGAAGTGTCCTTGCGCAAGACACTGAACCCCAAGTTGCTCTTGATGGCAAGTTAGTTCCTTGCATGGCAGCTCTGCTACCGTGTGTATGGGTGAATGAGACACAGTGTAAAGCGCTTTGGATAAAAGTGTGCCATTTTATAACTATATAAGTGTGCCATTTTCCATTTTATATAATGTGACAAACTGTCAATTTACAGGAATCCAAACTATGGGGGAAAAAGAGACATGGATTTCATCAGCCACATTCAGTTGAGCATTTATGTGCACGTAGGTAAAAAAAAAAACGAAATACAAAAAACAAAAATAACAGTTACATACATATTATTTTCCTTGTCTTCCATGGCCTTTTGGTGTTGCAGAGCTTGCCAGTGCATTTCTTCTTTTTATGAATGTACCAAATTGATTTGGCCACTCCTAAAGTTTCTGCTATCTCTGCTTCCTGACTATATGTGACAAAAGGAATGAATTTGTTTGCAGATGTTCAACAACATTTAATGTAACTACAAACAGTTAGTCTGATGTATCCTTCTTTAATTCATTTATAATTGTAATTGTTGCCAAATTACCCTGGTATAAATGGAATAAAACACTTAAAACAATAAAACACTGTTATTGGCATCACACTACCCTGTCGATATTTGCCTCGAATAGCATGTCACATAATGTTTTATTCATCTTATACAACAGAAATTTGACAATGATTTGCACATTGTGTTTTATTCCTATCATAACATATTCCGTAGAGGCATATTAAAACTGACAATTGTCTGATAATGAATTATTGCTTACAGATACATTACGTCTTCAAAAGCACTGTAGTTACTTCAAAGTTCTTGGTCAAGCACAGCTTGATTGTGTGTTTCCATATATGTTACAGGAAGCTTCTTTTATTCACCCTAAAGACCCAAGACAGTAAAACATGCTAGACATACAGAGGTGTTTTTTACAGTAACTGTCCTTGCATAGAACTACAGTGCAGTGAAAAAGCATTTGCCACATCCTTATTTCTTTTATTTTTGTGTATATTTCATACTAAATTTTTCAGAAAACAAAATCTAAGATAAAACAAAGGCAACCTGAATAAACACAAAATACAGTTTTTAAATGATAGTTATTTATTAAAGCAAAAAAGTTATCCAATACCAACTGGGCCTGTGTGAAAATGTATTTGCCCAAAATCTATGAAACTGCATTCATAATGGGGTTGAACTGGACTAGATGCAACCATGCCTGATTACTGTAAACCCTGTTCAGTCAAATCAACACTTAAATATAACTTTTTGAACAGCATGAAGTTGGTTAAAAGGTCTTAGCAAATAACACACTACGCAAAAATGGCATCCATGTAAGAGTGGAGAGGCAAAAACCACTGCTATCCCAGAAGAACATTGAGGTTCATCTGTTTTGCCAAAACACACCTTGATGATCCACAAAACTTTTGGGAGAATATTCTGTGGATTGATGAGTTGAAAGTGCAACTGTTTACAAGACAGGGGTCCCATTATATCAGGAGTAAACAAAACACAGAATTCCCCCAAAAGAACATCATACCTATGGTCAAGCATGGTGGTGGAAGTGTGATGGTGTGGAGATGCTTTGCTGCTTCAGGGCCTGGGCAACTTGCAGTAATTAAGGGAAAGATGAATTTTGCTCTCTACCAGAAAAAATGTCTGGTCTTCAGTCAGTAAGTTGAAACACAAACGCAACTGGAGCAAGATAATGATTCAAAACATAGGAGTAAGTCCTAGTCCTGTAAGTAAGTGAAAGACTGATCTTCAGTTATCGGAAGCGTTTGGTTGCAGTTATTGCTACTAAAGGTGACACAACCAGATTTTAAGTTTAAGGGGGCAATTAGTTTTTCACATTGGTGATAGGTGTTGGATAACTTTTTTGCTTCAATAAAATAAATAAATAAATAAAAACTGTATTGTGTGTTTACTCAGGTTGTTTTATGTTGTATTTCGTTTGAAGATTTGACTAAAAAATATTAGTATGAGATACACAAAAGCAGAAGAAATAAATACTTTTTCACAGTATGACATTGTTTGGTTTCACATCAATATTTCTTCTATATGATTAAACATACTCACAAACATACAGGATAAGATCTTGAACCAGACTCTCTATGCAATACACATATTAAAGTAGATTTGTTTTACCTTTTACTGGAAGGAGGAAAAAAACTGCACCTCTGAATTGCAATCAGGTACTTATTATTTTGATTGCTTGTTGGGATTATTCATCCAACTGGTTCCCCAGGAGTGCAGTGTCCAAATCAAAACAGAGGTGTTATGAGATAGATAGACTCTGTCTGTTCCCATCTTTGCTATCTCTCAGTTCCACACACTGAGAAACACACACAAAACCCCTAAAGGGACAGAGAGGAAGCCCAGGACATAGACAATGGCATAATGGGTTTACAATGATTCCTGTGAATATTTCTTTGTGTGCACAGAGAACATAATGTTGACATTGCAGAGCAGAAACTGGGTATGTAGAGAAGAGCTAATGCACAGGGCTAAACTCTAAATCTTATACTCTCTGCCTCTTCAAAATTCCTCCACTATTAAGGAAATAGTATTTAGTCTCTAAATTCCAATAAGAAATTGCAGATAAATTATTAATTCCATTTGTATGCTTATGCATGTGCTCATGTGCTTCTGTGTCACCAGAGACCACTATGTTGCCTGTGGTGGCAGGGAATCTTGGATTACACACATACCATTGAGCCAGCATCATCTAATTTCAAACAGCAGCATTCAATCTCAATCTCTCTCTCTCTCTCTCTCACACACACACACACACACACACACACACACACACACACACACACACACACAC